>OZ025264.1:34119781-34246701 GCA_964019135.1 Arenicola marina | reverse complement strand
GTCATAAAACACGTCAGTTACAAGTACTGTATATACAATATCATTATACATAGGCCGGGGAGAGGTGGTCGGAGGCCGCAGACAGCAACACGCCCACCAGATCTGGTCATAATACACGTCAGTTACAAGTACTGTATATACAATATCATGTTACGCTGTATTAAAGTTCGAGCTAGAGAATCAACAAAGCCACTTGTGTTATTTGCCATTTCATCATGGCGGACAAATTTGTCTCCTTCAATAAAGTGATTTCTGAAATTCGAATATGCTTTGTGACAATTACAGTATGTGTGGACACCACATATTTTATATGGACAAGTAAAAATAGAAAAATGGTAAACGACAATATATCGTAGCGGGATAGAGGAGGTACAGGGGGTGGATGGGTAGTGGGGTACAGGTGTACAGGGGTACAGGGGTACAAGAGTACCTGTGTACAAGGGTAGCGGGTTACAAGGGTATAGGGGTACAGGGGGCACAGGGGTAGCAGGTTACAGGGGTACAGGGGTACAGGGGCACAGGGGTAGCAGGTTACAGGTGTACAGGGGTACAGGGGCACAGGGGTAGCGGGTTGACCCATGAGCTGACCTACCCGCGTTGTGAGAGAAGAACTGGCTGATGGCGACCTTGCCCGCCGGCTTCTCCATGTGCGTCTCCATGAAGGTCAAACAGTCACGGAGAACGCGCTCGTCCAAACAACTGCAAACAAACAAACAACAACCGCGATGAACGGCTGGCCCGACATAGCGACCGAGTACACGTTAAAGCCATGCATATTGAGCAATGAGAACAACTGATGCGCCTGTATACATCTATATCCTTCAAATACAGGTCCGGAAGGCTGGCCGCCGGAATACAGTAGAACCGCATATGCGCACCGTATGAACACGCAACGGCGGTTCTACGGTAGTCTAGGCCTGGCGGTTCTACGGTAGTCTAGGCCTGGCGGTTCTACGGTAGTCTAGGCCTGGCGGTTCTACGGATATAGTCCTCACACGGTTCTACGGGTAGTCCTCACACGGTTCATTAACAGGTCCTTTAACTTTCTGGGTACATGAAACTAAGAATCATTGGTGTCAGTAAGACGCTTTAACCGCTCTGTATGTCACATGGTCGCTGGCAAGGGTCAAGGGTCAAGGATGAGAGGAGACATGTCTCAGGGAGTAACCACCATACTCTTTGCGAAGAAAGACATTGGGTATTTATCGAGCACAAACAAGACATTTGCACAGGTGGGGTTCGAACGAAATACACACCGGCCGCTTGGGCCGGGACATACTCGACAAGAGCCCAACGCGTGACCTACTAGGTCATGGGGTGACCCTTTTACAATACTTAAAATACGACGGACCAAAAACACTAATATGATATTGGTGTCGGAATATGCAATCATAAAATATTTTAACATATATTATAATTTAAATCAACTGCATCAACTACATATATATATATATATATATAAATATGTATGATGTTTATCTATACATAAATATATATGATGTTTATCTATATATAAATATATATATTATGTTTATCTATATATCAATATAGATAAATATAAACGATGATAAAGATGACATGGATGAACGCCTTCATCCTGCCCGTCGCCGCTGTCTCACTAGCAGGTTGACCTCTGACCTTTCGGTTGCGGAGAGCTCCAGGACCAGCTTGTGACACACGCCCAACACGTGTTCATAGATCATCCCGACAAACGCCTCGCCGTCAGAGGGCCCCAGGATGCGCTCCAAGGTCAAGGTCACCTGAGGGATACATAATATATTAATAATACATAATACAATATATTCTAATATATAACAATACATAATATAATATATTCTACTTTATAATAATACATAATATAATATATTCTAATATGTAACAATACATAATATAATATATTCTAATATATAACAATACATAATATAATATAATATATTTTAATATATAACAATAAATAATACAATATATTCTAATATAATACAATACATAATATAATATATTATACTTTATAACAATACATAACATAATATATTCTACTTTGTAACAATTCATAATATAATATATTCTAATATAATTAATACAACCTGATAAACGACAACTGGGTAAAAAGGAATTACGGGCCCTTCTGCGGGGTTAGACTAAAACAAGACGTACAGGGCCAGTACAGGGCCAGCACAGGGCCAGTACAGGGCCAGTACAGGGCCAGTATAGGGCCAAAATAGGGCCAGTACAGGGCAGGTACAGGGCCAGTACAGGGCTAGTACAGGGCAGGTACAGGGCCAGTACAGGGCCAGTACAGGGCCAGTACAGGGCCAGTACAGGGCCAGTACAGGGTAGATACAGGGCAGGTACAGGGCCAGTACAGGCGTTAGACTCACAAAGTCTGCGAGGTATTCCGTTGTCGCATCGAATTTGAGTGGGAAGACCACTCGCACCATGTCATTGGAGCTGTCATCGTCAGGGCAGCAACTGATGGACAGACATGGAAAGGACATGAGTAGATATGTTGTATATGTCTAGATACAAGTACAGACGCAGATATGTTATATATGTCTAGATACAAGTACAGACGTAGATATGTTATATATGTCTAGATACAAGTACAGATGTAGATATGTTATATATGTCTAGATACATGTACAGACGTAGATATGTTATATATGTCTAGATTACAAGTACAGACGTAGATATGTTATAAATGTCTAGATACAAGTACAGATGTAGATATGCTATATATGTCTAGATACATGTACAGACGTAGATATGTTATATATGTCTAGATACAAGTACAGACGTAGATATGTTATATATGTCTAGATACATGTACAGACGTAGATATGTTATATATATCTAGATACATGTACAGACGTAGATATGTTATATATGTCTAGATACAAGTACAGACGTAGATATGTTATATATGTCGAGACAGCAGCGGATATACAGACATACAAGTACATATGTTACATATGTTTTATACCAGCAACCACAAGTCACGGTTTGCCAAGTCTGCTCTCCTATCATCACACACTCCGCCATGAAGGGTATGTGGAACGATTTACAAGACAGAAAGTTCTTTAATGAATATTGAATAATATGGACATGACATATGTTTCCACTTACAAGACAAATAATTTGAGCACGTGGCCTTAACATACCAGTAAACCTACGGACTGCGTGATATGGGCTTAAATTGAGCATAAACAGGAGCGAAATGAGTAAAATGCCTCAACTACATATACAATTACTGATGTACGTGTCATACCAATATTTAAGGATATTTGTGTTTACAAGGCAGTAACTGACTTTTAACTTGAATGGAAGTTACTTTACTAACAAAGAGAGATGAGGACTCACAGAATCTGGTCGCTGCAAAACCTGACGAGGGCGTGAAGCACGTGCTTCAGAGACACGAGCAGGGTGAAGGGCGCCTGGTCTGTAAACAACAACAACCACTGTAAACAACAACATCCAGCTCAGTCCGAAAACAATCACCATTGCTTAAAGACCAAAACAACCACGCTGTAAATGATGCAGGAGACACTTGTGTTTACCACGAATAATACAAATGATACTACTAATACTAATGATACTGACACTAATAATACTAATGATACTAATAATACTAATGATACTAATAATACTAATGATACTAATAATACTAATGATACTGACACTAATAATACTAATGATACTAATAATACTAATAATACTAATGATACTAATAATACTAATGATACTAACAATACTAATGATACTGACACTAATAATACTAATGATACTAATAATACTAATGATACTAATAATACCAATGATACTAATAATGACAGGAGACTGGTTGCTGATGAATCTATTTGCCGGTGAGAGGATTTAATGGTGAGTTTACATCCATTGGTAAGACATATCTTGCGAGATTAATGGCCTAGGGAACTCGTCGTAGAGATTAGGGAGAGTTTATGAATGCTATCCACAGGGTTACTGTTCAGGAAATTACTTGCTTGGGAACAGGTCAAGTGAGTTGCTGCTTGAGACGCTAATAGCTGGCGAAGACTATTGGTAGGAAACTGCTTGCTGAGGAATTTATTTGCAGAGATAGTGCTTGGGTAGCTATTGTTTGCGGAAACTATTCGTAGGGATATTGCTTATGAAACACTATTCTCGGGGGAGACTATTCGTAGGGATACTGCTTTTAAAACTTCGCGGTGGAGATTATTTGTAGGGATAACACGTACGAAAGTATTTGAAGGGATAATACTTTAGAAAGTATTTGCTGGGGAAACTATTCGTATGGATTCTGTTTAGGAGACTATTTGCCGGGGGCACTATTCGTAGGGATACAGCTTGGAAAACTATTCGCTGTGGAGACTATTTGTAGGGATATCACTTACGAAAGTATTTGAAGGGATAATATTTGGGAAAGTATTTGCTAGGGAAACTATTCATATGGATTTTGTTTTTCAGGGTGGACTATTCGTTAGGATACAGTGGAGACTATTTCTAGGGATAATACATGGAAAACTATTTGCAGGGGAGAATATTCGTTTTGAAAATTATTCGTCAGTGTCAGGGAGACTGCTGAATATTTTTTGGATAGACCATTTGCACTGTTATGCTTAGGCAACTGTTTGGTGAGGAGGCTATTTGACGACAGCGTTGCTAGGTTACTCACTGGAGAGCGTGGCCAGGTGGGCGTGCAGGATGGCGTCCACGTAACCCTCCACGGGGACAATGTCATTGGCGTAGGCGTTCCTCTGGAAAGACAGACACACACACACGTCAGCGACCTGAACACGGGTATAGACTTATTGTCAATGTTAAACCGTTGCTTACATCACATTTATAACACGGTATATCTGTTCTCGCTATATGTTGTTCACTAGATCAAGGATAAAGGTTACACTCCAACCCTTAGGTCTCCCTTGATAAGATTTTTTTTTTCAAACCTTGAACCCCATGCTTAAAGCAAAATAGTGACCATGTTTACATATTTCTGCCGTGGGAAATCCAACTGTACTTTAACAAACAGGGTAAACACACAACATACACATCCCAGCAAATGATACAATACATCACAACGTCATTTATGCGACAATATACTTTTTAAAACCTTATTTCGGTATTTTTTCACACACCATTTGTCGTTGAGTGACCTTAAGTATGAGCCTTCTCCAACGGCATGGGAACTCACCCATAAAAAAAACATAATAAATATATAACTGAGACATACAACACTATTTTAATGCACTTTTTTTCAACACCATATATACCCTTTTATACAGCATTTGTTCGTGTGTACCCTTAAGTCCGAGCCTTACCCAGGCGCCCACGGCGGGGAACTCGCTGGCGTTGATGCTGGTCATCTTGTCGACCGCGTTGCGGACGGCGTTGGGGAGCCACCCCATGACCCCCGTGGCAAGGGAGGCGGTGACGGGGCAGCGGGACGACCCCAGGCTGAGCACGGCGCCGTACGCCTGCAGGGCGGCGGGGGTCAGGGCCTCGCCCCCCTCCCCGGAGACCTGGCCCAGCACCGTGTCGTACGCCCCTTGTGTACCCGGGCCTACCGCAGACAGCTGGCCGATCACGCACGACCTGGACGAACGAAAAAATACGTTAATAAAGGGGCACTGGACACAGCACGTGGTTCAACAAGCCGAAAATGCACTGTCCCCCTTGCATTCCTAGTCTTATAACGCTCTTGGTGACCAAATACGATCATAAAAGGCACTGACTGCAGCACGTGGTTCAACTTCCGCACAGTCGTTCTGGGTTGGGTAGTGATAGGACTCTCTGGTCGAACCATATACGATAATAAGGCGCTGACTGCAGGACGTGGTTCAAATGCCGCACAATTGGTCTGACATTCCCCCCGGCAGTCATACGATTCTTGTAAGATCAAAAGCGATCATAAGATAATGACTGCAGCACGTAGTTCACAAGTCCGACATCCATGGCCCACAGAAACTGGCGTCACATCTCGGAGAATAATAATAACAGATTAACCATACATCCGCTGCATATAATGCAATGTCATCAAGCAGCTGACAATTATCTAATAATAAAACCCAAACAAAATGTTCACCAATCTATTTGCAGTATCGCGGTTTCAGATTACAAACCTGATGTAGATGAGATAGGCCTCGATGAGCAGAAACGTGGCGGGCAGCAGCTCTTGAGCGATCTTCATAGCCTTGTGTGGGTCGATCTCAGACTGGAATGAGAAGGTCCCACCATCAGAGGCGTCACATACCGGCCTATGGTCTCCGCATGGTGTGTCCACACCCCACTCGACACTGCGCGCGGGTCGGAGCGTTCTACTGTACATTATTTGTACCAAAATCCTATAATTAAAAAAATAAATAAAAAAGAGCCAGAAGAAAATGTAAGGAAGATGTTAATCAGGGTGTGTACTTACCACAGACTTGTTGAAGTGGTCGTCCAGAGAGACTTGTATCTTGGCGAGGACGGCGTCCAGCATGTAGACGGTGGACAGGCTGGGCATCTCGCTCGGCGGCAGGATCTCTCCGCGTCCCACCAGGGGCATCACCGAGATCTACAACACGTCCCTTCACTAACAACCGCTCTAAGCACTGGATGACCACACCATTATCAAACTATTCAGTTCGGCATGATTCAAGCAATGGTAGACAACTTATATGACAGATACAGAAACGTTCTCAGATACGGAAAGTCTCTCAGATATGGAGTCTCTCAGATACGGAGTCTCTCAGAAACGGAGTCTCTCAGATATGGAGTCTCTCAGATACGGAGTCTCTCAGATATGGAGTCTCTCAGATATGGAGTCTCTCAGATACGGAGTCTCTCAGATACGGAGTCTCTCAGATACGGAGTCTCTCAGATACGGAAAATCTCTTAGATACGGAAAGTCTCTTAGATACGAAAAGTCTCTCAGATACGAAAAGGCTGTCAGATACGAAAAGTCTCTCAGATACGAAAAGTCTCTCAGATATGGAAAGTCTCTCAGATACGGAAAGGTCGTAATATTTGCTTGTACATATAAAAAATGCAGGATTAAGGGGTCACAGACAAATATTGTGTTCATCATTAATATCTTGCAAACATTAATTTGAATTATATTGTCTATCAATAAAGGTGGACCTAGATGCACATTAATAATTGTTTCTTGTCTTTGAGCGAAGTTGGTTAATTGTATATTCAGGACGCTTTAACCACTTTTGGTCATGTCGCGTCAATGGCAGAGGGAAGGGAGAGTAGAGCCATGTCCCCGAAGGGTAACTCCCTACTCTTTGCGAAGGACATGGGATATTTATCCTGCGACCACACAGACATGGCCACAGGAGGGCGCGAATCACCGACCCACGTGCCGTTAGGCTCTCAGGTGGCCACAGCACTAAAGGCGAGCGCTCTAGCCAACGGAGCTATCGGGGCGGCCCCCCTTTGAGCGAGGAGACAAGTATATAGATATCACAATATCGCGTTCCGTAAGTGTAATCTAACGTTTAACATCATCAAGCAATGGTACTCCCGTTGTCAAGGGAACAGCCCAGTCCCTCTGTCTCTGGGCGTCACGCGCACGGCTCTTGCTTACCTGGCTCTGGATGAAGCCCAGAACGAGACCAATGTCGTAAGTGACGGAGGAGGTTGCCTTGACAACCCCGGACACCAGCGCCTCGGCTCGCTGCGTCATCAGTCCTTGTTTCACTAGGAAGTCCTGCCAGATCAGGAAAGCAAGGCTTGAGCGACACATTGTAACATACATAGAACATAGAACATCACATACAACGGGGCACCAAATTAAGGTTAATCTTTGGCGGACTATTCGACAGCATTGAGATGGGGAGAAAAAGTAAAGTACAACATGATGGCACGCTATAGCCTAAAAAAACCCAACCCAATAACATCAGGGTGCGCCAGGAGTCTACTCCCCCCCCCACTCCCCCCGGCCCCTGACCCCCCCCCCCAACTGACCTTGGTCCAGCCCTGGAAGGCCTTGTGGGCCAGGCGCGGGATCCAGCGCAGCGCGTGCAGCACGTGCGTCGCCTTGGACGGCACCTGCGTTGACTCCAGTGACGTCACGTACTGTGCGGAGGGAGGCAGACAGGACAGCACGCGCCACGTGACCAGGAAGTGATACTGAACGCTGCAGGCCGCCTGCGACGAAAAATTCAAGGTTAAAGTGTCACAAACATCTATTATACTGTTGATGCTTATTACTTTGCTGTTTGCTGTATTTATCACTCCATTAGTCATTGTAAGGCCTCTTGGCGTTAATTATTAAGTTATTTATCACTTATTCGTCATTGTAAGGTCTCTTGGCGATACTTATTAAGTTTTCTATCCCTTATTAGTCATTGTAAGACCTCTTGGTGTTAATTATTTAATATAGGTTATGGAGCCACCATCTTAATCGCGACACGGGAGGGGTAATTCAAGAGGGGTGACACACGAGGGGGTGACACACGAGGGGGTGACACACGAGGGGGTGACACACGAGGGAGTGACACACGAGGGGGTGACACACGAGGGGGTGACACACGAGGGAGTGACACACGAGGGGGTGACACACGAGGGGGTGACACACGAGGGAGTGACACACGAGGGGGTGACACACGAGGGGGTGACACACGAGGGAGTGACACACGAGGGGGTGACACACGAGGGGGTGACTCACGAGGGGGTGACACACGAGGGGGTGACACACGAGGGGGTGACTCACGAGCGGGTGACTCACGAGGGGGTGACACACGAGGGGGTGACACACGAGGGGGTGACACACGAGGGGGTGACACACGAGGGAGTGACACACGAGGGGGTGACACACAAGGGGGTGACACACGAGGGAGTGACACACGAGGGGGTGACTCACGAGGGGGTGACTCACGAGCGGGTGACTCACGAGGGGGTGACACACGAGGGGGTGACACACGAGGGAGTGACACACGAGGGGGTGACACACGAGGGGGTGACACACGAGGGAGTGACACACGAGGGGGTGACACACGAGGGGGTGACTCACGAGGAGGTGACACACGAGGGGGTGACTCACGAGGGGGTGACACACGAGGGAGTGACACACGAGGGGGTGACACACGAGGGGGTGACACACGAGGGGGTGACACACGAGGGGGTGACACACGAGGGGGTGACACACGAGGGGGTGACACACGAGGGGGTGACTCACGAGGGGGTGACTCACGAGGGGGTGACACACGAGGGGGTGACTCACGAGGGGGTGACACACGAGGGGGTGACACACGAGGGGGTGACACACGAGGGGGTGACTCACGAGGGGTGACTCACGAGGGGGTGACACACGAGGGAGTGACACACGAGGGGGTGACTCACGAGGGGGTGACACACGAGGGGGTGACACACGAGGGGGTGACACACGAGGGAGTGACACACGAGGGGGTGACACACGAGGGGGTGACACACGAGGGGGTGACTCACGAGGGGGTGACACACGAGGGGGTGACTCACGAGGGGGTGACTCACGAGGGGGTGACTCACGAGGGGGTGACACACAAGGGGGTGACTCACGAGGGGGGTGAAGCTGCCGTCTGTGGCGCGATCGCAGCGCGACCCCGCGGCCAGCAGACAAATCATGGCGTCGTAGAAGGCGTTGTAGTCCAGTACATCCGGGTTACTCAGGATGAAGCTGCACGCCTGTAGGGGAGAAACACGACCAGTGACCGTCAGGGGGCGACATTGCATGTAGGTGGGTTGGTTAGTTAGTTGTATATTCAGGACGCTTTCCTCACTTTTGGGTCATATCGCGCCAATGAGAGAAGGAAGGAAGAGTGGAGCCATGTCCCCGGGGGTTACCCCCTACTCTTTGCGACGGACATGGGATCTCCTGCGACCCCACAGACATGGCCACAGCGGGGCTCGAACCACCGAACCACGTGCCGTTAGGCTCTCAGGTGGCCAGAGCTCTCGATGCAAGCGCTCTAGCCCACTGAGCTATCGGGGCGGCCCCTACTGCATGTAAGCTTACGGAGTGAGTTACTGGGTGAGTTACAAGGCGAGTCACAGGGTGAGTCATAAACAACGAAATGCCTGGACGCCAAATATTTTAATACCAAGGTAACGCGTTAAAATATATCGGTGTAAACAAGATTCATTTACTGGTGGCAATCTGTACAAAATAATATAATAATGCCTCTTGTAATGTAATGCAATAACGCCCAGATATCGTGCTGCAGTGTAACGAGTATATCTGTGTAAAGGTTATGTATTTACTGGTGGCGAATAGTACAAAATACCCAATTAATGCCTCCAGTAATGTAATACAAGTAACTAACTTATGAACGCCCAGATATCGTGCTGCAGTGTAACGAGTATATCTGTGTAAAGGTTATGTATTTACTGGTGGCGAATAGTACAAAATACCCAATTAATGCCTCCAGTAATGTAATACAAGTAACTAACTTACAAGACCGTCGACTTTCGGAGTATCTTGCGTGGAAAAGTCGGCCGGACACAAGTTGTAGAATCTTGGACGCAGGTCTTTCTCTGCAAACAATAGATGGATACTTAATTCCTAAACTATTCGTCGTGACATCAATCAGAGCGTATCTAAGGCTGTCACGAAAAAGATGTCACGAAATGAAACGCAGGATTGTTTCAAGCCGCTTTCGTGTACACAAGGACTAAACTTGGACAAGAAGCGTCCCGAGACGATGCAGGATGAATAGACAACATGCCCCAGAGTAGGTGCCCGCGCCCGGATTCCAAGCCAGGACCTGATATGCGGCCTGGTGCGCTAAACGGTACACCAGGGGGACCACCTGAAGATCTTTCGATCCCAAAGGTTTGAAGCTAGGCATGCAGGCATTTTCCAACTACATGTACATAACAAGTTGCAAACTCTTATTTTTGTTTATTTTAGATATTTACTGGACATGTTGCCTAATATTGTTACTATTAGTTCCTTTCAAAAATGCATACGTTGTAATATCTATTTTTATTTCACACGGCAACAAAATGAATTTTAGTGATAAAAATAGATAATTTGCACTAAAATGTAACAGCGTAAGTTCCAGACATGGTTTGGGCTGGAAATAACTGTTTGAATAGATTTCATATCTTAAATCGAAATGATGCATTTAAATCCTAATTGTAAATAAATATACATAACTACCGGTATATATCGAGCGCGGGTGGTGAGCACCCCCTTCCCACTTGCGGGCTGGGTGGTGAGCACCCCCTTCCTACCTGCGGGCTGGGTGGTGGGCACACCCTTCCTACCTGCGGGCTGGGTGGTGAGCACCCCCTTCCCACTTGCGGGCTGGGTGGTGAGCACCCCCTTCCTACCTGCGGGCTGGGTGGTGAGCACCCCCTTCCCACTTGCGGGCTGGGTGGTGAGCACCCCCTTCCTACCTGCGGGCTGGGTGGTGAGCACACCCTTCCTACCTGCGGGCTGGGTGGTGGGCACACCCTTCCTTCCTGCGGGCTGGGTGGTGAGCACCCCCTTCCTACCTGCGGGCTGGGTGGTGGGCACACCCTTCCTACCTGCGGGCTGGGTGGTGAGCACCCCCTTCCCACTTGCGGGCTGGGTGGTGAGCACCCCCTTCATACCTGCGGGCTGGGTGGTGAGCACCCGGTCCCACTTGCGGGCTGGGTGGTGAGCACCCCCTTCCTACCTGCGGGCTGGGTGGTGAGCACACCCTTCCTACCTGCGGGCTGGGTGGTGGGCACACCCTTCCTTCCTGCGGGCAGGGTGGTGAGCACTCCCTCCCTACTTGCGGGCTGAGTGGTGAGCACCCCCTTCCTACCTGCGGGCTGGGTGGTGGGCACACCCTTCCTACCTGCGGGCTGGGTGGTGAGCACCCCCTTCCCACTTGCGGGCTGGGTGGTGAGCACCCCCTTCCTACCTGCCGGCTGGGTGGTGAGCACCCCCTTCCCACTTGCGGGCTGGGTGGTGAGCACCCCCTTCCTACCTGCGGGCTGGGTGGTGAGCACACCCTTCCTACCTGCGGGCTGGGTGGTGGGCACACCCTTCCTTCCTGCGGGCAGGGTGGTGAGCACTCCCTCCCTACCTGCGGGCTGAGTGGCGAGCACCCCCTTCCTACCTGCGGGCTGAGTGGTGAGCACCCCCTTCCTACCTGCGGGCTGAGTGGTGAGCACCCCCTTCCTACCTGCTGGCTGGGTGGTGAGCACCCCCTTCCTACCTGCGGGCTGGGTGGTGAGCATCCCCTTCCTACCTGCGGGCTGAGTGGTGAGCACCCCCTTCCTACCTGCGGGCTGGGTGGTGAGCACCCCCTTCCTACCTGCGGGCTGGTTGGTGAGCACCCCCTTCCTACCTGCGGACTGGGTGGTGAGCACCCCCTTCCTACCTGCGGACTGGGTGGTGAGCACCCCCTTCCTACCTGCGGGCTGAGTGGTGAGCACCCCCTTCCTACCTGCGGGCTGGGTGGTGAGCACCCCCTTCCTACCTGCGGGCTGGTTGGTGAGCACCCCCTTCCTACCTGCGGGCTGGGTGGTGAGCACCCCCTTCCTACCTGCGGGCTGGTTGGTGAGCACACCCTTCCTACCTGCGGGCTGGGTGGTGAGCACCCCCTTCCTACCTGCGGGCTGAGTGGTGAGCAGCCCCTTCCTACCTGCGGGCTGAGTGGTGAGCACCCCCTTCCTACCTGCTGGCTGGGTGGTGAGCACCCCCTTCCTACCTGCGGGCTGGGTGGTGAGCATCCCCTTCCTACCTGCGGGCTGAGTGGTGAGCACCCCCTTCCTACCTGCGGGCTGGGTGGTGAGCACCCCCTTCCTACCTGCGGGCTGGTTGGTGAGCACCCCCTTCCTACCTGCGGGCTGGGTGGTGAGCACCCCCTTCCTACCTGCGGGCTGAGTGGTGAGCACCCCCTTCCTACCTGCGGACTGGGTGGTGAGCACCCCTTTCCTACCTGCGGGCTGAGTGGTGAGCACCCCCTTCCTACCTGCGGGCTGGGTGGTGGGCACACCCTTCCTACCTGCGGGCTGGGTGGTGAGCACCCCCTTCCCACTTGCGGGCTGGGTGGTGAGCACCCCCTTCCTATCTGCGGGCTGAGTGGTGAGCACCCCCTTCCTACCTGCGGGCTGGGTGGTGAGCACCCCCTTCCCACTTGCGGGCTGGGTGGTGAGCACCCCCTTCCTACATGCGGGCTGGGTGGTGGGCACACCCTTCCTACCTGCGGGCTGGGTGGTGAGCACCCCCTTCCCACTTGCGGGCTGGGTGGTGAGCACCCCCTTCCTACCTGCGGGCTGGGTGGTGAGCACACCCTTCCTACCTGCGGGCTGGGTGGTGAGCACCCCTTTCCCACTTGCGGGCTGGGTGGTGAGCACCCCCTTCCTACCTGCGGGCTGGGTGGTGAGCACACCCTTCCTACCTGCAGGCTGGGTGGTGGGCACACCCTTTCTTCCTGCGGGCAGGGTGGTGAGCACCCCCTCCCTACCTGCGGGCTGAGTGGTGAGCACCCCCTTCCTACCTGCGGGCTGAGTGGTGAGCAGCCCCTTCCTACCTGCGGGCTGAGTGGTGAGCACCCCCTTCCTACCTGCTGGCTGAGTGGTGAGCACCCCCTTCCTACCTGCGGGCTGGGTGGTGAGCATCCCCTTCCTACCTGCGGGCTGAGTGGTGAGCACCCCCTTCCTACCTGCGGGCTGGGTGGTGAGCACCCCCTTCCTACCTGCGGGCTGGTTGGTGAGCACCCCCTTCCTACCTGCGGACTGGGTGGTGAGCACCCCCTTCCTACCTGCGGGCTGAGTGGTGAGCACCCCCTTCCTACCTGCGGGCTGGGTGGTGAGCACCCCCTTCCTACCTGCGGGCTGGTTGGTGAGCACCCCCTTCCTACCTGCGGGCTGGGTGGTGAGCACCCCCTTCCTACCTGCGGGCTGGGTGGTGAGCACCCCCTTCCTACCTGCGGGCTGAGTGGTGAGCACCCCCTTCCTACCTGCAGGGCTGGTTGGTGAGCACCCCCTTCCTACCTGCGGGCTGGGTGGTGAGCACCCCCTTCCTACCTGCGGGCTGAGTGGTGAGCACCCCCTTCCTACCTGCGGGCTGGGTGGTGAGCACCCCCTTCCTACCTGCGGGCTGGGTGGTGAGCACCCCCTTCCTACCTGCGGGCTGGGTGGTGAGCACCTCCTTCCTATCTGCGGTCTGAGTGGTGAGTACCCCCTTCCTACCTGCGGGCTGAGTGGTGAGCACCCCCCACCTACCTGCGGGCTGAGTGGTGAGCACCCCCTTCCCAACTGCGGGCTGGGTGGTGAGCACCCCCTTCCTACCTGCGGGCTGAGTGGTGAGCACCCCCTTCCTACCTGCGGGCTGGGTGGTGAGCACCCCCTTCCTAACTGCGGGCTGAGTGGTGAGCACCCCCCACCTACCTGCGGGCTGAGTGGTGAGCACCCCCTTCCCAACTGCGGGCTGGGTGGTGAGCACCCCCTTCCTACCTGCGGGCTGAGTGGTGAGCACCCCCCACCTACCTGCGGGCTGAGTGGTGAGCACCCCCTTCCCAACTGCGGGCTGGGTGGTGAGCACCCCCTTCCTACCTGCGGGCTGAGTGGTGAGCACCCCTTTCCCACCTGCGGGCTGGGTGGTGAGCACCCCCTTCCTAACTGCGGGCTGAGTGGTGAGCACCTCCTTCCTATCTGCGGTCTGAGTGGTGAGTACCCCCTTCCTACCTGCGGGCTGAGTGTTGAGCACCCCCCACCTACCTGCGGGCTGAGTGGTGAGCACCCCCTTCCTACCTGCGGGCTGGGTGGTGAGCACCCCCCACCTACCTGCGGGCTGAGTGGTGAGCACCCCCTTCCTACCTGCGGGCTGGGTGGTGAGCACCCCCTTCCTACCTGCGGGCTGGGTGGTGAGCACCCCCTTCCTACCTGCGGGCTGAGTGGTGAGTACCCCCTTTCTACCTGCGGGCTGGGTGGTGAGCACCCCCTTCCTACCTGCGGGCTGAGTGGTGAGCACCCCCTTTCTACCTGCGGGCTGGGTGGTGAGCACCCCCTTCCTACCTGCGGGTTGAGTGGTGAGCACCCCCTTCCTACCTGCGGGCTGAGTGGTGAGCACCCCCTTCCTACCTGCGGGCTGAGTGGTGAGCACCCCCTTCCTACCTGCGGGCTGGGTGGTGAGCACCCCCTTCCTACCTGCGGGCTGAGTGGTGAGCACCCCCTTCCTACCTGCGGGCTGGTTGGTGAGCACCCCCTTCCTACCTGCGGGCTGGGTGGTGAGCACCCCCTTCCTACCTGCGGGCTGGGTGGTGGGCACCCCCTTCCTACCTGCGGGCTGGGTGGTGGGCACCCCCTTACTTCCTGCGGGCTGGGTGGTGAGCATCCCCTTCCTACCTGCGGGCTGAGTGGTGAGCACCCCCTTCCTACCTGCGGGCTGGGTGGTGAGCACCCCCTTCCTACCTGCGGACTGGGTGGTGAGCACCCCCTTCCGGTAGTTGTCCTCCACCTCCTTGAAGGGGTAAAACTTCTTGCTGGAGGAGCCGTCTCGGGCCTCAGTTTTCAGACCGGCAAAGGCCCCGAACAGATTGTACTGCACCTGGTGAGATAACAAGGCGAGATGAGTCAGATTGTACTGCACCTGGCGAGATAACAAGGCGAGATGAGCCAGATTGTACTGCACCTGGTGAGATAACAAGGCGAGATGAGTCAGATTGTACTGCACCTGGCGAGATAACAAGGCGAGATGAGTCAGATTGTACTGCACCTGGCGAGATAACCGGGAGAGGGGAGTCAGATTGTACGGCACCTGGCGAGATAACAGGGAGAGGGGAGTCAGATTGTACTGCACCTGGCTAGATAACAGGGAGAGGGGAGTCAGATTGTACTGCACCTGGCGAGATAACAGGGAGAGGTGAGTCAGATTGTACTGCACCTGGCGAGATAACAGGGAGAGGGGAGTCAGATTGTACTGCACCTGGTGAGATAAAAGGGAGCGGTGAGTCAGATTGTACTGCATCTGGCGAGATAACAGGGAGAGGTGAGTCAGACTGTACTGCACCTGGCGAGATAACAGGGAGAGGGGAGTCAGATTGTACTGCACCTGGCGAGATAACAGGGAGAGGGGAGTCAGATTGTACTGCACCTGGCGAGATAACAGGGAGAGGTGAGTTAGATTGTACTGCATTTGGCGAGAAAACAGGGAGAGGGGAGTCAGATTGTACTGCACCTGGCGAGATAACAGGGAGAGGTGAGTCAGATTGTACTGCACCTGGCGAGATAACAGGGAGAGGTGAGTCAGATTGTACTGCACCTGGTGAGATAAAAGGGAGCGGTGAGTCAGATTGTACTGCATCTGGCGAGATAACAGGGAGAGGTGAGTCAGACTGTACTGCACCTGGCGAGATAACAGGGAGAGGGGAGTCAGATTGTACTGCACCTGGCGAGATAACAGGGAGAGGGGAGTCAGATTGTACTGCACCTGGCGAGATAACAGGGAGAGGTGAGTTAGATTGTACTGCATTTGGCGAGAAAACAGGGAGAGGGGAGTCAGATTGTACTGCACCTGGCGAGATAACAGGGAGAGGTGAGTCAGATTGTACTGCACCTGGCGAGATAACAGGGAGAGGTGAGTCAGATTGTACTGCACCTGGCGAGATAAAAGGGAGCGGTGAGTCAGATTGTACTGCACCTGGCGAGATAACAGGGAGAGGTGAGTCAGATTGTAGTGCACCTGGCGAGATAACAGGGAGAGGTGAGTCAGATTGAACTGCACCTGGCGAGATAACAGGGAGAGGTGAGTCAGCTGTACTGCACCTGGCGAGATAAAAGGGAGAGGTGAGTCAGATTGTACTGCACCTGGCGAGATAAAAGGGAGAGGTGAGTCAGATTGTACTGCACCTGGCGAGATAACAGGGAGAGGTGAGTCAGATTGTACTGCACCTGGCGAGATAACAGGGAGAGGTGAGTCAGATTGTACTACACCTGGCGAGATAAAAGGGAGAGGTGAGTCAGATTGTACTGCACCTGGCGAGATAACAGGGAGAGGTGAGTCAGATTGTACTACACCTGGCGAGATAAAAGGGAGCGGTGAGTCGAGAGAGATAGACGATGATCACAGATTAGATTGGTCCAGACAGAATAAGGCATGGGTTACGTGGGTCTCTAGATAGAACAAGGTAAGTGTAACAGGCAGTTATGGCTCAAAAAGCGTGCCATAAACGTATTAGCGGCGCAAAGATCATGGTTCATCACGTGAGTTTCTAGATAAAATATGTCAAGGATTGGATTCGTTCCGATAGAAGACGTAGTGCTGCATAGTCATAGAGAACCCGCCAAGTCCACGCACCTGTTCCATCAGCATGGGGGGGTGGTCGTAGAAGAAGTGCAGCAGGTAGTCGATCAGCACCATGAGCCGTGACAGAGGCAGGGGAATCGTGCCCTCCAGGGTCTGGCCGGGAGCGCTGCGGTTACAAACACAGGGCGAGGTGCTCACAATGAATGAATGAATGACGTTTATTTTCAGTGCTGTAGGCGCAACGCCCATGGTACAAGAACAGTTCATACAAGATATATATAAAATTTAACCAAAATAATACAAAACACATTCATAGTCATAGATTACGACACGCCGCACATTTGAATATTTAAATTTAAATTTAAAGAGACGTGTATACACTGTGTGTGTGACTGGCATTCATTCGTAGACGGAACGTATATAGTTGAAGGCTTTAGGCACAACGCCCATGGTACATATATACAGTTTACAAAAAATATGTCCAAATACATACATGCGTCACACGTTTTCCAAAGCCGCGACTCTCTGTGCGCTGGCTTCATAGACACATTTTGCTAAGTGTTTCATTATAATTTGATCCAGGTGACACTTAAGATCAATAAATGTAACACTCGTCTGATATTTGATGAGATATTGTAATCTCGTAAGCAAAGAAATCATGGTATTCATCTTCAACCGCAATTTCACCGATTCTAGCACGTGGATGGAAGAAGCTATATAATACTCTGGTAGAATATTTTGCCCTAAATTAGGAGACTAGCATGGAGCGGGGCAAAATATTTGGCCCTGGTCGTTGGAACTTACGGGCCCTGTAATATACCACAGCTTGATTGATCAATCGCTAGATGTACCATTTGAACTGCATTCCATGATACAGTCACTGATCGTATATATATCACACGTGTTTACCGTTCACAAATTATAAATTTTACTCAGTTTACCCTGGTCAAAAGAAAACGCCACTTTCCAAAGTCTATAAATTTACGATATTAAATTAAGTCTTTTCCAGAATAGGGATACATGTACATACTTAGTTATCAACGGTGGATGAATTGCGCGTTTGACCGCTGTGGGGAATTTCCCTAACCCGGAACTATGTCCATAGCTTAGACGGGCCAGACAGCGTATAGTCAGACGACCACAAACACACGCCCGAACAGCTACCCACATGGCAATAACGAACGGTATATCTATGGATGTTATAAGAAAACAGTTTGGTCCAGAAGGCATTGCCTGGAGTCGTACCTCTTCTGGAAGACGTCTGCAATCCTGATGACGCACTGGCAGACCTGGAGCAGAAGCACCCTTCTCTGGACCATCGGCAACCCGTGGAACAGGAACAGCAACAACTGCGCATGCTCCACATTCAAATCTGCCAAGAACAGATAGATACGGCAGCGCTGTAACCGTCTTCCAAACTAGGATATTGCATGTATGGTATTGCAGCATGGATACAGATCCATACAGGAACACAAGGTAACCGGTCGATCTGCTTCGATTGGAGACTCGATAGTTTTATAAACTCAGTTTATACATTTTATCAAATAAATTTTAACCTGGACAATTACCAAGGGGACAAACATGGTCAGTAACATCCGATGACGCTGAACTGGTGCAAAAAGAGAGATAACGTCACCTCTTTTTGACCTCTTTCTGCTTCCTTCGGATGCAAACATACGTTGATAATTTAGCAAAATACAATTTTTAAAACGACACAATAGTCCCCCAGACTAACCATTGGTGTCTAGTTGCGCGTTCTCCACAGAGGTGGCGCTGTTGACGAATGTCTGGCAGAGGCGGGTCCAGATGCCCTCCACCGCCATGTCCTTGGCGCTACTCTCCCGCTTGGTCTGTTGCCGTAGCAACAGCACCTCGGCTAGGACGGCCAGCACTCTGGGAGGCACGTGCAGGGGCCAGGGGTCCACGGCGCTGGGGCTCACCCCGAGGTGGTGGAGGAGTGTGTCCTGAGGGTGGCAAACAGACACGGTGACCGTCGTCAAACCAGGGAAAGCTGTGACTAACAACGTGAGGAGCGTGATGGATGGTTGGTTGGTTGTAAATTCAAGGCACTTTAACGACTTTTGGTCATATCGCGTCAATGGGAGAAGAAAGGGAGAGTGGAGCCATGTCCCCGGGGGTAACCCCCTACTCTTTGCGAAGAAGGACATGGGATTTTTATCCTGCGGGGCACTAAAGGCGAGCGCGCCAACCCACTGAGCTATCGAGACGGCCCCGAGCATGATGGAAGGCGTTCAGGTACAACACCGTACCGAGCCGTCTGTGGCAGTGGAAACGCTAAAGACGCAAGTTTTATTGAGCAATTCATGCGTTTTCACTAAACAGGGATGCCTTAAGTATTATAATATCTGCGTTGGATAACATTTCGCTGCCTCTGCAGAGCCAAAAATATCACTGAGATATTCTTACGTTCGTTGAAGACACAGGAATGTGAGGACACTGCTTCATTAACATAGACGTCATTACCATAAAACCAAAAGTAGAAGGTGGGGGGGGGGGGCGCAGATATCACCATTTAATCATTCAATAGCCTTTGGGGATACTTGATGCACAGATGGACTCATTATAGTAAAACGGCATTACAGATAGATACTGTTTGAGGCCAGGTTTGTGCGCAATGAGGCCAGGTGCAAGTTGTGAGGCTTACCTCACCATTTAAATTTTTTGTGTAAACAAGATTTATTTACTATTGGCAAACTAAAAGTACAGCATACTATGTTAATGCCCCTAGCTGACCTGCAGTCCGTCGCTGAGAGTGTAACTGGCGATCAGGCTGTGGGTGAACTTGGCCAGCGCAGCAGAGAAATCCTGGCTTAAAATGGCTGAAAGATGAGGAGTCACTCGATCACTGACCGCCCGACTGAGACGATGTCCTTACGATACTTGCGTTTCAGTACCACACTGAAGTACATGAACCGCACATTAACCAGAGAGATAGTAAAATATAATTATCAGTGTTTGTATCTGTTCTTTCTCTTCACACATTTTTTTCACACATTTCCTTCACACTTTTTTTTAAACTTTTTCTTTACACATTTTTTTTCACACATTTTTTTTTAACATGGTGGAGAGTTGTATATGCTTGGCAAGGGAGGTCACGTGGTCCTTACTCTCGACCTCTGTGTGGGGCTGCCCGTCCACGTCCAGGATAATACTGGCCAACAGCGACATGTGCTGCTCGTTGAACGCCGCTCTGAAGGCAGAAGAAATGTTCTTATGTAAAGTAGGTCGCCCGTGTACACTCAGTCACCCACATAATCGCTACACTGGGCTAACACATCTCCCGGGACAATGAAATGGAGTGGAGCCAATGGAGTTGGTTAAAACAGGTGCCAGTGTTGAGTAATATTCTAAGTGAATTTCATAGCTTCATAGCTGCATTTTAAGACTGTGTAGCGACCGGTGTGCCCCCCCCCCCTCCCCACCCACCCCCGACCCCCCGAATTGACTTGATTACGCGGATCAGCAGCGGTACCTCAGGTAGTTCTGTATCTCCGGCTCGGCCGAGAGCAGGTAGTGTAGTGTAGCGACCGGTGTGCCCCCCCCCCAACCTCCCCACCCACCCCCGACTTGACTTTATTACGCGGATCAGCAGCGGTACCTCAGGTAGTTCTGTATCTCCGGCTCGGCCGAGAGCAGATAGTGTAGTGTAGCGACCGGTGTGCCCCCCCCCCTCCCCACCCACCCCCGACCCCCCGATATGACTTTATTACGCGGATCAGCAGCGGTACCTCAGGTAGTTCTGTATCTCCGGCTCGGCCGAGGGCAGGTAGTGTAGTGTAGCGACCGGTGTGCCCCCACCCCCCTCCCCACCCACCCCCGACCCCCCGACTTGACTTTATTACGCGGATCAGCAGCGGTACCTCAGGTAGTTCTGTATCTCCGGCTCGGCCGAGAGCAGGTAGTGTAGTGTAGCGACCGGTGTGCCCCCCCCCCCTCCCCACCCACCCCCGACCCCCCGACTTGACTTGATTACGCGGATCAGCAGCGGTACCTCAGGTAGTTCTGTATCTCCGGCTCGGCCGAGAGCAGGTAGTGTAGTGTAGCGACCGGTGTGCCCCCCCCCCTCCCCACCCACCCCCGACCCCCCGACTTGACTTGATTACGCGGATCAGCAGCGGTACCTCAGGTAGTTCTGTATCTCCGGCTCGGCCGAGAGCAGGTAGTGTTCGTTCATCAGACGGAGGATCTCGGTGGCCAGACATATGAACTGTAAGCAGACGACATTTAGACGTGATAAACTGTAAGCAGAAGAGATTTCGACGAGATGAAGCGTAAGCAGACGACAGTTAGACGCAAACTGTAAGCAGACGACATTTAGACGTAATGAACTGTAAGCAGACGCCTTTAGACCCGAACTGCAAGCAGATGACATTAAAACTTGATGAATTGTACGCAGCCAACCTTTAAGAGAATATTGCAATATTAAATACTTTTGTATTATTACCTTATCCCCACACTGTTCTGTTCCTTAATTGATTACCCTATTAATTTGATATCCTGATATTGATGAACTGACTGAGTTTCCTGGCGCACTTACCCCATCAGCGTCTTGTTTGTCCGGCAGCAGGCACGGCAGCTCCAAGCTGCTCATCCTATGGGGGTGTTTGCCCTCCGGGGTGGACACCCCGTGACCCTCCCCCGGGGCGGGTGGAGGTGGGGGAGGGGGCAGGCTGGACGTCCCGTCCTCTGGGGACAGCGTCTCCTCGAACCACTGGCCCAGAATGGGCTCCGAATCGTCATCTGTGAGGGTCACAACAAACCGATCACGTGTCAAAGAACGCAACAACGGGTTGACCTGACATTATCAAGGTCACCCTCAGCCGCTAGTCAACGTGTTCAAAACACTGGGCATCAATCATAGGTCACCTATCATTTGCAATTACAATTAATTCAACTATAATCTTTATAGCTAAAACTATAACAGTTATTGAAGTTATAGTTACCGTACTCCATTGGACTCCATTTTCTCATTAGAATAAATTCCGCCAGATACACATTTGCAGCCTTTATAATAACATTTTGGATGTACATTCGCCATTACACTCAGGACAGATTAGATATATCTGTATTTATGCTCCGTTATTGTCATGCACCATGCAGCCTTCTAGTTGCGTCTGGCGGTCTGAAGCCCACTGCCTTGTATAAGACGTTAATGAGACTCCTACTGTGCTATGCTGCTAAGCACCCTACATGCGCGGATCTAGCAGACAATTATGTGGGGGTCACAAATTATTGTGGATCCAGAAATTTGAGAATTTGAGAGGGGGGATCCACTTTTGGTTTGAAATTGATATGATCGGGAAGGGGGGGGGGGGGGGTGGAGAGGTTGGACCAAAATAGGGGGTCCTTATAATAATATGTGGTTTCAGTACAAAAAATGCGGGTGTGGCGTCCACATCAGCTGGCATCCGGTTACCAGCGGGTGTGGCGTCCACATCAGCTGGCATCCGGTTACCAGCGGGTGTGGCGTCCACATCAGGTGGCATCCGGTTACCAGCGGGTGTGGCGTCCACATCAGCTGGCATCCGGTTACCAGCGGGTGTGGCGTCCACATCAGCTGGCATCCGGTTACCAGCGGGTGTGGCGTCCACATCAGCTGGCATCCGGGTACCAGCGGGTGTGGCGTCCACATCAGCTGGCATCCGGTTACCAGCGGGTGTGGCGTCCACATCAGCTGGCATCCGGTTACCAGCGGGTGTGGCGTCCACATCAGCTGGCATCCGGTTACCAGCGGGTGTGGCGTCCACATCAGCTGGCATCCGGTTACCAGCGGGTGTGGCGTCCACATCAGCTGGCATCCGGTTACCATTGACAGAGAGCATCCTCCCTCGAAAAGAGAGAGTGAATCAAACCCTAAGGATCTCGCTCAGATATCTTTATATTGCCTTTACGGGAATCTACAGCAAGAACCTTTGACCCCAACTATCTACCTAGGGGGGTTACAGGACCCCTGCACTATGATTAGCAATAACACATCGAAAACATGATTGAGATGACATAAGTATCCATGTTTTTTTTCATGATTCTAGAAGCATTCTCCCATATGTCTCGGAGAGCGATCTTCACCCAGACCCTGACCTTGACCCTGCCCCTGACCCTGACCTTCGTCGGCGCTGCTGTCCTCAGAGCTGCTGAAGTCGTCGTAGTAGGTGTTGGAGTCTGAGCTGCTGCCTCCCGAGTCCGAGCTGGCGGGGTCACTACACACCACAGACAGGTGGGGCTTCTTCAGGGACACCGCCTGGGGGGGGGGGGGAGGGGGCAGAGAGGCTCAATCACAGGAGACAATGATAAATAATATGCAACATAATAAAAGACGATGGCAAAATACACCGAGCTTCATGCTCAGAAAGTATTCTACAACATATACTTTAAAGCGTATTTACTAAGTGACAGCTGTGTAGGCAATTTATTTTCCGCCAATGTTATTCCAAAACTTGTTGGTTGTTACACATGTAGTTTAATGATAAATTCGGGCTGGCAATATAACTTTATAAGTTGCGAGATCTTAGTGACATGACACCCAGCTGTGTAGCCTATCAAACCAGCTGTGTAGCCTATCAAACCAGCTGTGTAGCCTATCAAACCAGCTGTGTAGCCTATCAAACCAGCTGTGTAGCCTATCGATCCCGTCGTGACGACAAACTGACCGCACCTTTCGGAAGCTGACCGAGAGGAGGTTGGCGAGCAGTCCGATGAAGTCCACGGCTCTTGTCAGCATCAGCACGCGGTGCAGGGCGGGATAGGGCGTGTCCATCCGGGTACTCAAGTTCAAGGTCACGGGGACGCTGCCGGGGTCATCCTTCCGGTCGACCAGACCCTCCAGACGCAGATCTTCCATCAGTGAGGTCAACAGACCCAGAGCATGCGTCGCCAAGGCAACGGGCAGCGGACCAAATCCAGCAGGACTGTAACGACGGGGGATTCTACTGGTCAAACAATGGTACATGGACAGTAAATGTATTAAATGTATGAGTAATGGTTCCTTCAACGTAAAACCTGATCAAACCTTTCAATGTGGAGCAAATTTTTGTTCCACAAGATCAGGCAGCGAGAACTTGGAAGAATTGGAAGGACAATTAAAATAAATTAAAATAACCTCCTGATATTTAAAAAAAAACGCATATGACATCTCACCGACGACGTGCAATCCCGCAGTAAAAAGTCGACGAAAAAGAATATTATAGTAAATGGTAGTCGTGAGTGATACGTGAGATATATTTACAACATGTTTCGCCCTAACAGGGAAGAACGATCCAAAAGCAATATCGGGGAAGGAACTTTCTGTTGCATCAGGTTGCGGCAGTGACGTCACACCAGACTGCGGCAGTGACGTCACACCAGCCTGCGGCAGTAACGTCACACCAGACTGCGACAGTGACGTCACACAAGACTGCGGCAGTGACGTCACACCAGACTGTGGCAATGACGTCACACCAGACTGTGGCAGTGACGTCACACCAGACTGCGGCAATGACGTCACACCAGACTGTGGCAGTGAAGTCACACCATTCTGTGGCAGTGACGTCACACCAGACTGCGGCAATGACGTCACACCAGACTGTGGCAGTGAAGTCACACCATTCTGTGGCAGTGACGTCACACAAGACTGCGGCAGTGACGTCACACCAGACTGTGGCAATGACGTCACACCAGGCTGTGGCAGTGAAGTCACACCATTCTGTGGCAGTGACGTCACACCAGACTGTGGCAATGACGTCACACCAGACTGTGGCAGTGAAGTCACACCATTCTGTGGCAGTGACGTCACACAAGACTGCGGCAGTGACGTCACACCAGACTGTGGCAATGACGTCACACCAGACTGTGGCAGTGAAGTCACACCATTCTGTGGCAGTGACGTCACACCAGACTGCGGCAGTGATGTCACACCGGACTGCGGCAGTGACGTCGCACCATACTGTGTGATGACATCACACTCGACTGCTGCAGTGACGTCAGACCAGACCTTTTGGCTGAGCCGGGCCTGGTGGAGCCTGTGGGGGGCTCCTTGCCCTTGCCGCCCCCCCCTGCGGTGTCCGTCGGTCCCTTGACGACAGACTTGGGCGGCGCCTCGCGACTCTGCTTCTCCAGGATGCCGCTAGGGGTGAGTGTGACGAGGTGCTGGAGCCCCTTGAGCAGGCCCCAGGCACCGAGCAGGTTCAGGTTCTGAAGGCACTACAACACGGAACCATCGTGTCAATGCCGTGTGGTGGGCAGACAACTGCTGTATACATGCAATTATCAGGAAATCTGTACTTCTGCAGAAACTACGATGTTTTTAACGATGTAAGTCTGACAAGGACTTCCTCTTTTTACAGTTAATATGATTTTATTCTAAATTTGAGATTGTATGGTGTATTGCAATCTATTTTTGTGTGAAGTTTACAAATGTATATTTTTTTCATATACAGGGAAATTATTAATGTTATATTATGTTCTATTAAGCCAAAGTTCTAAGAAACTATCTATAATTACACCTTTTGGGCCCATTATTGAGCTAAAACCAGAGACCTTACCAACAAATTTACAGTTGATAAAAAGTGACAATATCATGGGAAATCTCAACTTTCACGGTAAAACCGCAGTAGACTGAATAGAATATGACAATAGCGCGAGTTTGCGGGGCGTTAGGCAATTTTATTGGCCCGACATCAAGCTGTAGCAGCCCGCCAATTTTCATTATCGGCCCGAGGCCGCAAGGCCGAGGGCGGATAATGAAAATGAAGGGCTGCTACAGCTTGATGAAGGGCCAATAAAATGCCTAACGCCAAGCAAAACTCGCGCTATTACTATTATTACGAGTTGAATTTAAATTTAAGGCGTTGACTTGTCTCTGCTTCTTTGGTTTAATTTCCGCATGCAACGACAAAAGTAAAGCATTTTGGGACTGACTGTCCGCAAATCGCAAGCCTTTCCACATATAGTTGGCCAGTCGCCTTTTTATGCCATATATATGTTGCCAAGAAACATAGCATGTGCAACTAGGCAACTAGTCATGGAAGCGGGCTATTTAAAGCTATAACTACAATTCTTTTGTGCGTGACGTCATGTTTCATTGTTCTATGCAGCGTCGCCATGGCAACGATTGTCGATTGCATGGGCAGCAGGGCGGTTTGGGTCAGAATACGGCATTTTAGAGGCCTTCAGATGTAACGCTATTGTACTAGTTAACATGCCCACCAACTCGTAATAATAGATAATTATTTCTTAAAACGACAGTCGTATCAGATCGGCCCCGCTGGACTCACCTGGCCGCCGACCCTGGTTGAGGACTTGATAGCGGCCGCCACGCTGTAGAAGATCTCCAGCTGCAAACCAAGTAAATCAACATAGTGAGGTGTATACATCTGAATCTGATTACAACATGTGACACATTTACTTATTCGTAAATATAGACGTCTCATTTTAGGTAATTTGAAGACATAGTTATCGTAAGTTCCTTGGCATTTCCATGCCTGGATAGCCACAGTGATCACACCTGGCAAAGCGGACTTTGATCGCGTGACAGTTTCGCCCAATACTGACCGCTTTCTGAACTATAGCCTCCGTGTCCATTTCCTCTTCCTTCGTGAAACTGGCGCCTTTGACCTGGGTCCCGGTTCCCATGGAGACGACACCCGTGACCACGGTGGCGGACACGGCTGCCTGCAGACACCCCATGGTGATGGAGACGACTTTCTGCAGTCGACTGGGGGTCAGAGGCTCCAGCACCGGCAGGGTGAACAGCCTCTGGACGAGGGCCACGTCACCCAGCACGCCTTGTTGTCTGCAGGGGATGCGGGAGGGGGGGGGGGGGTGCGTTAATGACACGACCAGTGAGCATCCACGATCATGAAGACTCAAATTACCGTAATACTCGCATATAAGACACATCCCATTTTGTTTTACCATACCGCGTATAGCTGGTTAGACACAAATTGGTACCAAGAAGACTCAAATTACCGTAATACCCTCATGTAAGACACATCCCATTTTGTTTCACCGTATCAGCTACGTATCGCGTACAGCTGGTTAGAGCCAGACACAACTTGCCACATTCTAGTAGCCCAAAAGTAGTGTTGTTTTATTAAATACAACATTAAATGCGATAGTCTGTGACATTGCAAACGCTCTGTGTATCATATTGTAGCAATCACGCACAATAATCAAACTGCAAACTTCGGAATAAGCAATTAACTTAGATTTCACAATGTTCGTCTCCACCGGGCGACAGCGTGAGATCACACTGGCAACGGGGGGCATTATTATTACCTGGCCTTGGCCGCGGAGGCGTCGGCCAGGGTGGAGGGGAGCCCCAGGCCGCCGCCGCCTCCGCCCCCGCCCTCGGCGGCTGCCTGGAAGGCCTGGACGAGGGGCTGGAGGTGGGTCAGCCGCCCGCACACGTCCAGCAAGGCGTCCGCTCCGTTCAGTTGCTGCAGCGACTGCACGTTCCTGGACGCCAGCTGCGCGCGCGTCTCCTGCTCGGGGTCAACCAGGTGCACGATGGTCGTGTCGCCGTCCAGGTTGACGGTCTCCACGGGCACGACCCCCCCGCCCACCCCAGCGGCGGCGGCAGCGGCGGCGGGGCGTCCCGGGGTGGATCGGCCCCCGGGGGAGGGGGCGTGGGGCGGGAGGTCGTCAAAGACGGCAGTCAGCTGGGAGAAGATGTTGCAGTCGCTGTTGAGTCGCATGGGCTTCTCCTTCTTCTCCTCAGCGTCTGTGGTGACACCGAGCGGGTTAAAGCAACAACTTGGAATACACACACAACAGTTCAAGACATTCGTGTATTAACATGGCCGTGAAGCAAACACTTACATAGTGTCTCCATTAACGTCTCATATCATTGCAGACCGTGAGGAATATTAAGCGAAATCGGAAATCATATTAACAATTAAATGTTGGGAGGCGTTAGGCCACATTTATACACAAGAAGGCTGAATAGGGCCAAGAAACCTACCAGAATAATGAAAGGGGTTTAGATGAAACATGTCCTACGTGATTGAAATAGATCCAAAACTCACAATAAATCTGCATCAATAGACCTCAGACTGAAATGAATGGAAATGGCTGTTTTATGCCACATTTGTGCACATACTGGCTGTACTGGGCCAAGAAACCTCCCGGGACGATGAGGCATGCCGCAAATTAGGTGCCCGGGCCCGGATTCAAACCCAGGACCTATTGATCTGCGGTCTAGCGCGCTAACCACCACGCCAGGGAGGCCCCAGGCCAATGCGCTAACCACTGCACCAGGCAGGCCTCCAAGACCTGTTGATCTGCGGTCTAGCACGCTAACCACCAGGGAGCCCCCCCCCCCCCCCACACCTCAGACCGACGCTCAGCGTAGTGACTCCTCACCCATTAGGCTGGACTTGGCTGAAGGGGGAGTGAGCGCTGACTTCAGCTGAGCCGTGAAGGTGACGACATCTGACTTGGGCAGACTGGAGCAGCCTCGGCACACACTGCGGATGAGGATCATCGTGTGCTTCTGGCGGAGAAAATAAAACAACCATCAATTATCGATGACTAATAAACAATAATATTCGTGCAAATCTACGCAAATCTTGTGTAGATTTGTATGCTGTGGAGTTTCCAAGACTAGCCCAGCGTTTTGGGCGAAGACTTGTTGGCGTTAATTTGTATCCTGTTGCGTTTCCTAGACTAGCCCTGCATTTGTTTCCCTTGTTTTTCGTTTCTTTACCTACTTGATGTTAAGTTAAGACGAGAGATGATTCATGCTATGCAAAAGGAATTTGTATAGGCAATGCCTGCTTTCCGATTGCGTAAATAAAAATGTTTAAACAAATAATTTTCGTAAGTGAAGCCTGGAAACTGTTTCTAGTCTGGGCCACACTGATAACACATTATCGTCGCATTTATCTCAATTTACAGGATGTTACAAGTCAGAATACTTTGCAGATGAAGTGGTTACCTGCGTCTTGCTCGAGTCCTGATTCTGCAGACATTCGATGAGGGAGCGCAGCAGCACTTTGCAGGCCGCCGCCACAGGAGCCAGTTGCGACTTGGACACTGCAATAACCAGTGAGGGCATCACAATCCCAGCTAGTGTTACATAAATAAGTGAACTTAAAGGTGAATAATGAGACGGACTTATATGGACACCTCCTCACTAATACACACTGACCATCAGTTTAATAAAAGCTGCTAAACTGTATGTAAGACTGGCCAGATATTCACTCAAATCTTGAATGTTGAACAAAGGCACTGTGGCCAAGAGGAACAATTTATGGAACAATTTCTGCATATTGATAGTACCACAGACTGAAAAAAAAACCAAATATTATTATTTTTGTACCCTCCTTCACAATTCATGAGTGATTGACAAACCTATTAATTTCCAAAATGATACCTTGTGAACAGATTTAACATTGAAGATAATCAGACTAAGACGTACATGATCCTGCACCCTGGCTGATGTAATGGCTTGAGAGGGCCACGAAAGATCCATAGAAGGCATCATATTTATTCTCATGTTGAAGAATGTCTGCTTCACTAAAAATAAAAGCAAAATGACAGTAATATTCTGTTTCACCATACAGATATACCAAGATTTCTTTTCCACACAAAATCAGTCCTGTCCAGCTAACTCCACAATTAGTGGAGTACAAGACTGAAAGCAAAAACTCTTTAGAGAATTTGCTGGGGTATAAGTGATTTTGTCATTCCTTAAAACAGTACCTGCACCAATCCATAAATTATAGCTTAATCCCAAATAATTTTGGGTTTAACTTAACAATGTTGTCTGATCTGCAATAGCTAGCTTTTCAACATTTTGTCAAATGTGCCTTAAATAGAGGGATAGTTTGCCACTTGTCATTAGGGAGCAGCATGGAGATATAACACTGCTTGTCTTCCCAATCAGCACCAGTAGGGCATGGAGATATAACACTGCTTGTCTTCCCAATCAGCACCAGTAGGGCATGGAGATATAACACTGCTTGTCTTCCCAATCAGCACCAGTAGGGCATGGAGATATAACACTGCTTGTCTTCCCAATCAGCACCAGTAGGGCATGGAGATATAACACTGCTTGTCTTCCCAATCAGCACCAGTAGGGCATGGAGATATAACACTGCTTGTCTTCCCAATCAGCACCAGTAGGGCATGGAGATATAACACTGCTTGTCTTCCCAATCAGCACCAGTAGGGCATGGAGATATAACACTGCTTGTCTTCCCAATCAGCACCAGTAGGGCATGGAGATATAACACTGCTTGTCTTCCCAATCAGCACCAGTAGGGCATGGAGATATAACACTGCTTGTCTTCCCAAGCAGCACCAGTAGGGCATGGAGATATAACACTGCTTGTCTTCCCAATCAGCACCAGTAGGGCATGGAGATATAACACTGCTTGTCTTCCCAATCAGCACCAGTAGGGCATGGAGATATAACACTGCTTGTCTTCCCAATCAGCACCAGTAGGGCATGGAGATATAACACTGCTTGTCTTCCCAATCAGCACCAGTAGGGCATGGAGATATAACACTGCTTGTCTTCCCAATCAGCACCAGTAGGGCATGGAGATATAACACTGCTTGTCTTCCCAATCAGCACCAGTAGGGCATGGAGATATAACACTGCTTGTCTTCCCAATCAGCACCAGTAGGGCATGGAGATATAATACTGCTTGTCTTCCCAATCAGCACCAGTAGGGCATGGAGATATAACACTGCTTGTCTTCCCAATCAGCACCAGTAGGGCATGGAGATATAACACTGCTTGTCTTCCCAATCAGCACCAGTAGGGCATGGAGATATAACACTGCTTGTCTTCCCAATCAGCACCAGTAGGGCATGGAGATATAACACTGCTTGTCTTCCCAATCAGCACCAGTAGGGCATGGAGATATAACACTGCTTGTCTTCCCAATCAGCACCAGTAGGGCATGGAGATATAACACTGCTTGTCTTCCCAATCAGCACCAGTAGGGCATGGAGATATAACACTGCTTGTCTTCCCAATCAGCACCAGTAGGGCATGGAGATATAACACTGCTTGTCTTCCCAATCAGCACCAGTAGGGCATGGAGATATAATACTGCTTGTCTTCCCAATCAGCACCAGTAGGGCATGGAGATATAACACTGCTTGTCTTCCCAATCAGCACCAGTAGGGCATGGAGATATAACACTGCTTGTCTTCCCAATCAGCACCAGTAGGGCATGGAGATATAACACTGCTTGTCTTCCCAATCAGCACCAGTAGGGCATGGAGATATAACACTGCTTGTCTTCCCAATCAGCACCAGTAGGGCATGGAGATATAACACTGCTTGTCTTCCCAATCAGCACCAGTAGGGCATGGAGATATAACACTGCTTGTCTTCCCAATCAGCACCAGTAGGGCATGGAGATATAACACTGCTTGTCTTCCCAATCAACACCAGTAGGGCATGGAGATATAACACTGCTTGTCTTCCCAATCAGCACCAGTAGGGCATGGAGATATAACACTGCTTGTCTTCCCAATCAGCACCAGTAGGGCATGGAGATATAACACTGCTTGTCTTCCCAATCAGCACCAGTAGGGCATGGAGATATAATACTGCTTGTCTTCCCAATCAGCACCAGTAGGGCATGGAGATATAACACTGCTTGTCTTCCCAATCAGCACCAGTAGGGCATGGAGATATAACACTGCTTGTCTTCCCAATCAGCACCAGTAGGGCATGGAGATATAACACTGCTTGTCTTCCCAATCAGCACCAGTAGGGCATGGAGATATAACACTGCTTGTCTTCCCAATCAGCACCAGTAGGGAATGGAGATATAACACTGCTTGTCTTCCCAATCAGCACCAGTAGGGCATCGAGATATAACACTGCTTGTCTTCCCAATCAGCACCAGTAGGGCATGGAGATATAACACTGCTTGTCTTCCCAAGCAGCACCAGTAGGGCATGGAGATATAACACTGCTTGTCTTCCCAAGCAGCACCAGTAGGGCATGGAGATATAACACTGCTTGTCTTCCCAATCAGCACCAGTAGGGCATGGAGATATAACACTGCTTGTCTTCCCAATCAGCACCAGTAGGGCATGGAGATATAACACTGCTTGTCTTCCCAATCAGCACCAGTAGGGAATGGAGATATAACACTGCTTGTCTTCCCAATCAGCACCAGTAGGGCATCGAGATATAACACTGCTTGTCTTCCCAATCAGCACCAGTAGGGCATGGAGATATAACACTGCTTGTCTTCCCAATCAGCACCAGTAGGGAATGGAGATATAACACTGCTTGTCTTCCCAATCAGCACCAGTAGGGCATGGAGATATAACACTGCTTGTCTTCCCAATCAGCACCAGTAGGGCATGGAGATATAACACTGCTTGTCTTCCCAAGCAGCACCAGTAGGGCATGGAGATATAACACTGCTTGTCTTCCCAATCAGCACCAGTAGGGCATGGAGATATAACACTGCTTGTCTTCCCAATCAGCACCAGTAGGGCATGGAGATATAACACTGCTTGTCTTCCCAATCAGCACCAGTAGGGCATGGAGATATAACACTGCTTGTCTTCCCAATCAGCACCAGTAGGGCATGGAGATATAACACTGCTTGTCTTCCCAATCAGCACCAGTAGGGCATGGAGATATAACACTGCTTGTCTTCCCAATATTAAAGCAGCACCAGTAGGGCATGGAGATATAACACTGGTACTGCTTTTCTTCCCAATATTAGCTGCAACACCATTAACATCAAAACACTATTGCAAGGCCACCAGGACAGCAGATTGAAATAAGTTTGTTAAAATTTCAAATCTGTTCTAGTCAGATATGCTGTGTAAGCACTGACTGAGACAAAAACTATACTTGTGGCAATATAAAACATAAGTTGTTTAGGAGCAATAGAGAAATAGAACAGATGGGGTAATGGAAATCCTGATCAATCAAGATGAGGAAAAAATTGGCTTTTATCCAGAAAATGTGAGTTGCTGGCTTTAACAGCGTGCTTCAACCTCTGAAGGTAGTATTGTGATAATGGGCTGGTCAAAAGAACTATATCTCTAAGAGAAACCACCCATAGATATGTATGAAAACAACAATACAGAATGTACTACCTATTAGGCTACAGAGTGACTCCAGCTATATTTATAAATAAATAATTGATCAACAATAGAGATATGAAATAGATAGAAATCTGGGTCTCTCTTTATAATGAAAAGATATCTTGAGAAAAAAAGACATCTTCAGGGTTAAATGCTGATAATTAAATATTTGAAGTAGTCGATTTGGCTGATTATGATTACAATATCATTTTAAAGTTACTTATATACCAATACGTAATGGCTATTTGTACGGGTCTGTATGAATAAGCCATATAACTATTGGTACAGATCCATATGAATAAGCCATGTGACTATTCGTACAGATCCGTATGAATAAGCCATGTGACTAATCATATGGCACATGGTCATATGACATGCAGATTATCGTGGAGTCAAGTGCCGAATGAATAGTTTGCAGTATTATTGGTCTATGTGAAGAATTATTCATCTCTACCTAAATAGAACCGTGTGCTGTATGAATAGTCTGCCGTATTATTGGTCTTTGTAAAGAATTAAATCATCTCTATATATATATAGAACCGAGTGCCGTCTTAATAGTCTGTTGTGTTATTGGTATGTGAGGAATTAATCTACATGAATATCATGTAGGAAAGTATAACTTTCTTGTAACTTATCATTACAATTTTTTGGGGGGGATATGATAACATATTCGTTTTGTAAAGTATTCTCAAATTCTTAGTTAGACAATATATCAGATAGACATTTGCCAAAATATACTGAATATCATTTGTATGAATAGCTTAATTTTAGGTTAGTTTAAAAAGCCATTTCCGCAATTTTCACACCTATTTAACCCATTACTGTTAGCTTACAAAATATTGAGACAGCTTCCTAAACTGCTAAACCAATTTTAATCCTTATTCAAAACTCATTGTTATTAGGCAGTGGGGATTAGGGATTAAGCAGAGGCTGAAGGGCGAACCGATCAAATGGTTATTGTGTTGCTTCAGGCCAATTTGCTGGACACAGTGATTTAGGAGAGAGCGGGGTCCGGGTAGGGCACATACAAATTGATGATAATAAACGCTCAACGTAGGCTATGTTCAAGAATAGATTGTGGGCAAATGGCTGCAGGAAAGAGCTGGAAAGAGGTGACTTGATGTTAAGACATATTTGAAGTGTACAGGCAAACTTTGATTAGCCCCGAGATATGGAGCGCCTAGGAGCGCAAAGCCTATGAATGAGGCCCCTGTCCCTGAGCTGGTCGCCATGTTGTCTTCTTGTCCAAAGCGTCTTGAATTCGCGTTGCATGCTGGGTAATTTGTTGTCTGAAAGCAGGGCTGAGCTTTCACGCTGTTTTGCGAAATCATGCAGAAATCGACCATAATCGATGACTGATGATTATGTCAAATCTAGAAATCAAAGTATTTTGACAGACGAGAGTGTGTTTCACATAAATAGAGTAGTGGCATGATGCTTTCATAATGGCGTAAATGACATTCCCACTGGGAATGGTGGGAGGTGGCGAAATGAAGTACAGTTTCATGTCACTTCATGTGTTTCATATAACTATGTAAATTACATTGCCGGCTGTTCCAATTATTGCCCTCCTGTCTCTAGTACTTATATCGGCCAACCTGTAGTAAACGTTTTTGCAGGGGGAGATATAGCATTAGAATAAGTAACACTGAACCAGCTGCGCCTTTGGCCTTGCTTCTTTACCGATCTTTATGTATATCGGGCGTTGATAGGGCTTAATTACGAAAATATTTTGTTCCTAATCTTTTATTCTATTGTGATAGCCAGACTTTTATACAGCTTAATTAAAAACACCCGGCCGATTAATCTATTGATCTTCACCAGGACATTTCTTCTCCCCCGACAAACTTTCCTTGCAACATGGCCTAACAGCTATATGGCGGTCCTTCTTCATTTAAGTCCCTCTCTACAACTAAGTTTGTGCATAACTTTACTTCCATTCACTCTACGATGATCAAACAAGTACCAATCTCTCGGAGTAAGTACAAATGGATGATAATAAACGCTGTACCATCCTCCTTTTTTCGCTTATATTTCTTGTCTCGCCAAATATATACCAGGTACAAACATATTTAAACATGCTGTACCATCATTCACACCGTATTGCAATCTATTCATAACGGCCCCTCAGAAGCCAGGTGTTATACCCCGATATGCTCGGTGTCACTTGAAACGTTCACACCATAAGGTGTATTGCAATCCATTCATCCAGCCATCCCAATGCCCAGCGGCTCAGTGATTAACACCCAGCCATCGTTTATCGTAATCCCCATGCGACCTGGGCATGCTTCCACCCCTTCAAACATGACCACCAACCCCCCCACACCGTACCCCCGGCACCAACGCAACGCCCTCCCCCTACCCCTTCCCGCCCCGTACCCTCAACCCCTCCCTAGCGGCCGAAACATCCAGCAGCCCTAGTTCCATAGATGTAACGTAGTCCGCTCCGATATGTTCCCATTCCAATATAAACAGATGTTGAGGTCGTAAGTTATATTTCATTCAAGGATATCGGCATAGATAAAATATGAATTGACAACAGCAGATTATTTTACCCGAACAAAACAAAAGTGCAACTTCAAGTCGGCTGCGCAAATTTTGACAGTCACTTGTCAGGTAAGGGATTTCATTTCATTTCAGGAGCCCGAAGGCAATCCTACAAACACAGAATTACAAGCAAATACCTTGATATAATTGCGTCTGCCAAATTTGGAATTTGGTTGTGATTGAAAGAAGAGTAAGACGCCGATAATAGTGGTTTTAGGCAAGTCGCCCAATCAACCACCGAAGTGGCTGCCATTTTGTTGTTGGTCTCACACCAACGATTGAATGTCTCGCCCAAGTTGTTCCTCCTCTAGTCTCTTCCACAACAGACTGCCGCCGCGCGGCGCTATCGCGGCTCGTCGGTGAGCCGGGGGAATTTCGATGTATCGTTATTTAAGAAGTTCCGCAACGTTTTAAACATATTAGTGTAGGTTTTATAAATGAGGCAATTTTCAGATTCATTTCGGTTATGTGTGTGTTGAAGACTAGGCAATGCATGGTCTCTTAACGAAAGACCGAAAGTCCGCCCTGGTCACACTTGGAGGAGCAGAGTTTGCGGTTACTGCGAATCAGCAAGTCTCATGCAGACATCTCACAATCCCTATCGCAGTGCGTGCTTTGACACTCCGGGTTGTCACTTTAACGTTCGTTTGCATGCAAGTGTTGAAATAACTTTATCTGACTGTATGTAAAGGCCGAAATAACAAGGAAAATCATGCAGTCGCGGGAAGTGAACTGATTTGTTGAAATGGGATTAAATACAAGTATATATGATGGATACGCGCAATACAAAAATCACGATTTACAGGCATATTACGAATTCTAAAGAACACAGAACACATTAAATGACAGTATCAAAATGCATTTTTTATTGTCATGTTCCAGACTTGGAGGTCACATCCGCTACCTACATATGGACAGCGTGGGGCCGACACGTACAGACATTCGGTGAAGACACACCAGTGCTACATATGGACAGCGTCGGGCCGACACGTACAGACATTCGGTGAAGACACCACCAGTGCTACATATCGACAGCGTGGGGCCGACACGTACAGACATTCGGTGACGACACACCAGTGCTACATATCGACAGCGTGGGGCCGACACGTACAGACATTCGGTGACGACACACCAGTGCTACATATCGACAGCGTGGGGCCGACACGTACAGACATTCGGTGACGACACACCAGTGCTACATATCGACAGCGTCGGGCCGACACGTACAGACATTCGGTGACGACACACCAGTGCTACATATCGACAGCGTCGGGCCGACACGTACAGACATTCGGTGACGACACACCAGTGCTACATATCGACAGCGTCGGGCCGACACGTACAGACATTCGGTGACGACACACCAGTGCTACATATCGACAGCGTCGGGCCGACACGTACAGACATTCGGTGACGACACACCAGTGCTACATATCGACAGCGTCGGGCCGACACGTACAGACATTCGGTGACGACACACCAGTGCTACATATCGACAGCGTCGGGCCGACACGTACAGACATACGGTGAAGACACACCAGTGCTACATATCGACAGCGTGGGGCCGACACGTACAGACATTCGGTGACGACACACCAGTGCATAGGACATTAAATACGGGTCGATGTTTCAGGCCACTCTTGTGCACATAGGAGTTAAAACAGGTGTCATTAGCCCTCTGGCAAAAATGAGTGGAGTGAACCAAACGTGTAAACCCCCCCCCCCAACTTATCCCATTGCCATAGAAACTTCTTTGTCCCATTGCCATAGAAACACTTCTTTGTCCCATTGCCATAGAAACACTTCCCAGGTTCAGTTGCCATAGAAACACCTTACCGACTGAGTTGTCATAGAAACACATTCCAGACTGAGTTGTCATAGAAAAACATTCCAGACTGAGTTTCCATAGAAACACTTACCAGACTGAGTTGTCATAGAAAAACCTGCCAGACAGTTACCATAGATTTGCTATGGTACCTCCTGGTTGGATCGCGCATGACGCTCACCAGACTGAGCAATATGCATAGAGAACAGCACAGCTCATTAAAGCTTCCCCAAACACACCCATCAATATTCTTCCAAAAATAATACACTGGACTTCCGTACTAAGCAAACGTACTAAGCAAATTCCGCATACAACACAACACCGATAAGTAAAGATAGCCACTTCATGCTCTGTTAGAGCAGACACACCCATAGGTTGACTCACGCCAAATTCACAATAACAACATAATATCAATCGATATTTCCTCCAGATATTGACAGTTGTGTTCAGACATCTAAACTGCGTGCTGAAACCTTAAGGACAACTGCTCCTCGGTTTAAAAGTTCTAGAAATGTGACACCCAATGGCCCCACCACCCCGTAGGACACAAAGCGCCCTACGTCTGTATATAATATACACGCTTCACACTTAGTACTAGGCTCCACGCCACATACAGAGCGGCTCGTGCTGGGACTAGGGCCCTACGTCTGTATATAATAGACACGCTTCACACTTAATACTAGGTTCCACGTCACAAATACAGAGCGGCTCGTGCTGGGACTAGGGCCCTACGTCTGTATATAATAGACACGCTTCACACTTAATACTAGGTTCCACGTCACAAATACAGAGCGGCTCGTGCTGGGACTAGGGCCCTACGTCTGTATATGATAGACACGCTTCACAGTTAGTACTAGGCTCCACGCCACATACAGAGCGGCTCGTGCTGGGACTAGGGCCCTACGTCTGTATATGATAGACACGCTTCACAGTTAGTACTAGGCTCCACGCCACATACACAGCGGCTCGTGCTGGGACTAGGGCTCTACGTCTGTATATAATAGACACGCTTCACACTTAGTACTAGGTTCCACGTCACAAATACAGAGCGGCTCGTGCTGGGACTAGGGCTCGGCCAGGAACGACTCCTCCAGGTTAGGGATCACCTTCAGCTCTCTGTCGAACCTGTTAACAAACACACAACACGGGATTATATTACTGTTGTTAAAGTTCCACATACATATATTTCCCGCCAATTAACAAAGACATGTATAACATGCAGCACAGCAAGATTAATACTCACACTTAATATAACTACAACAGTGGCTTCAAATGGACTGGTAAGTATGGCAGAAACGGTATTTTAAGCTTGACAGCTTATCGCTAGTTGGAAGTTATGTGTGCTACGTCACTGATTTGTGTGTAGTGCGTTGTTTTATTGCAGGTTTAGGGATGCTGTGCAGGCTCCAGCCAATATATTTTAGTACCAAAATAGATCATTCTAGCACAAGTGACACACTAAGACACTTACTCTTTAAACCCTTGGACGACCTGTTCCATTTTGGTGGGGCAACACACCCAAGTCACTTATTTTTTAAACCCTTGCTGTTAGACCTAATCCACTTTGGTGGGGTGACACGCCGAGGCACTTACTCTTTAAACCCTTGGATGACCTGATCCACTTTGGTGGGATGACACACCAAGGCACTTACTCTTTAAACCCTTGGACGACCTGATCCACTTTGGTGGGGTGACACACCAAGGCACTTACTCTTTAAACCATTGGACGACCTGATCCACTTTGGTGGGGTGACACACCAAGACACTTACTCTTTAAAGCATTGGACGACCTGATCCACTTTGGTGGGGTGACACACCAAGACACTTACTCTTTAAACCCTTGGACGACCTGATCCACTTTGGTGGGGTGACACACCAAGGCGCACTTGCTCTGTTTCGTGTCGAACACGGGTGCCACATACTGAGCCCCAACACGCTTCAGGTCCGCCAGCGACACCTTGAAGACCCGCTCAATTAGCGTCCTGCAAGGAATACCAATGTACGAATACTGTCCTCTGCCAGCACGCCACAATAGAGGCATATAGCAATGGGACCAGTGATTACGCCGGTACCAGTGAAAAAGATGACAAAAACAATATGCAGGTCGGTTAGTCTCACAGAATAGATATGAAGGTAGCTGTCACACATTAAAGCATCTGTCTCTGTAAAACTTTGAACCCAAATTCATACGAATAACATAACAAAAGTGTTTTTCTGCACGTCCGCAATTACTGGTTCACCTTCTATTAACAAAACAAACATGGCCATCGTTAAAGTGAGTTGAAACCTCGATTGCTCATTATAATAAAATAATTATCACTAATTTCTTATTTTTTACTTTCTTCATTAAGTCTATCACATCCTCCCACTTACTTGTTGTATCCCTGGGGGACGCATTTAAGGTAGGAGAGCATGGACTGGATGGAGGCGTGTGCAGGAGTCTGTTCCTTCTCAATGATCTCAAACACCAGGCTGCTCTTACATGTGTCCAGCTCCACTTCCGTTATCACAGAGCCGCCCCCGACATAGCTGTCCTATAGCGGAGGGGAAACAAACCATAATAACTGTCCTGTCACAGTCTTCGCCAGACCACTACACCTCAGTTATCACAGAGGCCCCCGACATAGCTGTCCTATAGCGGAGGGGAAACAAACCATAATAACTGTCCTGTCACAGTCTTCGCCAGACCACTACACCTCAGTTATCACAGAGGCCCCCGACATAGCTGTCCTATAGCGGAGGGGAAACAAACCATAATAACTGTCCTGTCACAGTCTTCGCCAGACCACTACACCTCAGTTATCACAGAGGCCCCCGACATAGCTGTCCTATAGCGGAGGGGAAACAAACCATAATAACTGTCCTGTCACAGTCTTCGCCAGACCACTACACCTCAGTTATCACAGAGGCCCCCGACATAGCTGTCCTATAGCGGAGGGGAAACAAACCATAATAACTGTCCTGTCACAGTCTTCGCCAGACCACTACACCTCAGTTATCACAGAGGCCCCCGACATAGCTGTCCTATAGCGGAGGGGAAACAAACCATAATAACTGTCCTGTCACAGTTTTCGCCAGACCACTACACCTCAGTTATCACAGAGGCCCCCGACATAGCTGTCCTATAGCGGAGGGGAAACAAACCATAATAACTGTCCTGTCACAGTCTTCGCCAGACCACTACACCTCAGTTATCACAGAGGCCCCCGACATAGCTGTCCTATAGCGGAGGGGAAACAAACCATAATAACTGTCCTGTCACAGTCTTCGCCAGACCACTACACCTCAGTTATCACAGAGGCCCCCGACATAGCTGTCCTATAGCGGAGGGGAAACAAACCATAATAACTGTCCTGTCACAGTTTTCGCCAGACCACTACACCTCAATGATCTGATAGCCGCCTCAGACGAACTTGTAACGCAGCTTCGAGAAAGACACCACTCGCTACAATAATAGTCTACATAATACAATGGATTTGAGTATTGCTTTACTTGTGATAACCAATGTTAGCTCACCCATTGAAGCTCATAACATTTGCGATGATGACTATAACTATACAAGTCATTTTGGGATTGGCAGTAATTATCTCTTTTATGAGTTAGGAGTACAAACATATCCTCTGGATCCTTTGATCCAGCACAAAGTTGTAGAATGTTTGTTGAAAAAATAGTGAAAAATAGTCACTCCAATATATCAAAGCATAAGAACTTTACATTCTAACCTAACTGAAAAACTGAACTCACCACGATGTCCTTGGCCTGTTTGTAGGCGTGGACGAGGTGAGTGTAATCACCACGATGTCCTAGGCCTGTTTGTAGGCGTGGACGAGGTGAGCGTACTCACCACGATGTCCTCGGCCTGTTTGTAGGCGTGGACGAGGTGAGCGTACTCACCACGATGTCCTTGGCCTGTTTGTAGGCGTGGACGAGGTGAGCGTACTCACCACGATGTCATCGGCCTGTTTGCAGACGTGGACGAGGTGAGTGTACTCACCACAATGTCCTTGGCCTGTTTGTAGGCGTGGACGAGGTGAGTGCACTCACCACGATGTCCTTGGCCTGTTTGTAGGCGTGGACGAGGTGAGCGTACTCACCACGATGTCCTCGGCCTGTTTGTAGGCGTGGACGAGGTGAGCGTACTCACCACGATGTCATCGGCCTGTTTGCAGACGTGGACGAGGTGAGTGTACTCACCACAATGTCCTTGGCCTGTTTGTAGGCGTGGACGAGGTGAGTGCACTCACCACGATGTCCTTGGCCTGTTTGTAGGCGTGGACGAGGTGAGCGTACTCACCACGATGTCCTCGGCCTGTTTGTAGGCGTGGACGAGGTGAGCGTACTCACCACGATGTCCTAGGCCTGTTTGTAGGCGTGGACGAGGTGAGCGTACTCACCACGATGTCCTCGGCCTGTTTGCAGACGTGGACGATGTGAGTGTACTCACCACAATGTCCTTGGCCTGTTTGTAGGCGTGGACGAGGTGAGTGTACTCACCACGATGTCCTCGGCCTGTTTGTAGGCGTGGACGAGGTGAGCGTACTCACCACGATGTCCTCGGCCTGTTTGTAGGCGTGGACGAGGTGAGCGTACTCACCACGATGTCCTCGGCCTGTTTGTAGGCGTGGACGAGGTGAGCGTACTCACCACGATGTCCTCGGCCTGTTTGTAGGCGTGGACGAGGTGAGCGTACTCACCACGATGTCCTCGGCCTGTTTGTAGGCGTGGACGAGGTGAGCGTACTCACCACGATGTCCTCGGCCTGTTTGTAGGAGTGGACGAGGTGAGCGTACTCACCACGATGTCCTTGGCCTGTTTGTAGGCGTGGACGAGGTGAGCGTACTCACCACGATGTCCTCGGCCTGTTTGCAGACGTGGACGATGTGAGTGTACTCACCACGATGTCCTTGGCCTGTTTGTAGGCGTGGACGAGGTGAGTGTACTCACCACGATGTCCTCGGCCTGTTTGTAGGCGTGGACGAGGTGAGCGTACTCACCACGATGTCCTCGGCCTGTTTGCAGACGTGGACGATGTGAGTGTACTCACCACGATGTCCTTGGCCTGTTTGTAGGCGTGGACGAGGTGAGTGTACTCACCACGATGTCCTTGGCCTGTTTGTAGGCGTGGACGAGGTGAGCGTACTCACCACGATGTCCTCGGCCTGTTTGTAGGCGTGGACGAGGTGAGCGTACTCACCACGATGTCCTAGGCCTGTTTGTAGGCGTGGACGAGGTGAGTGTACTCACCACGATGTCCTCGGCCTGTTTGTAGGCGTGGACGAGGTGAGTGTACTCACCACAATGTCCTTGGCCTGTTTGTAGGCGTGGACGAGGTGAGTGTACTCACCACGATGTCCTCGGCCTGTTTGTAGGCGTGGACGAGGTGAGCGTACTCACCACGATGTCCTCGGCCTGTTTGTAGGCGTGGACGAGGTGAGCGTACTCACCACGATGTCCTCGGCCTGTTTGTAGGCGTGGACGAGGTGAGCGTACTCACCACGATGTCCTCGGCCTGTTTGTAGGCGTGGACGAGGTGAGCGTACTCACCACGATGTCCTCGGCCTGTTTGTAGGCGTGGACGAGGTGAGCGTACTCACCACGATGTCCTCGGCCTGTTTGTAGGAGTGGACGAGGTGAGCGTACTCACCACGATGTCCTTGGCCTGTTTGTAGGCGTGGACGAGGTGAGCGTACTCACCACGATGTCCTCGGCCTGTTTGCAGACGTGGACGATGTGAGTGTACTCACCACGATGTCCTTGGCCTGTTTGTAGGCGTGGACGAGGTGAGTGTACTCACCACGATGTCCTCGGCCTGTTTGTAGGCGTGGACGAGGTGAGCGTACTCACCACGATGTCCTCGGCCTGTTTGCAGACGTGGACGATGTGAGTGTACTCACCACGATGTCCTTGGCCTGTTTGTAGGCGTGGACGAGGTGAGTGTACTCACCACGATGTCCTTGGCCTGTTTGTAGGCGTGGACGAGGTGAGCGTACTCACCACGATGTCCTCGGCCTGTTTGTAGGCGTGGACGAGGTGAGCGTACTCACCACGATGTCCTAGGCCTGTTTGTAGGCGTGGACGAGGTGAGTGTACTCACCACGATGTCCTTGGCCTGTTTGTAGGCGTGGACGAGGTGAGTGTACTCACCACGATGTCCTCGGCCTGTTTGTAGGCGTGGACGAGGTGAGTGTACTCACCACGATGTCCTCGGCCTGTTTGTAGGCGTGGACGAGGTGAGCGTACTCACCACGATGTCCTAGGCCTGTTTGTAGGCGTGGACGAGGTGAGCGTACTCACCACGATGTCCTCGGCCTGTTTGTAGGCGTGGACGAGATGAGTGTACTCACCACGATGTCCTTGGCCTGTTTGTAGGCGTGGACGAGGTGAGCGTACTCACCACGATGTCCTTGGCCTGTTTGTAGGCGTGGACGAGATGAGTGTACTCACCACGATGTCCTTGGCCTGTTTGTAGGCGTGGACGAGGTGAGCGTACTCACCACGATGTCCTTGGCCTGTTTGTAGGCGTGGACGAGGTGAGTGTACTCACCACGATGTCATAGGCCGGTTGGTAGGCGTGGACGAGGTGAGCGTACTCACCACGATGTCCTCGGCCTGTTTGTAGGCGTGGACGAGGTGAGCGTACTCACCACGATGTCCTCGGCCTGTTTGTAGGCGTGGACGAGGTGAGCGTACTCACCACGATGTCCTAGGCCTGTTTGTAGGCGTGGACGAGGTGAGCGTACTCACCACGATGTCCTCGGCCTGTTTGTAGGCGTGGACGAGGTGAGTGTACTCACCACGATGTCCTCGGCCTGTTTGTAGGCGTGGACGAGGTGAGCGTACTCACCACGATGTCCTAGGCCTGTTTGTAGGCGTGGACGAGGTGAGCGTACTCACCACGATGTCCTCGGCCTGTTTGTAGGCGTGGACGAGATGAGTGTACTCACCACGATGTCCTCGGCCTGTTTGTAGGCGTGGACGAGGTGAGTGTACTCACCACGATGTCCTCGGCCTGTTTGTAGGAGTGGACGAGGTGAGTGTACTCACCACGATGTCCTCGGCCTGTTTGTAGGCGTGGACGAGGTGAGCGTACTCACCACGATGTCCTTGGCCTGTTTGTAGGCGTGGACGAGGTGAGTGTACTCACCACGATGTCATAGGCCGGTTGGTAGGCGTGGACGAGGTGAGCGTACTCACCACGATGTCCTCGGCCTGTTTGTAGGCGTGGACGAGGTGAGCGTACTCACCACGATGTCCTTGGCCTGTTTGCAGGCGTGGACGAGGTGATTGTACTCACCACGATGTCCTTGGCCTGTTTGTAGGCGTGGACGAGGTGAGTGGACCTGGCCAGCAGGAAGTACAGCAGTCCAGTCTCCACCTTGGTGTACATGCTGCGGACAGCGCCAGGGATAGCATGCAACGAGTACCAATACATTATGAGATACACATCAGATGTTATACAAACAACTCAAGGCAGATGCACATACGATGGATCGTCTATTGAAACAGCTATCTCCCCCTTTAATAATTCAGTTTCAACACAATTAAACATGACAATTACCAATGATACCTGGACATGATGCTCAAATATATATATATATGATGGATTATCCATCGAAATCATTAAGATATTCTCCCCTTGCAATAATTTAATTTCAGTACAATTAAACATGAAAATTACTAATGATAACACAATGGTTCCTTTTGGGCCCGTGAAGGCCAAATTTCGGCCCAGGAACATACCGGGACATAACACAATTACCGCTGGCGCATTAATTAATATCGCTATGGTGACGACCCCCCGCCCCCAGTCCCCACCCCCCGGGTAGCCATGGTTACCTGTAGTGGTAGGAGAGGCCGAGTCCCCGGATCTGTTTCCACATGGGTCCCTCCAGCTGTGTCAGGTACTGCAGGAAGACCATGATGGCCGGCAGATCCGGACTGTCGAAGTCGGACACGCAGGGGACAGTCTGGATCATGAAGGAGGACTCAACCGCGCCGATCCCGGCGATCAGACCGGAGTACGGCCCTTCCGGAGCCTTCCACATGAACTTCTCAATCTTCTCCGCCACCGGACTGTCGGCAAAGACGACAACATAGCTGGTTGTATATGCAGGACGCTTTAACCACTTTTGGTCATATCGCGTGAATGGGAGAAGGAAGGGAGAGTGGAGCCATGTCCCCGGGGGTAACCCCAGACTCTGTGCGAAGAAGGACATAGGATCTTTATCCTGCGACCACACATACATGGTCACAGCGGGGCTGAAACCACCGATCCACGTGCCGTTAGGCTCTCAGGTGGCCAGAGCACTCAAGGAGAGCGCCCTAGCCCACTGAGCTCCCGTGCCGGCCCCTGAGGACACAGATGTTTAATAATAAAAAAAGTTGGGTAATTTACGACACTTTTGGGCACATGAAGGTGAGATCGGGCCAAGAAACCTGGCGGGACAATAAAAGGGGGGTTCGCTGATGCAGGCACCAGGGTTCGAACCCACGACCTGTTGATCTACAGCACAGACTGCTCACCAATTAAGCTAGGGAGGCTCAGGCGGTTTCATAATAAGAACATTTACCAATTGATTACTTGAAAAGGATGAGGAACATCAGTCTTCCATGTTAACCATGGGCTAGGTATGATTCACGTATTAATCACGCCTACCGCTAAATAGGATAATAGAATTATTGGGTGGCAACACGGCAGATGGGCTGGAAGTGAATATATCCTCCACTAAATATGGTATGAAAGATGTTACAGAGAAGGTTTATACCTACAGAAATCAGTCCCGAGAACGTACCGTTTTCGCTCCACCGACTCCAGCGTCTTAGGCAGGAAGTTGTCACGCCAGACGGCGCCAGGGTCGCCCCGCGCGCTCAGGGTGTCTACGTGCGCAGCCACATGTACGCACACATTGGAGGGCCGCGTCACGATTGACCTCAACTTCTCAAGGTCAGCGCACACCTGAAGGGAAATGTTGGCTGTTTTACGCTATTTCGGAGCACATGCTATGAAATGAAGGCTAATGTGAGCCTTGTTGGCTCCCGGGACAGGTGCCAGGGGGCAAACCCATAACCTGCGTAATGATGTAGGTCCACCTGCTTACCAACTGAGCTAGGGAGGCTCCGCAACACACACCACCGGGACATCACCCACAATATTAGTAAGACTTAATCAACTGGAGAGGATGTCTGGCTATACGCTTTACGGATACCCCCACCCCCCCACCCCCCCCCCGGTCCCTTACCTCCTCTCCAGCCTCGTCGACCTTGGCGATGACCTTGGTGAGGAAGCTGTGTTGGCGCAGCAGACTGCTCTGGTAATGGTTGCTCTCTGAAACAAACCATGTTTGACGGTCATTCTAGCAATCAAATGACAAGTGATAGTAGTTGTATACCAGACGATTGGCCTCCCACCACTTTCTAAGTTGCATGCATCCATAACCATCATAAAATAAATCTTCGCCTTGGGCAAATACATATACAATAAAATATGTTACACAAAACAATAGGCAGATTTAATTCGTGGACACAAGAAATTGTCCATCTTTCATGTTAGAGCCATGTATTATAGCAATAAATGGTAGGCATGGGTAATACGTGAGCTATGCCGCAACAATGGTTCGCCATTACAAGGAAGAACGACCCAAGAAATATACCACCAAAATTCGTAATCAACAGCATAGTTTCCTGGACATAAGAAATACACCACGGAGCTTTACAATCAAATGCATCTTTTCTGGGCATACGAAATATACTACAGAACTGCATAAAAACAGCAGATTTTCGAAGCCATCAAAAGTGTGCCATAGAGTATTAAAATGAACAGAGCCAGATGTTTTCAGCCACTGACCCTTGTTGAAGAGGACCTCGCTCGTCAGAGTGCGCACGATGAAGTTCCCTTTACGCTTCATCCGGGACACGTCGTTGGCCATTTTGGCGCCGACGATCTTGATTCGCTCGCCAGGGAACTGGACTTGGTAGAGGAGCTGGCGCAGCCACTGTACGCCCTTCTCATACTTCTCCACCTCAAGCTGAGACAGAGAGACGGCGTGCGTACACGTCACGGCATGGTCAATATACCTCAAGACAAGTCGGCCTGACGTTAAAATAACATTATAATTTTAATATTATAATTTTCTGATATTCTCATTTTAATATTATAATTTTCTAATATTCTCATTTTAATATTATAATTTTCTAATATTCTCATTTTAATATAATTTTTTTATATTCTCATTTTAATATTATAATTTTCTAATATTCGAATTTTAATCCTAATATTCTTGCTGCCAATTGTTGTTTTTTTCGGCAGCATTAATATGAACAATATTCTTTCAACAAATATTCTTTCAGCCAACATTTCTTCACACAATATTTCTGCAAGTCAACAGTATTATAGCATCGCGAAGTATCATATTCGCGAGCCTCGGCAGTCTGCTATGTTTGTATTATATCGTTGATGTGCAAACCGCATCACATGTACTTAACAATGAATATATAAAGAATGCTAACAAAATTGGTTCACAATCCATATCCAGATATTTATAATGTAACACAAAAATAGACGGAATCAATACAGACATATTTCAGTAGATCCAGAGTTTAAGCATGACCTTCAACCGGCGAGGACGGGGGCCTCCCTGGTGTAGTGGTTAGCGCACTAGACCGCAGATCAATAGGTCCTGGGTTCGAATCCGGGCTCGGGCACCTAATCTGGGGCATGTTTCATTCCTTCATCCTTCATCGTCCCGGGAGGTTCCTTGGCACAATTTAGCCTGTATGTGCACAAAAGTGGCCTAAAACACCAACATTTCATTTCATTTCAACCGGCGAGGACTTACCTTGAGTTGCAGGACTACGAACTGGGGGTATTGTCCAGGAGAGAAGCGAGTGCCCCCTACACCGAGACTGGCCCCGTTGTACACAGTGTCCGCCATGAGCTCCTTTACCACCTCCTGGTGGGAGATCACAACTGAAAGCAAGACGGGGGGGGGGCGGGTCACTACTGGCAGAAACCTTTATGGGGGGGTCACTACTGGCAGAAATCGTGTACGGGGGATCACTATTGACAGAAACCTTGCACGGGGGGGAGGGGGGGGGTCACTACTGGCAGAAACCAAGACGGGGATGGGGGGGGGTCACTACTGTCAGAAACCGTGTACGGGGGGTCACTATTGACAGAAACCTTGTACGGGGGGGAGGGGGGGGGTCACTACTGGCAGAAACCAAGACGGGGATGGGGGGTCACTACTGGCAGAAACCGTGTACGGGGGGTCACTATTGACAGAAACCTTGTACGGGGGGGGGTCACTACTGGCAGAAACCAAGACGGGGATGGGGGGGGGTCACTACTGTCAGAAACCGTGTACGGGGGGTCACTATTGACAGAAACCTTGTACGGGGGGGGGTCCCTACTGGCACAAACCCAGACGGGGATGGGGGGTAACTACTGGCAGAAACCGTGTATGGGGGGGGGGACACTATGGACATAAACCTTGTACGGGGGGGGGGGGTCACTACTGGCAAAAACCAAGACGGGGATGGGGGGTCACTACTGGCAGAAACCAAAACAGGGGAGTCACTACTGGCAGAAACATTGTACGGGGAGGGCACTACGGGCAGAAACCGTGTACGGGGGGCGTCACTACTGGCGGAAACCAAGATGGGGGGAGGTAGGGGGGCACAACTGGCAGAAACCAAAACGGGCGGTGTGGACGGGTGGCGGCGCTACTGGTTGAAATCAAGATGGGGGGTCACTACTGATCACTACTGGCAGAAACCATGAGGGGTGGGGGTCACTACTGGCAGAAACCATGAGGGGTGGGGGGTCACTACTGGCAGAAACCAAGAGGGGGGGGGGGTCACTACTGGCAGAAACCATGATGTGTGGGGGGTCACTACTGGCAGAAACCATGAGGGTGGGGGGTCACTACTGGCAGAAACCATGAGGGGGGGGGGGGGTCACTACTGGCAAAACCCATGAGGGGAGGGTCACTACTGGCAGAAACCATGAGGGGTGGGGGGTCACTACTGGCAGAAACCATGAGGGGTGGGGGGGTCACTACTTGCAGAAACCATGAGGGGTGGGGGGTCACTACTGGCAGAAACCAGGAGGGGTGGGGGCTCACTACTGGCAGAAACCATGAGGGGTGGGGGGTCACTACTGGCAGAAACCATGAGAGGTGGGGGGTTATTACTGGTAGAAATCAAGATGGGGGGGGGGGGTCACTACAGGCAGAAACCAAGATGGGGGAGGGTTACTACTGGCAGACGGGGGGCACTAATAGCTACTGGCACACTACTGGCTATCATCATCTTAGTGAAACGGATCAATAATTATAAACCTAAAAAGGATTTACAGCTCGGCGCAATATGATTACGTTATCAGACGTTACACCGGTGGGAGGTATGCCCTGTAAACACGGCACCGGGGTCCTACACAGGTACGGTTGCCAAGGTTACAGGGGGGGGGGGAGGGGTGTCGCGGCGACCCTCACCTCCGTCCCGCAGCACAGGACACTCCAGGATGAGCTCGCAGTAGAGGGGGAGGTAAGGCTTGAGGGTGACAGGCACGTCCTCCGTGTTCAGAGTCACGTATACCTGTCAGAGGGAGGGGGGGGCAGAAACAGTCTGCACGTCAACAAGAAGATCATGCACTTCATAGAGGGAGATATATAGATAGATATTTATTATATAGATGGATGTTTTGTATATTGTAGCCACTTGTGAGTTCATTAATACAACATACACGCATCACAGATAACACAAATATACAGCTCACCAAGCCATCATGGCTTACAAGTGACTAAACACATACTATTCATCATTTGTAATCTCATTCAGTCCACTATTATATGCAAATAACCATGCTACCAGTAATACTATAGTATAGTTTTTATACATTAATACATGTAGGAACTCACACTACGAACGATACAGAATCCACGGGACATTTGCAATTGTCTCGTTATGTGACTAACATTTCGTCCATCAGAAAGGCGCCAATAGGTTTTTCCTCGAAACTTTTTCAGATGCAGTTTTTTAGTCATACACCGCTGTGGAATAATGCGTGCAAACGTGCAAAAGTACGATATCGACAATCGCTTGCATAGGCCATATCGTCGTTGCTTAGATACCGAGCCCGTGTACTATAGATAATTCATTTTTGGGGTTAAAGCTACATGTGGAGCTGACCGTTGCAACGGCTGTACCAAAATAAACATAAACAGGAAATGTTACCTTTGAGCGGCGGTACCAGCTTATGACCACAAGCAGTGTCAACGGCCACCGCCAAAGAAAAAGTAGCGCTCCGGACGCTTCTATTGTCTCATATAATTTAGCGCTTGGGCGCCCCTGTCGGTGGCACCTGTAAACGGCTTGTGTACACACGTTTATGACGTTTCAAATCAGCACAAGTCATTTTTGTGGCGGACAATTCATGAATTTGAAATGTTTTGCTCATTGGCAGATAATTGGTGAGCGATATGGTAGGTGTTTATTGTCTGTTATGACCCTTAAGGCCTTAGGTTTGTGTTCTTATACGCAAATTTGGCATTAAAAAACAGCGAAACAACTCCACATGCAGTTTAAATTTTGTATATGTTTCCTTTTCATCTGACCCAAACACTTTTCAGAAGACAAACACACACACAAAAAACTTACATTGACGAAGTTAGTCTGAATATCATCCAACTGGAAGGCCACAGGAATATCAGCCAATGGGAACTTCTCGTTTGGGTTTGCTGCGGGGCTGTCATGGTTGTGGCTGGCGGTGATCTTGTGGAATGTGATTCCGCCAACATCCGGGACATCGACACTGGTCAGCACCTCCTGCGATGGCTCTTTCTGCAGCGGATACACATAATGTACTGTATTAACATACACACACATCGACCAGTTCGACATTAAACTAAAAAAAAAAACACTCATACCCTTCCTTTCTCAAGACCGCGACAATAACTCGATATAATCCACAGAAGGTTTTCTCCTCTTGATTATACTCATTACCTCCACGAATCTTTCTATTGATCGTACAATTATTGTAGTTATATAGTAATCAAATCAAACGTTGGTGCATCTTTTGTGTACACGTTAGTACATGAAAAAGCGAGATTTGCATATTACGGATGCTGAGCAAGCACCAGAACGGGTGCACCATATCAAGCTGTGAAGTGTTACAATATCATGACCCCGCCACTATCGGGGTGGTTGGGCGCAGGGGGTGGGATAGTGGATGAATACAGGGGGGGGGGGGGTGAGTGCAGGGGGTGGATGTCTGGGTGGGTGCAGTGGGTTGGTACGTGGGTGTGGGGTGTGGGTGTGTGGGGTGGAAGGGGGGGGGGGTGTTGAGCACCGACCTCGTTGAGGCGGATGGCCTCCTCCAGCAGTGTGCCCCTCTCCTTCAGGCCGCCCTCCCCCAGCGCCGCTCGCTGGCTCTCCACGCGCTCCTTCTCCGTCTTCCCCATCTCCTCCATCAGACGCTGGCTCGGCTCCCCCAACACCTGTCGTCATGGCAACAAGGGCATTGTCACGGCGCTAAAGTATGTCGTCATGGCAACATGGGTATTGTCACAGCAGACTCGCATGGGCTAAAGTCCCTGTCGTCATGGCAACCGGGCAAGATTACAGCAAACTCGCATGGGCTGAAGTCCTTGTCGCCATGGCAACCGGACAATGTCACATTTGACTCATGCGGTAAAGTTTCTGTCGTCATGGCAACTGGGCAAGATCACATATGACTCATGACTAAAGTGTGTCGTTATGGAAACCAGGCATATTTTTTGTTACATCGATCGCAGATCTTACCGCTATGTCAACATACAGTTTAATTACGACGCATATTTCTCAGTAGCCGCATGGATTCATGGATACACACATATTAACACTAACCGTAACCGATTTTTGGTCCACAAAATATTTCTTGATAAGATTTATCCAGAAGTCTTGTGGTTCTTTCTTCAGTTTCCGGAATAAATCCACTTGATTCAACCGATCATTCATCTAGTCAAATAACAGAAGATCACATTAAGATTAAAAAAAAAATAGTTAGCACATAATATGTTATATCTAATTGCCCCAAATCTATGACAAATTCGACAACAGGGTCGTCCAGGTGGGATTCGAACCACGCACCGACCGCTTGGGCTGGCCTTAGCAGAGCCCACTCGACAACAGCCAAACGCGCTATATAGGTCTGTAAATTCTGCATTAACATCTGTATCAATAAGGGGCTGGCGTCGTGGGGCATCACATCACAGAGTAGCGTGATGGCTATGGCACGGACCCCACGTCTAACCAACCCTGCGGATCGACATGTCTTCACAGGCCACTCACGTCCTGGGCGCTGCGGCCGTACAAGAACTCCCCGATGACGTGGAAGGCCACGGTGTCGTGCGGTTGCTCTTCCAGCTGAAATAACATGAAACCACTTGTGTTAGGCCGCTTTTGCCAAATACTGTATATAGTGATCGGTGGAGTGTCTATAGAGTCTACGTGCCGGGTACTTACAGCATTGAGTGACTCTAGAACTCGGCGGTGGACCACGCTAGACATGTTATACTTGGTAGACTGTCTACAGTCTACGTGCCGGGTACTTACAGCATTGAGTGACTCTAGAACTCGGCGGTGGACCACGCTAGACATGTTATACTTGGTGGACTGTCTAGAGTCTACGTGCCGGGTACTTACAGCATTGAGTGACTCTAGAACTCGGCGGTGGACCACGCTAGACATGTTATACTTGGTGGACTGTCTAGAGTCTACGTGCCGGGTACTTACAGCATTGAGTGACTCTAGAACTCGGCGGTGGACCACGCTAGACATGTTATACTTCGTGGACTGTCTACAGTCTACGTGCCGGGTACTTACAGCATTGAGTGACTCTAGAACTCGGCGGTGGACCACGCTAGACATGTTATACTTGGTGGAGTGTCTATAGAGTCTACGTGCCGGGTACTTACAGCATTGAGTGACTCTAGAACTCGGCGGTGGACCACGCTAGACATGTTATACTTGGTGGACTGTCTACAGTCTACGTGCCAGGTACTTACAGCATTGAGTGACTCTAGAACTCGGCGGTGGACCACGCTAGACATGTTATACTTCGTGGACTGTCTACAGTCTACGTGCCGGGTACTTACAGCATTGAGTGACTCTAGAACTCGGCGGTGGACCACGCTAGACATGTTATACTTGGTGGAGTGTCTATAGAGTCTACGTGCCGGGTACTTACAGCATTGAGTGACTCTAGAACTCGGCGGTGGACCACGCTAGACATTTTATACTTGGTGGACTGTCTACAGTCTACGTGCCAGGTACTTACAGCATTGAGTGACTCTAGAACTCGGCGGTGGACCACGCTAGACATGTTATACTTCGTGGACTTCTACAGTCTACGTGCCGGGTACTTACAGCATTGAGTGACTCTAGAACTCGGCGGTGGACCACGCTAGACATGTTATACTTGGTGGACTGTCTACAGTCTACGTGCCGAGTACTTACAGCATTGAGTGACTCTAGAACTCGGCGGTGGACCACGCTAGACATGTTATACTTGGTGGACTGTCTACAGTCTACGTGCCGGGTACTTACAGCATTGAGTGACTCTAGAACTCGGCGGTGGACCACGCTAGACATGTTATACTTCGTGGACTGTCTAGAGTCTACGTGCCGGGTACTTACAGCATTGAGTGACTCTAGAACTCGGCGGTGGACCACGCTAGACATGTTATACTTGGTGGACTGTCTAGAGTCTACGTGCCGGGTACCTACAGCATTGAGTGACTCTAGAACTCGGCGGTGGACCACGCTAGACATGTAATACTTGGTGGACTGTCTACAGTCTACGTGCCGGGTACTTACAGCATTGAGTGACTCTAGAACTCGGCGGTGGACCACGCTAGACATGTTATACTTCGTGGACTGTCTACAGTCTACGTGCCGGGTACTTACAGCATTGAGTGACTCTAGAACTCGGCGGTGGACCACGCTAGACATGTTATACTTGGTGGACTGTCTAGAGTCTACGTGCCAGGTACTTACAGCATTGAGTGACTCTAGAACTCGGCGGTGGACCACGCTAGACATGTTATACTTGGTGGACTGTCTAGAGTCTACGTGCCGGGTACTTACAGCATTAAGTGACTCTAGAACTCGGCGGTGGACCACGCTAGACATGTTATACTTGGTGGACTGTCTAGAGTCTACGTGCCGGGTACTTACAGCATTGAGTGACTCTAGAACTCGGCGGTGGACCACGCTAGACATGTTATACTTTGTGGACTGTCTAGAGTCTACGTGCCGGGTACTTACAGCATTAAGTGACTCTAGAACTCGGCGGTGGACCACGCTAGACATGTTATACTTGGTGGACTGTCTAGAGTCTACGTGCCAGGTACTTACAGCATTGAGTGACTCTAGAACTCGGCGGTGGACCACGCTAGACATGTTATACTTGGTGGACTGTCTAGAGTCTACGTGCCGGGTACTTACAGCATTGAGTGACTCTAGAACTCGGCGGTGGACCACGCTAGACATGTTATACTTCGTGGACTGTCTACAGTCTACGTGCCGGGTACTTACAGCATTGAGTGACTCTAGAACTCGGCGGTGGACCACGCTAGACATGTTATACTTGGTGGACTGTCTACAGTCTACGTGCCGGGTACTTACAGCATTGAGTGACTCTAGAACTCGGCGGTGGACCACGCTAGACATGTTATACTTGGTGGACTGTCTACAGTCTACGTGCCGGGTACTTACAGCATTGAGTGACTCCAGAACTCGGCGGTGGACGACGCTAGACATGCGTTCCATGTCGAATGCCTCGGCCCCGGAACTCAGCTTGGCCAGCAGATCAAAGGTTCTGCAACAACACAGGCAAAGGTATCAGCAAGGGTTGGATTTGCCTAGAGTGCCGTCATTTCCTGTACGTAAGTCACGTTTGCAGGCCAGCTGGGTCCGCGCCTAGTACAGCGGTGCAAGCTATAAATGTCGTCATCGTGTCATCTAGAGTCAGATATTTCTTGTTGATCTAAATGTCAATCTTTTAAAGTTACTTCGTCAACAAAATGCCAACATACATATACAACTATATTCCGCTAAGTCTTACAATAACTGATTACGATGGAAGATTTTTCTTCAAAGGTGACTACCATGGGGGAGGCCACGTTTTGCCGGCTAATTAAGGGCTACTGCCATCGGTAAAGTCAAAATAAAAGAAAAAGACGCTTTTTCACAGGGAATTGAAACCCTACGATGAGTACTGACTGAGCTACGCGGGGATCATACTGTATCGTGGTGTTTGAATGAACTTCCTTCTGAACAGTTTCTGAATAAATGCTTGAAATGTGCTTGCCTCTGCTCGTCCAAGGTTTACCTAAGGTTGAAATAGTAACTTTTATATATCTCTCTTCACTTATCTTTTGTGGAGACCTACTTGTCATTATCAACTTCGTTATGACACAGACATCACTACACCGACTTCATGACACCGACATCACGACACTGACATCACGACACCGACGTTATGACACCGACTTCATGACACGGATGGCGGGGTGTGGAGACTTACTTGTCCTTGACGTCCGTTAGGTGAGCCTTGGCCACGTTCTCAAAGAACATCTGGATGCACCCCTCGGAGTTCTCAATCAGCGAGTAGCGCACCTGTCAGACAACGGTTGGCTGGCTGTATATTCAGGACGCTTTAACCACTTTTGGTCATATCGCGTCAATGAGAGAAGGAAGGGTGAGTGGAGCCATGTCCCCGGGGGTAACTCCCTACTCTTTGAGAAGAACGACATGGAATGTTTATCCTGCGACCACACAGACATGGCCACAGCAGGGCTCAAACCTGTCAGAGAACGGAGAGTCAAGGTATCATCTCCTGAGTAAGGTACTAAGCAAGGTTACATCTTGATTTATTTATTACAGTAAGACGTTGTAAGTGAAAATCAATGGTAAAGGGTCACGGAAGAGAGGAGCCATGTCTCTTTACCAGGCATCTTTATCCTGCACAAACATTGACACATGTGTACGGGTGGTATTCGCACCGGCCGCTTGGGCTGACCTAACAGAGCCCACTCGATGGCAGCCGTACGCGCTACGTTTACGTTCACCATGGAATGATGGTCTGTATATTACCATTATATTAGTCCCAAACCCTGGGTGTCTACTCTCGGTGGCCTTACATATTATTTAGTAGTTGTGTCGACACCTAATGCGACTTACCTTGCTGCAGAACGGCTGATCGACTTCCACGAAGTGCTTCATGAACGGGGAGACAGAGGTATCCGTGAGGTACTCCATCAGAACCAGCACTGCCGACATGGCGTAATGCTCCTACAACAGACATAGTACTCCATCAGAACCAGCACTGCCGACATGGCGTAATGCTCCTACAACAGACATAGTACTCCATCAGAGCCAGCACTGCCGACATGGTGTAATGCTCCTACAACAGACATAGTACTCCATCAGAACCAGCACTGCCGACATGGCGTAATGCTCCTACAACAGACACAGTACTCCATCAGAACCAGCACTGCCGACATGGCGTAATGCTCCTACAACAGACATAGTACTCCATCAGAGCCAGCACTGCCGACATGGTGTAGTGCTCCTACAACAGACATAGTACTCCATCAGAGCCAGCACTGCCGACATGGTGTAATGCTCCTACAACAGACATAGTACTCCATCAGAGCCAGCACTGCCGACATGGTGTAATGCTCCTACAACAGACATAGTACTCCATCAGAACCAGCACTGCCGACATGGCGTAATGCTCCTACAACAGACATAGTACTCCATCAGAGCCAGCACTGCCGACATGGTGTAATGCTCCTACAACAGACATAGTACTCCATCAGAGCCAGCACTGCCGACATGGTGTAATGCTACTACAACAGACATAGTACTCCATCAGAACCAGCACTGCCGACATGGCGTAATGCTCTTACAACAGACATAGTACTCCATCAGAACCAGCACTGCCGACATGGCGTAATGCTCCTACAACAGACATAGTACTCCATCAGAGCCAGCACTGCCGACATGGTGTATGCTCCCACAACAGACATAGTACTCCATCAGAACCAGCACTGCCGACATGGCGTAGTGCTCCTACAACAGACACAGTACTCCATCAGAACCAGCACTGCCGACATGGCGCAATGCTCCTACAACAGACATAGTACTCCATCAGAACCAGCACTGCCGACATGGCGTAATGCTCCTACAACAGACACAGTACTCCATCAGAACCAGCACTGCCGACATGGCGTAATGCTCCTACAACAGACACAGTACTCCATCAGAACCAGCACTGCCGACATGGCGCAATGCTCCTACAACAGACATAGTACTCCATCAGAGCCAGCACTGCCGACATGGCGTAATGCTCCTACAACAGACATAGTACTCCATCAGAACCAGCACTGCCGACATGGCGTAATGCTCCTACAACAGACATAGTACTCCATCAGAGCCAGCACTGCCGACATGGTGTAATGCTCCTACAACAGACATAGTACTCCATCAGAACCAGCACTGCCGACATGGCGTAATGCTCCTACAACAGACATAGTACTCCATCAGAACCAGCACTGCCGACATGGCGTAATGCTCCTACAACAGACACAGTACTCCATCAGAACCAGCACTGCCGACATGGCGTAGTGCTCCTACAACAGACATAGTACTCCATCAGAGCCAGCACTGCCGACATGGCGTAGTGCTCCTACAACAGACATAGTACTCCATCAGAGCCAGCACTGCCGACATGGCGTAGTGCTCCTACAACAGACACAGTACTCCATCAGAACCAGCACTGCCGACATGGCGTAGTGCTCCTACAACAGACATAGTACTCCATCAGAGCCAGCACTGCCGACATGGTGTAGTGCTCTTACAACAGACATAGTACTCCATCAGAGCCAGCACTGCCGACATGGTGTAATGCTCCTACAACAAACATAGTACTCCATCAGAACCAGCACTGCCGACATGGCGTAATGCTCCTACAACAGACACAGTACTCCATCAGAACCAGCACTGCCGACATGGCGTAATGCTCCTACAACAGACATAGTACTCCATCAGAACCAGCACTGCCGACATGGCGTAATGCTCCTACAACAGACATAGTACTCCATCAGAACCAGCACTGCCGACATGGCGTAATGCTCCTACAACAGACATAGTACTCCATCAGAACCAGCACTGCCGACATGGCGTAGTGCTCCTACAACAGACATAGTACTCCATCAGAACCAGCACTACCGACATGGCGTAATGCTCCTACAATAGACATAGTACTCCATCAGAACCAGCACTGCCGACATGGCGTAGTGCTCCTACAACAGACATAGTACTCCATCAGAACCAGCACTGCCGACATGGCGTAATGCTCCTACAACAGACATAGTACTCCATCAGAACCAGCACTGCCGACATGGCGTAATGCTCCTACAACAGACATAGTACTCCATCAGAACCAGCACTGCCGACATGGCGTAGTGCTCCTACAACAGACATAGTACTCCATCAGAACCAGCACTGCCGACATGGCGTAATGCTCCTACAACAGACATAGTACTCCATCAGAGCCAGCACTGCCGACATGGTGTAATGCTCCTACAACAGACATAGTACTCCATCAGAACCAGCACTGCCGACATGGCGTAATGCTCCTACAACAGACACAGTACTCCATCAGAACCAGCACTGCCGACATGGCGTAATGCTCCTACAACAGACATAGTACTCCATCAGAACCAGCACTGCCGAAATGGCGTAGTGCTCCTACAACAGACATAGTACTCCATCAGAACCAGTACTGCCGACATGGCGTAATGCTCCTACAACAGACATAGTACTCCATCAGAACCAGCACTGCCGACATGGCGTAATGCTCCTACAACAGACACAGTATTCCATCAGAACCAGCACTGCCGACATGGCGTAGTGCTCCTACAACAGACATAGTACTCCATCAGAACCAGTACTGCCGACATGGCGTAATGCTCCTACAACAGACATAGTACTCCATCAGAGCCAGCACTGCCGACATGGCGTAGTGCTCCTACAACAGACATAGTACTCCATCAGAACCAGCACTGCCGACATGGTGTAATGCTCCTACAACAGACATAGTACTCTATCAGAACCAGTACTGCCGACATGGCGTAGTGCTCCTACAACAGACATAGTACTCCATCAGAACCAGCACTGCCGACATGGCGTAATGCTCCTACAACAGACATAGTACTCCATCAGAACCAGCACTGCCGACATGGTGTAATGCTACTACAACAGACATAGTACTCCATCAGAGCCAGCACTGCCGACATGGCGTAATGCTCCTACAACAGACATAGTACTCCATCAGAACCAGCACTGCCGACATGGTGTAATGCTCCTACAACAGACATAGTACTCCATCAGAACCAGCACTGCCGACATGGTGTAATGCTACTACAACAGACATAGTACTCCATCAGAGCCAGCACTGCCGACATGGCGTAATGCTCCTACAACAGACATAGTACTCCATCAGAACCAGCACTGCCGACATGGCGTAATGCTCCTACAACAGACATAGTACTCCATCAGAACCAGCACTGCCGACATGGCGTAGTGCTCCTACAACAGACATAGTACTCCATCAGAGCCAGCACTACCGACATGGCGTAATGCTCCTACAACAGACATAGTACTCCATCGGAACCAGCACTGCCGACATGGCGTAGTGCTCCTACAACAGACATAGTACTCCATCAGAACCAGCACTGTCGACATGGCGTAGTGCTCCTACAACAGACATAGTACTCCATCAGAACAACCTGTGCGTTGCCCGCCCCCCCCCCCTCTCTCGCCTGCCCTGGACGTACCTGTGCGTTGGGTCCCCTCCAGCCGAGGACCACCATGCCGTGCTGCTCGTCGTCCGAGGGGTAAGGGACGACCTGCTCCACGGACCCGGGCAGCTCGGGCACCGCCTCCTGCCACGGCCGCAAGTACGCCGGCCTCTCCCCCTGCACACAACAAATCAAACAAGGGGTGTTTCATGCCACCTCTGTTAACACATGGGCCACACCAGGCCAAGGTCCTTTTTGGGATAACAAACGTTTTAACTACAGGACTTTTTCTTACCATACGTGACAACCATTGTGAGCATTCCTTAGGGGCATAGTTTTGAGTTTTGAGTTATGTGTTCAATTTAAAACAAAAAAGATGCTATAACAGATGCTATTATGGTGCCAATATTTAGATTTGTTTTATTAATATCTATTTTATGTCTGTATGTATTTGCAACATTATTGTGTAATAAATGTCCAAAGGGTTGGATGAAACTTGTTCCAGATTCAGATGTCAGGGTTTGCCCCATCAACCTGTTGATCTGCAACTCAGCCTTCTAACCAAGTGAGCTGGAGACCCCCCCCCCCCCCCCACTGCCCCACCTCCGCAAATTTCTAGAGAGAGCAGCTGTCATGTTGTACCTTTGATATGATATTGTCCTCGAAGGCTGAGAGTACGGTGAACACCTCCTCGGGTTCTACCTGACCCGTCACCACCAGGCACAGGTTCTCAGGACGGTAGAAGTCACGGTGGTAGCGGCAAACCTACAGGAAAAGTCATATACATAATATAAAAATGTTAAATAAATAGCAAAAGATTAAAGTTACTATTTAAACAAAATATAAAAACAAGCAAACCGACGGGCTGCCTGAACTAATCTTTCGATTTGTCTTAGAATCACAGGTTACCATTGAGGTTTTTTCTTCACAGAGTGATGACCGCAGAGAATGCCTCGATCGGGAATCGAATGCACGACCATACGCTCAAAAGTCCCACGTGCACCTGCTTTTGAACCCTTGCTGTCAAATTCGTGCGGCCCCGCCGGTCCAATGTTAAAGTTGAGCATTGCCAGTGGTGGATTTCACGAACGCGGAACGCCGAAATAAGGGGCTTAGTCGACTAAAGTTCCCATGTAAATGATGGGCGATTTTAGATTAACTAAGCTAACTAACTAAGCGACGTAGCCGGCTAAACTTGGTACGTGAAATAGGTCAGAGGCCTTTGAGTGACCCCTCGCCAAAAAGTAGGTGTAAAGTAAGGCTATTTGTGCCAGAAAAGTAGGGGAAATGTAAGAACCCCATGAGAAAAGTAGGATTATTCTGCCCAGGGTTAATAGCTCATCACTCTTGAGATCAGGCCTGATAACACGCATTTTTTAGTGTCATGGGTGCTCGGGCATCAATCAGATACTTGTATTGTGATGCTAATGTACCCGATTTTCTTCAGGTAATGGGAGCCTTGCATGTCTTCCGGTCAAATCTTAAAAACTTCAAAAAAGTGGTAAAAAAGTAGGGACAAAATAAAAAAGTAATGAAAAAGTAGGGAAATAATAAAAAAAGTAAAGAAAAAGTAGGGAAATAATAAAAAAAGTAAAGAAAAAGTAGGAAAATGGTGAGAAAGTACGAAAGTATATAGAGATAAATCCCAGGCCAGCACATTGCCACGGTGTGACGTCATAGGCCTGCCCACCTTCTCGTGCGACGTGCTCTCCCGGAGGTTGCGCAGCATGCCGCCTGTCTCGGACTTGTAGCCGCACTGGCCAGGGTACATGGCTCGCAGCAGCTCCAGGTGCGTCCGGCTCTCGCCAGTGTTCTCGCGAGCCTGCATCTCGCAGTACACCACCCCCGCGTCCTCCCCGTCGCCGTTCACGTGGTGCACCTCCGTCCTGTACCCCGCCTCCTGCACACACACACCAAAGGAAGGCATTACCGTAATAGCTGGCATACGAGGCGCACCGCTCATTTTATCAAGGGACCATTTATCATTCAAAAATCAGAACTTATATAGGCCTGTTAAATTATCAGCACCATCATGTCTATATGAATGGAAAGGAATGTTTGTGTTTTAGGCCACTTTTGTGCACATACAGGCTAAATTGGGCCAAGGAACCTCCCGAGACGATGAAGGATGAAGGAATGAAACATGCCCCAGATTAGGTGCCCGAGCCCGGATTCGAACCCAGGACCTATTGATCTGCGGTCTAGTGCGCTAGTGTCTATATGATGTATTTGTTCAATTATACTTCTGCGACTGCAGGTGACTACTTTGGTGATATTAGACCAATGGCCTTGAGTCTTGTGTACAAAATCACATTCTTACATTTTGTAAGGCCACATTGGGCTGATGTTGTAATGTTACAATGTGTGTGTATTTATATATTCGCGGGGGAAAGCCCATCGGCAAAAAATGTATACGGTATTGCTAAATACAATATGTCATTGGGATAAGTGTTTTATACACTGAATGTACCATATGAGAGTGCTCAGATATATGATGCATTAATTTACAGTGAAAATCTTTGTCGCTAAAACAAAACAGTGATTATCTAACAATGAGAATGGAAACTCACAGTGAGAGTTGGGTAGAGAACATGATCGAGGAACACTGGCATGAGGTTAAGGAATCCCTGAGAGCCTGCTGTGGTCATGGTATAACAGGTGTGGTCAGTGTCTGTCCAGGCGTTGGTGCCAGAGGCCAGGCAGCGATTCGCCAACAGGTCAAGGACACCCTTAAACATATGGTCAAGTAAACCATCAACAACTGTCCATAAAATCTTTACCAGAGAGCCACATCTAACACAACACACACACATTTTTAATTATATAGATATTTCTTTTGCTTGAAAAAGATCACACACATGATAGATAAATGACAATCATTAACATCACAACACAAGCAGAAAAGGACAACAATTATTCCACTACTGTTTTAACTATCTTTTTATTATTAATTCAGAAGTAAGCATTTATAATAAATTAATATCTTTCCATAACCTTAAACACTTAGCAAATAAGACAGTATCAGTTCTGAAGTGTGCAAGACTCACCTTGAACGGGTACTTTTCACTCCCCATGAAGACCAAATGTTCCAAGGTGTGTGGCAGCCCATCATCATCATGCGCCTCGGTGGCTGACAGAAAATACATTCAATATGTAACATAATATCTTATTTCTTGCATGGTAGTTTCAATTTCTTTAGAGTGTTAGTTCTGACAGATAACAAATTCCAGCATAAAAGAAATATTTTTCAAAGCACTGTATTTAAAGTATGATCAACTAAATCATGCCTAGGAGTTACTTATACCTATACTACAGCTATAAATTGATACAGTGAACTGGTTTCCAGCCAACACATGCCAGATACCAAAGCAATTCCCTATTATATACTAGGAAATTCATATAAAATTTATATTTTCTATATGAGAATGATCCCTATATGACGCACCTTACAACTGATGATTAGACCTATTATATTACACCATTATAGTACTTTCACTGGTAAATAAGCCAATCTCATTGTTAGCTAGCATGGCAGTCATATCACAGCAATAGGCTGTGAGTGAAACAAAACATTGTATAATCTGACTGGATGATATACTGATGCTGTTGTCACTGTCAGTAATATTTCACTTGTAAAAAGTGCTCTGCCCTCTGGCTTTATGTGATATTAGACTCTTCCACTAACTTAAATATTTCTCCTTTAGCATGCTTAAACAGGTAATAAAATGAAATGACTTCTGGTTGAGATACTTTATGTTAAAGATTGGCACAAGTTCCCCCAGGCAAGCCTGCTACCGAAAAATGGGCTTGTCTGGGGGTATTTTATGTCAATGGCAATGTTGGAGACAATATTATACTGTTAATAATTAATACGCACTTGCAAAAGACTTTAAATTGTGTGGGACGCATGGATATAGTAGATACATACAAAAAAGTAAAGTTGCAAATTGCAGTGTAATCAACACAAAACAATCAATTGAATTTGGATTGTGATACAGCTGTACAGTAGATCTACATAAACTTTGCTGATTGATCCAGGATGTAAATTATTGCAAACAGGAAGTAGGTATGTATAGGTCATGAAGGTTTGCTGTATATGGGTCTTCTGTGGAAGACAAGACCAAGTTAAGTGGGAAACGTTTGGGGTCCCATAGCCGTAAGCGTACGCGATACGGAGCTCCACGCTTTATTGGTCTCGTAGCCTGCCGGTACGAGGTATATCATCTGATTATCGCCCACCCAGCAACCAACTTACCTAAGCAAAAATAGCCATTTACGATTGGACCCCCGACTTTGGCAATGACAACAGTCAATCCGGTGGATTTTGACTTGTATTTCAGGACAGGAATGACATCGTTTGCCTTGCCAGTGTACAACAGTTCGAAATTTCCGATGGTCCCAGCGTCTCCCATTGCTGCAGTTTTTTTTACTACAGTTTTTTATTGTGCCGCTTCGCCGTCAATGCCCGTATCTGTCGTTAGGGGGCGCCCAATGAAGCTAACTGTGTCTCATAAGTACAAATGTGTTACAATAAATAAGGTTCGTATGGCGACGTTAAAACCATCGTCTTTCCCGTGCAGATGGATGCCAACCAACCCCAAGACTCGGATTCGAAACTATAAGTCTAGAACGAAGGTTAAGGGGCGAATTCCAGCTTAGACCTGACAGTGATGGCAAAAATTCTCAGACTGGAATGGTGGAAACAGATGAGGAGAAGTCGCTAATATATAGTCCTGTCCTCTTTTTTTTCTTATCAGTATTTATACAAGAGCCTGACACCGATGTTCCTACACCAGCCCATAGATACTTTTCTAGTGTCCTTAGCACAATTGCTAACAGAAATGTATAATAAACAAGATAAAGAAATTAAATTTATCAAGTCGTCTGGTTCAGGTGACATTCATCCTAGAGTGTTCAAGGAGCTGGCTGAAACCCTATAAGTGCTCCTCTAGCTATCATATTCCAACTACGTTATCCACAGGTGAAATCCCAGAAATATAGAAGCAAGCGAACATTTCTGCAATATTCAAAAAAGGAGACAAGAGGGTACGTAGCAGGCAACGTACTTGTGTAATATGTAAAATCTTAGAATATGCTGCTGAGAGACAAGATCATTGCACACATGAAGGATCAACAATTCTTCATCAAGTATCAATTCGGCTTTATATCTGGAAGATCCACAACATTACAGCTCCTTCATATCATATAGGAGAGTGGGCAGTGTGGCTGGATGAAGGTGGTTCAGTTGATGCCCGCGGGTGTTAGCTGGATTTCATGAAGGCCTTCGATACAGCGCCGTCACACAGAAGGCTGACATGCAGCCACGGTGCAGATCTGTATCTGAGAGATTTACAGGCTGTATACTAAAGTGGATACGAAGCGTTCTGAGTGGTCAAAGACAGAGAGTACGGGTAAATGGAGCATGTAGTACGACAAAGTTGGGGCATCCCTGCCGTTTTTGTTAAATATGACAAGATATCTATTTCGTTCACATTCACTCAGTCTGATAAGACATTTCTCCAAATGATTTAGAAAATCATAATGCAGGTGGAAAACAGCCGTATAACCAGCCCTAGTTGCGATAAGTTAATCACAGAAATACATCTATATACTGTATCTTATCTATCGCAGCGGCGAAGTAAATCGTTCACGCATGGTACCAATCCCGAACCCAGAGTTCCTTGCGCGAGGGCGATAAGTCTATAAATAGATTGCCCAACAAGCTACTCGGATTGGCATGTTACTTGTGAGACTAGGTACTTGGCCGAGGCGCCACCTTGCGAATGTTTGCCATAGCACAGGACAGGGAGCCAGTTTAATATTAGTCATTGGAGTAGCCAGGCACCCAGCCTGTGAATAGGAGCCCGCCCACTTTCAAGCTAGAAACTTTAGCTTCCGGAACAAAAAACTGTATGGACGCACGCTGCTGTCATTCCTTCATTGTGTACTGATGTAAGTAAGTAAAGAGTATCTTGTCATGGATAGCGGTTCTGTTTGTTGGCATCTAATCGAGAAGAAACACCAACGGAACCAAGTTAGATCTCTGACATGAACGTTGTCGTTGACGCCTGATCGAGTTTGTAACTTATCAGCTGCTTGTAGCCTTGTTGTTGTTCAGACTTCTGTCACTTGCCTATCTTGACTTGAGTCTCTTTCCTCACTAAAACACACACATATAAATAAGACTGACATTAGCCTCATCATACATACTCTTCAGGCCTGCTTCACTGTATTTCTTAATCAATACCCGTCGAATGTCGGCCACCTTTTTTCACCAGTCCCAGTTTGAGAAAGTCTCTGAAGGCAAATCACTGTGGCAACTGGAAAAAAATAAGCCTCTGTGCCGGGGAAGACCTTTATTGACCTAGATATCTGTTTTTACGTCATTTTTATTTATTCTAAATACAGAAATCGGCGCATGTATGTGATAAACCATGAGTGGGGTAATGCCGTCAGAGGGTGGGGCAATGTCGACCACCTCCTTTATTTTTAACAAAATGCCATAGTGAGGCCCACATAAGGCTCATATTGCAATAATAATCATAAAATCAATAATAGTAAATACAATAATGATTCAATTAATAGTAATCATGAGCTAATGCACCAGGACACTTGCATTTATAATGATGCATGCTCATCGCAAGGTTCAGCATATGTACACAAATATTATCACAATCTTTTGAAGATTGATATTATACCTTGTTTTATAAATCCACTCCTGCCAAAAAATAATGACTCGTAACATAATAGAAACAATTTCTGGGTGATTCAATCAAGTATTTGATGTGGAGGCATATGTGAACTACAAGTATAATACAGTCATTTCTTTGAACAAAATGTAACAATATAGAGCTGATTAGCATATATTGTCAGAAGTAATGTACGCTAGAATTTACACTATGATTATTTTTTTATAAGTGAGGCTTGGTATTGCCGACAGCTTGTAGTGGTTAAAAGTAATAGTTATGGAAGATGTGATCGTATTCATTTAGGAGAAATTTGAGTCCTTTGAACCAGGATTCAGTCACCAGATTGTTACAAGTGACAAACTCATCAGTAACTGTAACAAAATCGTTGGCTACTTGAGGAACGTAGGCAAAGATTGTGTCACTTAAATTATATTTAGTTGCGAGCACATAGTAAAGGATGTATCTGGCATGATAAGCAAATACTGCATCCTCAAATGATTTGCAATCAGTTGATTGTGTCCGAATCAGCATCAACTGTAACATATGAAATTGACATCCGCCACCAGGGCAATTCTTAATGACGTCCTCCATCTTCTCATTGACGTAGATGTCAGACACACTGGATGAAATGCGAGCCCCCACATATTCTCTTCGCAACAAATGCGCAGTTACGTTGCGGCAGGCAACCTAGAAGGTGATATTTATGTAACACATTAGAATTATAGGCAATTCTTCCAGTCATCTAGCCATTTTTTCCTAAAGTACTCACATAATTAATATTTGTAGACCACTCACTCAACATTGTTACTTTGTCATGCAAATTCAGTTCATTAAAAAAAAACTTACATTAGCAGGCCCTTCATCCAGTGCAATTATAATGGCCTAATGGATACTGCACGATTGTTCTACGCAAATGCTTTGCTAAAACAAAGTAACAACTATACATTCCATCAGGAACTACTTGACATACTTGTGGCAAATAAAAGGAACCTCAGGCACATGTACGCCTTCTACGCTGATGCCAACGGGGACGCAACTGACATGCATCCATTCCAGACACCTGGAACACTCAACCCACGTTTGCAAATCATGTACACCCAGATGTGGAATGTAGCACACAGAACATGTGTTCTTGTGGCTAATCTATGAATTTTGTTTCGACTTTTTCAGGTTTTTCTTTTTCTCAGTTTCGAGAAGTTTCAGTTCACGCTTTAATTCACGCTGTATTTTCCTTTCCTCTTTCTCTGATTCTTTCTTTTCTTTTTCGGCTGCTTTCTGGATTTTTTTGTTAATCACATCACTGCTCGTTAAGAGCCTGTGCGAAGTAATGGCATTGGACTTTTTTTTGGTCACGGCTTGGGTACTTTGCGGAAGGTCAAAGATGCTGTCAATGACGGTGGACCATTCAGTACTCAGGTCCAAATCGGATTCAGATTTCTTGGTCTCTAACAATTCCAGGCCCCCTTCCACCAGACTTTCGAGAAGCATACTTGCATTCCCATTACCCACTAGTTCATCGAACGTAACCGAAGACCGGTCGCTGACGGCAGTTGGATACGTCGCATTGGCTAGGCGACCAACAGGTCCTGACTGACCGGAGAGGGCAGCCGTTGAGGGGGCGAAGCTCCACGTGGCCGAAGGACCAACGGATCCTGACGGACCGGGGAGGGCAGCCGTAGATGCGGCGGCACTCAAGGTGTCCGAGGGACAAAGGGATCCTGACGGACCGGGGAGGGCAGCCGTAGATGGGGCGACACTCAAGGTGGCCGACGGACCAACGGATCCTGATGAACCGGGGAGGGCAGCCGTGAATGCGGCGGCATTCAAAGTGGCCGACGGACCAACGGATCCTGACGGCCCGGGGAGGGTAGCCGTAGATGCGGCGGCACTCAAGGTGGTCGAGGGACCAACGGATCCTGACGGACCGGGGAGGGCAGCCGTTGAGGGGCGAAGCTCCAGGTGGCCGAGGGACCAAGGGATCCTGACGGACCGGGGAGGGCAGCCGTAGATGCGGCGGCACTCAAGGTGGCCGAGGGACCAAGGGATTCTGACGGACCGGGGAGGGCAGCCGTTGAGGGGGCGAAGCTTCAGGTGGCCGAGGGACCAAGGGATCCTGACGGACCGGGGAGGGCAGCCGTTGAAGGGGCGAAGCTCCAGGTGGCCGAGTGACCAAGGGATCCTGAGGGACCGGGGAGGGCAGCCGTTGAGGGGGCGAAGCTCCAGGTGGCCGAGGGACCCACGGGTCCTGACGGACCGCGGAGGGCAGCCGTTGAGGGGGCGAAGCTCCAGGTGGCGGAGGAACCCACGGGTCCTGACGGACCGGGGAGGGCAGCCGTAGATGCTGCGGCACTCAAGGTGGCCGAGGGACCAAGGGATTCTGACGGACCGGGGAGGGCAGCCGTTGAGGGGGCGAAGCTCCAGGTGGCCGAGTGACCAAGGGATCCTGACGGACCGGGGAGGGCAGCCGTTGAGGGGGCGAAGCTCCAGGTGGCCGAGTGACCAAGGGAACCTGAGGGACCGGGGGGGGCAGCCGTTGAGGGGGCGAAGCTCCAGGTGGCCGAGGGACCCACGGGTCCTGACGGACCGCGGAGGGCAGCCGTTGACGGCGCGGAGGCTCCCTCGGCTGGAGTATCATACGCCTGGCATGGGCGGAATAAGGCTTGTGGCAAAGCCGAGGGATTGAAGGGATAAATCCCACAAGCTTTAAAGCCACTTTTCATGTTGCCCTCTGTTACAGCTTGCTGGTATGCCTCGTTGAAGAGACTTGGCCATGAGGCTTTCGACACAACGTTGTTTGCATCCTTGGACAGGAATTCGGAGCATGCCCTATTGTATTGGGACTTGAGGGGGCCAAACACACTTTTGTCCAATGGCTGCAGATGTTGCGTCGTGTGGGGAGGAAGCGCCAAGACATGTATCCCCGCCTCTTTGGCAGCCTGCAACAGCCCGAGTGTCTCATGACTGCTGTGGCTGTCTAACACGAGCAGTTGCGGACGCTGAGGCCCACAGTTAGGCGGGAAGACTTTGGCGAACCACTCTTCTCCCAACAAGTCCACCATCCAGGCCTTCTGTTGGTAGGTCCACATTGCCCCCTCAGGTCCAGCATGGACACCCCATGAGTGCAACGAGCGCTCCGTTTTCCCCTTAACGACTACCATAGGCGGAATTGTTGCACCCGAGGCGTTGCCGCAAACCAGAACACTGATCGACTCTTTGGAATTCGACGTTCGGCCCGGCAACGCCTTTGTGCCTTTTCTGGCAATGACTAAGTCTGGCCGGTGCTGCATTTGGAAGCCGGTCTCATCGGCATTCCAAATGAAGTCCGGCTTGTCTTTCAAATTAATTTCCTCAAGTATCACATCCAGATCCCGAAAATAACTTTGAACAATTTCCGGATTCATGGCCCTCAGCCGCACCGTAGAAGTCGGTTCTGGGCGGCGAACGGTCAATTGAGGGAACCGGCGTTTCAAGCCCTCGAACCAATCTTTGCCCGGTATCCCGTCCTTAAATGGCGTCTCGAGGCTGAGGCGTCGAGTCATCTGCCCTGTCATAAAGAAACCCGGTGAAGGATTAAAATTGTGTTGATATGCGAGAAGGTATGTGGCTGACTCAATACTTAATGATATTAACTTCAGGTGTTAACTTCATGATGTTAACTTCAGATAAAAGTGAATGCAAGTGCGTGAGCAGTTCCCTAAATAGAGAAAATATACTTAGTGTCGCAACGCTATATTAAATGCACAAATAATTAAGATCAAGAATGTTGTTTTACAAATAAATGAGATTATTACTTTATTCGGCGCCGGATTCAAATGGTCAGGGCGGTCACTGTGGCTTAGTACGGCAGCGCATTTGGCTACAGGGTTGTCAAGTGGGCTCTGCCAGCCGAAGGGGCCGGTACGGTATTAAAATCGCATAAAACTTTTCTCTACCTTAACGCTTCCCATTGTCTAGATCTGATATGACCTACACATGTTAATGCATCCTACTTAAAACCAACCAACCATTCAATAGGTCAGGTGACTATGCTTACCTGCTTTCTGAAGAAGCTGGCGCCGACTGACACCAAGGCCTTTCTCGGATGCCCCCTGTGCCTTAGCAACAAGGCCTTCCTCGATCTCTCTCACTAGGGCTGGGGGTCTTCCAAGTGAGCAGCCAGACGTTGAGGTACCCCGAACGTAGTCACCCAGGGTGGTTCGCGGAATGCCATAAATTTCCGACGCTTGCCGCACCGACATCTTTCCGCCCCTAATCTCAAACAAGGCCTTTTCAAGGTCCTTCTGTGACCATTGCCGTAATACGTTTTTTTTCTTGTAGCGTCTGACCATCTAGAAATACGAAAGGTCAGATTTTATGGTAAATCTAATTGATGCAGAGTCTAATCTAATTTTTTAAGTAAGATTGTTTAAAGATTGTGTTTAGAATTTTGTTCTTACAAGTTCAGATGTGTTCTATTTTCAGATATAACTTGCAGGACTTAGGCTTAGGTCTATGTGGAAACCAGCATAAATGAAATATTTCGCGATAAATAAGCTTAGTTTAAGTTTTAGTTAATTTAATTAGACACCACCTATTCAACTTTAGTCCATTAAATATTTTCAACAAGTATAATATTCATACCATCCGGTAATTAGTATGTCTAGCCATTTGATTGATAGCCAATATGGGTGTGGCCGACTTTACCCCACCTGCAACAATACAGGTGGGGTAAAGTCGGCCACATATATAATTACATATTCCCCTTATTAATCCCTGCAAAATGTATATAAATATTATTAATTAAGTGCTATAGGTCAAAATCTACCATGTAAACTTAATCATTTAAGTTATTAATGATTTAAATTGGTACTTACCGCAATGTTTTGATGCACCCTGTGACCTACAAGACCTCAACAAGTTGGGCGCGAAATTAGGACAAAGTCCGTGACGTATTCACATTCCAATTTCGCGCGTGCCTGACGTAAACATATGGGTACTTGGGGGAATCCCCTGTTTGTTGCAGTTTGCAATAAAACAACACGAACACAAAACACATTTGTTTTTGCTCTTAAACTTTTATTATAAAAGATATCTTGCTTTGTATGATACTTGGTTGAAAGCGGCCGACATTGCCCCACCCGGCCGACATTCGACGGATGTACCCTAACCTTACAAGCAATATAAATTGGTAAAATTGTATAATTACTTTAGTCACAGTACTAGTATATATTAATATACTTATGTCGCACATTGATGTCTGTATATATAATGCATGATGAAAATAAAATATTTCATTCATCATCCTGCACTAGCTGCAGTATAGTTTTAAAAGATATGAGAAAAACTTCTTATAGTCATAGCTGTATGTGAGCAAACCTATAGGTTGGCATATCAAGTGCACTTGAATCCATTTATATCAGTTTTAAATAAATTATATGATCTATGGAGAAGGCTTATACATTGTAAGTTCAGAAGAGATATATTTCAATTATTTGGGATAGATAGTTACTAATTCAATAAACTAAATGCGGTAAGCTCCCAACTTGGATATATGTCATGTACCAATGACTTTGTAGCTGCACAGAGTCTAGTGTAGCTGGTCTAGGTAGTTACTTGGCGCAAGTGCCCCCAGGCAAGCCCGCTTCTCTAGGGGCACAACGGTAACAATGTTAAAATCCTTCGACGTTAGTAGGGAATCGACTGTAGCTTTTATTATAATGCGGGCGCGTACAATAATAGTGCTTACGTATTCTATATACCTTGTTCTATCTTCTGACATCAAGAAAGTGTGTCAACACTAGATTGTTCCAGTCATATTTTCGCGAACAAATGTTGGAGCATGCGACTATTCCCTACCAACCGCCATGTATATGCAGCGCCACCTGGCGAATCCCGCCACCATTTGAACCATATGTAGCCTGGGTCCCAAACTTTGTAACAGTCAATGACCTGTGAAAGAGGGCGCTGCTGTTGTCGTTAAGTTCAAAGTGAGCGACTGACAAGGCCCTCTGGCGGAGAGTCATATGCTAACGGAGAGGAGGAACCAACTCGCATTCACAGGTACCGACATCCGCCAAAAACAAATATGGCGGATGGCTGGTCGGGAACAGTTGTGTGCTCCAACATTTCTTCGCGAAAATATAATCGAAACAACCTAGTGTCGACACACTTTTTTGATCTCAGATGATAGAACAAGGTATATATAATACGTTAGCACTATTATTGTACGCGCCCGCATTATAATAAAAGCTACAGTCGATTCCCTACTAACGTCGAAGGATTTTAACATTGTTACCGTTGTGCCCCTAGAGAAGCGGGCTTGCCTGGGGGCACTTGCGCCAAGGTAGTTACACGACTTAAATGTTGTAATACATTCAGCAGGAAGGCTTTAGGGTATAAATAGCCCCCAGCCCTCCCACCACATAGATACCTCTCTGATCACATTATCTTTCAGGTTACAGTTAAGTTTTTAAAAGCTTCACCTAGTTTGAACTAGATGTCTGTGACCAATAATGTAAATTGTAGAATGTTCGTATGAGATATATTATATTAATAGGCATCAGAAAACCAGGAGTCACCATTTCATATATGGATCTCTCAGTGGACCTTGTCATATCTATGTTTTAGCGCAAGTGCCTCCAGGCAAGCCCGCTTCTCTAGGGGCACAACGGTAACAATGTTAAAGTCCTTCGACGTTAGTAGGGAATCGACTGTAGCTTTTATTATCATGTGTGCTCGAACAATCATAGTGTTTACGTATTCTATATACCTTGTTCTATCATCTGACATCAATAAAGTATGTCAACACTAGGTTGTTTTGGTAATATTTTCGCGAAGAAACGTTGGAGCACACAACTGTTCCCAACCAGCCGTCCGCCATATTTGTTTTTGGCGGATGCTGGTACCTGTGAATGTGACTTGGTTCCTCCTCTCCATTAGTCTATGACTCTCCGCTAGAGGGCCTTGTCAGTCGCTCACTTTGAACTTAAGGACAACGGCAGCGCCCTCTTTCACAGGTCATTGACTGTTACAAAGTTTGGGACCCAGGCTACAAATGGTTCAAATGGTGGCGAGATTCGCCAGGTGGCGCTGCATACGCATGGCGGTTGGTAGAGAAAAGTCGGATACTCCAACATTTGTTCGCGAAAATATGACTGGAACAATCTAGCGTTGACACACTTTCTTGATGTCAGAAGATAGAACAAGGTATATAGAATACGTAAGCACTACTATTGTATGTGCCCACATTATAATAAAAGCTACAGTCGATTCCCTACTAACGTCGAAGGATTTTAACATTGTTACCGTTGTGCCCCTAGAGAAGCGGGCTTGCCTGGGGGCACTTGCGCCAAATCTATGTTTAGAACTCTCAGTAGACCTTGTCATATTCAGATCTCCCAGGGGACTTTGCTGGGTGTGCTCTAACAAGTCATTTCAATTAGCCACTGTGGCTAAACACCATAATTTTCTTTAGCCACACACAGCTCTCATTAGCCACATATATGTTGCATTGTCCCTTCCAAAAACATTGTGTTCATAAGCCAAATCACACTTTCTTGCGGAATGCATCATGGGATCCATTAAGGATATACAATACCACGTGGACGAGTGAAGTGATGAATGCCCGGGGGGGGGGGGGCTATTATGCCATGGTGGGGTCCCTAGGAGCGTAATGCCTGAGATAGCATACATTTCTGACAAAAAACATTGACCTGATGTTTTAAAACTTGCGATGGCGGGGGGGGGGGGGGGACTCCTTCCGAAAATTTGCATCCATGGTGCCACTTAGCCATCTGTCAGCGGCGACATAGAACTGGTCAATAGGGGGAAAAAAATATCCCTCCTGAGCAAATTTCGGAAACCCGACATTGTATTAGGCGTTCTCCCCCCCCCCCCCCCCCCTCCTCCACTTATACAGGACTTTGAAAGGCACTTGCCCAACGATACCAAAGCCCCTTTTGGGTGGTGGGGGGGACCTCCGCTCACCCCTCCCCCACCTCAAGTGGATGTCCAATAAGGGCATGCCAAGGACTGTAAAGTAGAGTAGCGGGCCCCTAGTCCCATCGGTCGTCAATTTTGCGAACATAATCAACCTCCGCCTCTTTGCAAGTCCGATGATTGAGCAATTAAGGTCTCAGATGATTGAAGAAGTTGAAGTTAAAAGTCGAGGTCCCCGGACCCAGAAATCACGGGGATATGCAAGGAAAATCGCAATCAGAATCTTCTTTCCACCTGAATCCTGGGCCCTTTCTGTATACAATTCTAGTCCATTTCACTCTTGTCTCCAGCTCGGCTGAGGACTGTTGACGCTAAGAAGGGGTAGTCTAAATGGTGGGGAGCACTCATATGGCGCTTTTAGCTATGAATGCCAATCTCTCTCCAAACCCACGTGGGCATTTAATTCATTACTAGGTTTGGGCGAGTTCCGCTTTGAAGCGGCATCAATCTGTTTGCTATTGACCCGGCCTTCTCTGCCACGTTTCTATGCAAGTCCTCTTGGATTGTCTTTTACCAGCAAACTCGCGCTATAGACACTGTTGTGTGCTGATAGAAGTACACCAGAATTTCTTAGTGATACAAATTTGATTCAGTTCTGTGGCTTAACTTCATGAATATGTCAGGTCTGATGGGTATCTTTTTTATAAAAAAATGTCCTCACCACTCAGGGCTTATAAGCATCTGGCAGCGCGCTATCTCAGGCATTACTGGATGTCAACGGATCATGTTGTCACCGTTTGCTTGGACAACGCGAGCGCCAAGTTCATTCCGCGTGGAAACAGACATAACCCACAATTAATCATTCAGAAAATAACAAATAAGTACAAGTGAAATACGTCATATTCGGAAATGTTGGATATGTGTTCAGCCTTGGGCTTTCTTTGTTCTCATGACAGCCACATTACTGCGGACAATCCGTTTCGCGAGATCGCGTTTTTATCGTTGATCAAAAACCAGGCCATTTTTTTCGCCGCTGTGGCGACATGCATGGGCCAATCTTGCGCCACATACATTTTCCTTTCGCCATTGGCGATGTGGCGAACGGCTAGCGCGCACCCAGCTTTGTCATGTCCAGATCTCCCAATGGACCTGGTCATGTCTAGATCTCTAAGATGACCTTGTCATATCCAGATCTCTCAGGGGACTTTGTCATGTATAGATCTCTCAATGGACCTTGTCATGTCTAGATCTCTCAGGGGACTTTGTCATGTATAGATCTCTCAGTAGACCTTGTCATGTCTAGATCTCTAAGATGACCTTGTCATATCTAGATCTCTCAGTGGACCTTGTCATATGTGGATCTTTCAGAGGACTTTGTCATGGATAGATCTCAGGGGGACCTTGTCATGTCTAACTATCTCAGTGGACCTTGTCATATCTAGATCTTTCAGAGGACTTTATCATGTCTAGATCTCAGGGGGACCTTGTCATGTCTAGATCTCTCAGTGAACCTTATGTCTAGATCTATCAGTGGACCTTAATGTCTAGATCTCACAGGGGACCTTGTCATGTCTAAATCTCTCAGGGGACCTTGTCATGTCTAGATCTCTCAGGGGAGCTGGTCATGTCTAGGTCTCCCAGCGGACCTTGTCATGTCTAAATCTCCCAGGAGACCTTGTCATATCTAGATCTGTCAGTGGACCTTGTCATGTCTAGATCTCTCAGTGGACCTTGTCATGTCTAGATCTCTCAGGGGACCTTGTCATGTCTACATCTCTCAGATGACTTTGTTATGTCTAGATCTCTGGGAAGAATTTGTCATGTTTAGATCTCTCAGTAAACCTTGTCATGTCTAGATCTCTCAGTGGACCTTGTCATATCTAGATCTCTTAGTGGACCTTGTCATGTCTAGATCTCTCAGTGGACCTTGTCATGTCTAGATCTCTCAGTGGACCTTGTCATGTATAGATCCCTCAGGAGGAGCAATGACTCTTCGATCCCTTCTAAGAAGCTTATGACTTATGTAACTCCTAAGTCACCTTTGGCTAAAAGCAAGATTTTTTTTACTTAAGGATTTATATGTATGTATCTATTATTTGGTTAAAGGAGCATATCTAATGTCTCAGGTGTTATATGTAACATTAACGTATATACCGTCAGCTATAAGTAGGGGTTAGCTCACATTTTTCTACTGTCATAAACCTGCAAACATTTCACAATTAAATGGCTTGTGCTGTGGTGGAATAATGTTCTGGGTGAATTTGACAGCTTCCTCACTGCCGCTTAAAAATTTGGCTCTTAAAAAGATGTCTGGCTCCTAAATGGATGTCTGGCTCCTAAAAGGATGTCTGGCTCCTAAAGGATGTCTGGCTCCTAAAAAATTGTCTGGCTCCTAAAAAATTGTCTGGCTCCTAAAGGATGTCTGGCTCCTAAAAGGTTGTCTGGCGCCTAAAGGATGTCTGGCTCTTAAAAGGTTGTCTGGCTTTTAAAAGAAGGTGGGTAAAGGGATGTCTTGTGGAAAAATACAAACCTACATGTTGTTATATTGAGATTCAGATTGTCCTGTTTCACAATAAAAAGCACTAAACCATGAATACAACACAACTTGAGACACCAAGACAGGGGTTGCATCACCAAACTTCGTGGAAATGAGTAGGGGTGCAGTGTTGTGGGTGGTGTTGACTGCCAACTGGACTCATTAATACCAGATCATATATCGGGAAGATAATCGAACAATGCCTCTCAGTAGTTGCGTACCCCCCTCCGCCACATGTCATACCCCCCATATCCCATATGACGCGTTAAAACATCAAGAAATAGTCAGCGGCGATCATCTTTGGAAGAGCTGGTGCGATGTACGCATGAGACGGGCGGTCTTACTATGTCTTTTGTTAACACTTTTTTACAGCAATGCCTCCCAATAGTAAATTGCGCAACCCAACCAAGATGGCGGTTCCACGAGAAGTGGCTGGTTAACCAGTACATCTCTTGGATGAAACGAGCAGGAAGATAAATTATAATGTTACCGTTATTTGTTGTAAGGATATAGCTTGCGGATGGCCGCCATGATATAGGCGGTGTGCGAAATTCTCTCGTAGATTGGCCGCCATTTTGTATTGCATTGCACGGCCCGCACGTGGCTCAGGCTGTCCTGCTTGGGCGACCAAGCGTGACCAATCACCCCCCCCCCCCCACCTCGCTCCCTCTCTGCGCCCCCCCCCCCCACCCCCTGCCGACCATATTACCGCAGCATCTGTCAAATGCTTCCAGTTCCACTCCCGCGGCACCATCCACCCCCGCCCCCCATTGTCACCCCCCCCCCCTTGGCTTCTGATTCCTGTTCCCTTGCCACTGCACATCGATTATGGTAATAAACCGTAGCCCTGATTGATACGGGAACTATACTGAAACCATAGTTCACGCTAGCATAGATGAATTGCATAAGTTCATTGGCCTGAATTGCATAAGTTCGTTGGCCTGGTTAAGCTGTAGTGTACCTTGGCGGCCTAAAGCACGGAGTTACCTATCCATCCATCCATTCTCTCCCATCGACTCGGACAGCTGATCGCCTGTAGCGACAATAGCGATGGAGTATTGTTCTCGGGGAGCGCGCTTAATTAATGCAAACCCCCCCCACCCGCATTGCTCGCCCAATCCCGGAATGCTCCCGTTGCGGTTGTCCTTGGCGCATGGGGCTGGGGTGGGTGGCAACGACGCCCCATGTCCCTCAGTCACGCTCTGTAGCCCTCCCCCCCCCCCCCTGCAGGTATACCCCCCCCCCGTTGTGGCAGCGGAAGTGTGAAACAAGGCACGCTATTTGAACGTAACTATTGATCTGTACTCCCTGTCTCTCCCTCTCCCCCGCTCTCTGCCAGTGTGTATCAGTCTTCTCCCTTATTTACCGCTCCCGGTAACCCTCTCGGTGCTATTCAGTCCAGACAGACCGCCAGTAACGGTCAGTGGTAAGCAGTGCCGCATATCTGAGCTCCCACGTCGGATTGTGATGCACATATTGGATTTACAACCATCACATAGAATGTTGTTCAACATCTGTCTCCACAGATACTCAGTCAGCAGCTTGACCGCTCCGGATTCGAATGCCGAACCCGGCATCGATTCGTTATCACAACTTGTTATTCCAGCAGATTCCACGGTCATTGGCCTACTTCACGTACATAGTTTATCCGGCTACGGGGCTTAGTCGGCTAAAATTGCCAATTTTTACATGGTAACTTTGGTCGACAAAGCCCCGTAGTCGGCTAAACTGCGTTCGTGAAATCCACCACTGGTTAACGCACGTATATGGCGCCAGTGGTATGCGCAGTCCAATGATCGTAGCTCTCAAGCAGTGGATCCAGTGTGGCGTGTTTGCACCTGAACGTTAACCGACTTGTATGTTTCAGGAAGAACTTGGGAATGGAGGATCCCGCTAGCGACATCTGATGGCGAAGTTGAGAGGTTGAAGTCACGTGACTTGCCATGGCAGCGTCGGGATACACGACCACGTGGCAATGGATTACGTCATTTCCGGTTCCCTTGCTTTGCTTGGTGCTGTTTCCCGCGACCAGAGCTGCTATAGGTAAGAGTCGCGGATCCATATTAATTTTTACTGCATGCCATGGACGGCACACCCCAACACTGTAGTAAGGTAGGGCTATGCGCTGTGTGCAATGGATGGCACTCCCACACCACCGTCGTACGGTAGCCCCCCCCCACCCCCCCCCCCCATATGCCCTGTATGGTTTGGGCGGCACAACCCCATCGTTGTAGTAAGGTAGTGCCCCCCCCCCCCCGGGGAGCCAGAATTCTCTTGAAGTAATCGTCGCTTCCCTGGCGGTGTTTGTTTGCTCCGTTGCTTCCTGCCACTTCAAAAGCATCACATTTAACTGTTTTCGTTCTAGTCATTTATTTCGTTAGCGACAATACTACAAGTAGAATAGTATGTGTTGCATTTGCACATTTAAAGGTACATTATTGTCGGACCTAGTTCAGAATTAAATACTTTGCGAGAGTTTACTGATTGGTATTGGTTGCATGCCGCCCCTCTCCGCGCTACACCGACTCGGACCGGTCGACAGGTTTGTCCTCCTATTGGGCCGTATTCATAATCGCCACTTAGGCTACGCCACTAGATTTAGCGCTAAATGGAAGATTTGTCGAGCGATTATCGGGTTCAAAACACATAAGTAGTCACCCAAGAAATATTTTTTTTTACTTTTTGAATTTTGAATTAATTTTGAAGTGCAAAATTATATTGAAGAGGATTTCTTCATCATGATCACCACGACAACGAGCTGGTGAGGCTAAGAGGAAAATGCACTGTTCGTGCGTAAGTTACGAGGGGATTATGAATACCGCCCGGGATTACTAAATGATGTGCAATGTATGTTACTCGAGTAACTCTCAGCAGCGTTTGCAGTTTAATTTGTCTTTATTGATATACTTTGTATTTATTTTTCTGCAGCGTTATCACGTATATAGAGCGATACCAGTAGGGGAAGATATTTCATATAAGTTTAACAGTGTAGGCCCTCCCCTATGATTAGCACCAGACATAGTGCTCAGGCTGGTATTTTTGCGCCCCAATTGTATACAGGAATTTTATCGCTATATTTTGCCTTCGAAGATTCATTGGTTTGCAAAATTCTTAGTGTTGAATGTCGATTTTCACGACGTTCCTTGTCGCTTTTTGGCTAAATTCAGTGTCGTTTTTTCAAAAATCTGTGTCCATGTCGCTTTTTCAGATCCTCAGTGTCGGAATGTCGAATGTCGACTTTTCAAATATGCCTGTGTCGCGTATCGCCATTTTATTTACCCCTTCCAGAGCCCTATTATATGGATTTTCCAATGGGGCCTTAAAGCTTCTCACACTATGGCCGTGCCATTCAATATCATCCATACGCAGAGAAGTCTCTTGTACTCAAGACTGACATTGCTGTTTTAGTAGTAGAACCAGAGATTGGAGTAGCCATCGACCGACTAGTCCAAGCCAATCACGTGACCTTGATCAAGCCGGTCACGTGGTCAGCTGGCGGCGCGACGGGTGTTATTCATTATGCAGTGGTTCAGACAGGTGTGGGAGGGCGATGCGGAGGCGGTGGGAGTGGGGGGGGGGGCATTGGTCATTCACCTGGGGAGCAATTGGGGTGGGAGTGGGGGGGGGGGGGAGGTGGCTAGGGTCAGCGCTCCAAACTAATTAATTAGCTTCAGGTGAGATTGAACATAACATAGAGGTAAACCTCGACAAACTTAACCCCGAATAGAGCGAGATTCCCATTTATATTTCGATAAATAAAATGTGTGCTGAAGTTGGTATCTAGGAAAGACTAGGGTCAACAGTCCGTGCATTTAATGAAGTTACGTTTATGCGATGCTTTACATAACGATGACTGGTTTGTGAGTGGAGATGATAATAGGAGAGGTCCAGGGTCGATAGTTAGTGCGCTCTTTAACATTGATTGCCGCGTTGAGTTATGTGAGTCTTGGCTCAAGTTGTCCTCTTTCTGCTGAAATAGGTGGGCTTCATGGTGTAGTAGTTAGCGCACTAGAGGAGGGGGCCTTCATGGTGTAGTAGTTAGCGCACTAGAGGAGGGGGCCTTCATGGTGTAGTAGTTAGCGCACTAGAGGAGGGGCGGCTTCATGGTGTAGTAGTTAGCGCACTAGAGGCGGGGGGGGGCTTCATGGTGTAGTAGTTACCGCTCTAGAGGAGGGGGCCTTCATGGTGTAGTAGTTAGCGCACTAGAGGAGGGGCGGCTTCATGGTGTAGTAGTTAGCGCACTAGAGGGGGGGGGCGCTCCATGGTGTAGTAGTTAGCGCACTAGAGAAGGAGCGGCCTTCATGGTGTAGTAGTTAGCGCACTAGAGGAGGGGCGGCTTCATGGTGTAGTAGTTAGCGCACTAGAGGGGGGGGGGGCTCCATGGTGTAGTAGTTAGCGCACTAGAGGGGGGGGCCTTCATGGTGTAGTAGTTAGCGCACTAGAGAAGGGGCGGCCTTCATGGTGTAGTAGTTAGCGCACTAGAGAAGGAGCGGCCTTCATGGTGTAGTAGTTAGCGCACTAGAGAAGGGGCGGCCTTCATGGTGTAGTAGTTAGCGCACTAGAGGGGGGGGGGCTTCATGGTGTAGTAGTTACCGCACTAGAGGAGGGGCCTTCATGGTGTAGTAGTTAGCGCACTAGAGGGGGGTGGGCTCCATGGTGTAGTAGTTAGCGCACTAGAGGAGGGGGCCTTCATGGTGTAGTAGTTAGCACACTAGAGGGGGGGGGCCTTCATGGTGTAGTAGTTAGCGCACTAGAGGGGGGGGCCTTCATGGTGTAGTAGTTAGCGCACTAGAGGGGGGGGGCCTTCATGGTGTAGTAGTTAGCGCACTAGAGGGGGGGGCCTTCATGGTGTAGTAGTTAGCGCACTAGAGGGGGGGGGCCTTCATGGTGTAGTAGTTAGCGCACTAGAGGAGGGGGCCTTCATGGTGTAGTAGTTAGCGCACTAGAGGAGGGGGCCTTCATGGTGTAGTAGTTAGCGCACTAGAGGAGGGGGCCTTCATGGTGTAGTAGTTAGCGCACTAGAGGGGGGGGCCTTCATGGTGTAGTAGTTAGCACACTAGAGGGGGGGGCCTTCATGGTGTAGTAGTTAGCGCACTAGAGGGGGGGGGGCCTTCATGGTGTAGTAGTTAGCACACTAGAGGGGGGGGCCTTCATGGTGTAGTAGTTAGCGCACTAGAGGGGGGGTGGGCTCCATGGTGTAGTAGTTAGCGCACTAGAGGGGGGGGGGGCTCCATGGTGTAGTAGTTAGCGCACTAGAGAAGGAGCGGCCTTCATGGTGTAGTAGTTAGCGCACTAGAGAAGGGGCGGCCTTCATGGTGTAGTAGTTAGCGCACTAGAGGGGGGGGCCTTCATGGTGTAGTAGTTAGCGCACTAGAGGGGGGGGGGCCTTCATGGTGTAGTAGTTAGCGCACTAGAGGGGGGGGCCTTCATGGTGTAGTAGTTAGCGCACTAGAGGGGGGGGGGCCTTCATGGTGTAGTAGTTAGCGCACTAGAGGAGGGGGCCTTCATGGTGTAGTAGTTAGCGCACTAGAGGAGGGGGCCTTCATGGTGTAGTAGTTAGCGCACTAGAGGAGGGGGCCTTCATGGTGTAGTAGTTAGCGCACTAGAGGGGGGGGGCCTTCATGGTGTAGTAGTTAGCACACTAGAGGGGGGGGCCTTCATGGTGTAGTAGTTAGCGCACTAGAGGGGGGGGGGCCTTCATGGTGTAGTAGTTAGCACACTAGAGGGGGGGGCCTTCATGGTGTAGTAGTTAGCGCACTAGAGGGGGGGTGGGCTCCATGGTGTAGTAGTTAGCGCACTAGAGGGGGGGGGGGGCTCCATGGTGTAGTAGTTAGCGCACTAGAGAAGGAGCGGCCTTCATGGTGTAGTAGTTAGCGCACTAGAGAAGGGGCGGCCTTCATGGTGTAGTAGTTAGCGCACTAGAGGGGGGGGCCTTCATGGTGTAGTAGTTAGCGCACTAGAGGGGGGGTGGGCTCCATGGTGTAGTAGTTAGCGCACTAGAGGGGGGGGGGGCTCCATGGTGTAGTAGTTAGCGCACTAGAGAAGGAGCGGCCTTCATGGTGTAGTAGTTAGCGCACTAGAGAAGGGGCGGCCTTCATGGTGTAGTAGTTAGCACACTAGAGGGGGGGGCCTTCATGGTGTAGTAGTTAGCGCACTAGAGGGGGGGGGGCCTTCATGGTGTAGTAGTTAGCACACTAGAGGGGGGGGCCTTCATGGTGTAGTAGTTAGCGCACTAGAGGGGGGGGGGCCTTCATGGTGTAGTAGTTAGCACACTAGAGGGGGGGGCCTTCATGGTGTAGTAGTTAGCGCACTAGAGGGAGGGGGGCCTTCATGGTGTAGTAGTTAGCACACTAGAGGGGGGGGCCTTCATGGTGTAGTAGTTAGCGCACTAGAGGGGGGGGGGCCTTCATGGTGTAGTAGTTAGCGCACTAGAGGAGGGGGCCTTCATGGTGTAGTAGTTAGCGCACTAGAGGGGGGGGGCCTTCATGGTGTAGTAGTTAGCGCACTAGAGGGGGGGGCCTTCATGGTGTAGTAGTTAGCGCACTAGAGGGGGGGGCCTTCATGGTGTAGTAGTTAGCGCACTAGAGGGGGGGGCCTTCATGGTGTAGTAGTTAGCGCACTAGAGGGGGGGGCCTTCATGGTGTAGTAGTTAGCGCACTAGAGGGGGGGGCCTTCATGGTGTAGTAGTTAGCGCACTAGAGGAGGGGGCCTTCATGGTGTAGTAGTTAGCGCACTAGAGGGGGGGGCCTTCATGGTGTAGTAGTTAGCGCACTAGAGGGGGGGGCCTTCATGGTGTAGTAGTTAGCGCACTAGAGGAGGGGGCCTTCATGGTGTAGTAGTTAGCGCACTAGAGGGGGGGGCCTTCATGGTGTAGTAGTCAGCGCACTAGAGGGGGGGGCCTTCATGGTGTAGTAGTTAGCGCACTAGAGGGGGGGGCCTTCATGGTGTAGTAGTTAGCGCACTAGAGGGGGGGGCCTTCATGGTGTAGTAGTCAGCGCACTAGAGGGGGGGGCCTTCATGGTGTAGTAGTTAGCGCACTAGAGGGGGGGGCCTTCATGGTGTAGTAGTCAGCGCACTACACCGCAGATCAATAGGTCCTGGGTTCGAATCCGGGCCTGGACACCTAATCTGGGGCATGATTCATCCATTCATCATTCATCATCCCGGGAGTTTCCTTGACTCAGTTTATCCCTTGTGTGCACAAAAGTGGCCTGAAACACCAATTCATATCCTTCTATTTCCTTCTGTCGCAGACTTTGTGGCCGAGCCTCAACCCAGAGCCATAATCCTCGGCCAGGACTTGACCCTCAACTGCAGCGCCATCTATCGGCCTCCGGACGCCCCACCACTGGGTGACGATGACGTCATCATGGCCGAGGATGACGTCACCACCTTGCGGTACCAATGGTACTTCGACGAGTCTGTGGTGGAGTTGAGCGTGATCCAGGCTCTGGTCTTCCAGAACCACTCCCTCTTCGTGCCCAGGGTCGGGACGCCGGAACTGGGATCCTACCAGTGTGCGGTCTGGCCTGCCGGGGATCCGGATTCCTCTCCCGTCTGGAGCAAGGCGGCGTCCATCGTGCAGGCCCGTGAGTAGATCGCTAGCGATATAGGTTAGGGTATGCTTTGCACCATTGTCTGGCGTGCATCTGGGTATATTGTATGTATTGTATTGTATGTATCATTTCACCGGAATAACAAAAACAGAAAAAAATTGCGTGCACAGAGAATATTGACATCCGATTTGTCTGTCTACATTACAAACAGAAAATATACATTGTCCGACACAATGGTGACACATTGGTGACAACACAGAGAAAGAGTTCATTTTAAATTGTTGTGAGATTTCGACTGTGTGAAAGGAACATAGCAATATTCAGACTTAATAACATCTACAGTGGCGCCTCGCTATGGTAATATCGGAAACCATGGTTTGCCACATGGCCGTTGTCTTTTACTGGACACACTACACTGTTCTATCAAGTGCGCGATGTACTATTATTCATATATTGCATAAATCTTTTTAATGGAATATGTCTTATGTCATCTTCTTTCAGACCAGGATGAGTTCTTCATTCACCCGCAATCTGTGTCCCTAGCCGCCGACTCTGTGACGTCACTGACGTGCGTGAGCGGGTGGGGGGCCCCTCCCCCCGAGGTGCGGTGGGAGAGGGAGGGGAGGGTGTTCACCCAGGGCAGACAGGACGTCACCAAGTTCGGGACGGTCGGCCCAGGGGGCGCCGAACGCCGGAGCCTCGCTTTGACCTTCACCGTCACTACGGAACATACGGGTACCTACCGCTGCGTGGCGGTGAATCCGATGAGCGGGGCTGTTGTTCAAAGCGAGGCTGCGGCCCTCAACGTCAGTGGTACGTACAGTGTTTAATTATCTCAACTAACCTTTGTTCTTTTCTCACACTTAATAATCATTTTCAACATTTCTAGTAAAACCGTGTGGAAAATGATTACAGGTTGTCTTGATTGTGATTTTGGGGTCACGTGACCCAGTAAATGATTCTCATCCAATCTCATCCAAGCTCATCCAATCCACAATTGACCCTCTCTCTCGTGACAGGCGACCGAAGTATAAACACTCCTCTGTACACAATCAACATCTCCAATCTTGACCAGTAGTTCCGCTTTGTACCGCCAGCTGTCGCTCGGATGCCGTACGTCACCCAGCCGATGCGGGGGGTGGTGGTGGTGCCGGAGAACGTGCCCTTCACCCTGGATTGTTGGATCGGCGGCTGGCCCACCCCCGCCGTGGAGTGGTACCACGGGGGGGTCTACGTTGCCAACTCCACCCGCCGCACCTACCTCTGGAATGGGTCGCTCCACTTCAACCCGCTGCAGCGAGCCTCTGAGGGGTTGTACGCCTGTATAGGGACCAACACGCTGGGCAGTGTGGCCTCGCTGTCCACCAACCTCACTGTGTCATGTAAGTGGCCTCTCTCTCAAGGGAAAACAATTGAATATAAAATTGAAATTATGTAGTTCTTAGCCGTTAGAGTTTCTGCAGCTCACCGACTCCAAAGAGCATAAGATGAGGCCGTTCTTTTTCTCTGCTATGCTGAAGTATTTGGAAAGGGAACTGAGCGCGAAAGCGATCATAATTCTCCCTTGAGTCTATTACCTTTTATTACTAATCCCTTCAATTGATAAGGTATTAGCCCCCCCTCTCGCTCACCCCCGCTTAACCACGTCTTAATATCTGCAGATCTGGATGTCGAGTTCGCGGTGAAGCCGCGAGATGTCAGCACCGTCGCCTCGCAGCGAGTGACGCTCTCGTGCCGGCCGCCGAGATCTCGCCCGCCGGCTAGCGTGGTTTGGTACAAGGACGGGGAACCAGTGGCGGAGCGAGGCGGGGCACTAGCCGTCGCCATGACACCCGAGGGTGATCTGGTGCTGTCCAGCGTCCAGCTGGGTGACGCGGGGAGCTATACGTGTCGAGCGATAAACGAGGCTGCCTACCCCCCCTCCAGGACCTCCCAGCCCATCACCCTCACCGTGCAAGGTCAGTATATTCACTGAGACCCCGCCCCCCTCCAGGACCTCCCAGCCCATCACCCTCATCGTGCAAAGTCAGTATATTCACTGACACCTCCCTCCCAACCAGGACCTCCCAGCCCGTCACCCTCACCGTGCAAGGTCAGTATATTCACTGACACCTCACTCCCCTCCACGACCTGTCAGCCCGTCCCCCTCACCGTGCAAGGTCAGTATATTCACTGACACCCCCCCCCCGCTCCAGGACCTCCCAGCCCGTCACCCTCACCGTGCAAGGTCAGTATATTCACTGACACCTCCCTCCCCTCCACGACCTCTCAGCCCGTCCCACTCACCGTGCAAGGTCAGTATATTCAGACACCCACCCCCCACCTCCAGGACCTCCCAGCCCGTCATCCTCACCGTGCAAGGTCAGTATATTCACTGACACCCCCCCACACCTCCAGGACCTCCCAGCCCGTCACCCTCACCGTGCAAGGTCAGTATATTCACTGACACCCCCCCCCCCTCCAGGACCTCCCAGCCCGTCACCCTCGCGGTGCAATATCAGACTATTCACTGACTAGCCCCTGAAGTTGAATAAGCACTGCGTCCGCCATTTTGAAAAATGGAAAAATTCAAAAAGCTTTTAAAGATCATTTCGGGTTAAGATATTTATGTTATATAAAAACAAATATCGCACAAAAAGTGTTTCTTTTCAGGGAGTCCACTGTTAGTGGAGCCTCCGCTGGCCGCCAAGGTCATCAAGGGAGACATCTTGACCTTGAGATGCAGGGTTAGCGGTGATCCGGCGCCATCTATTGCCTGGTTCAGAAACGACGAGCTGCTGCTGCCAAGTGACACCGTACTGATAAAGTGAGCAATGGGGCTGTAACAGAACATGATCTGCTAACTTGTCTGTTTGTATATTCAGGACGCTTTAACCACTTTTGGTCATATCGCGTCAATGGGAGAAGGAAGGGAGAGTGGAGCCGTGTCCCCGGGGTAACCCCCTACTCTTTACGAAGAAGGACATGGGATCTTTATCCTGCGACCACAGACATGGCCACAGCGGGGCTCGAACCATCAGGATCTGCTTATAAATCAAGATGACTATGAAACGACAGTATATTTAATTGTTGCTGAATCTGCTTACGATAGAAGGCAATAGAACACTTTTCGGCCAACAACTTGTTGGCGGGGGGGGGGGGCAGCCCCCCCCCCCCATTCATCTTACGTTACTTACGCGATATCTATATCAGAATTGTTCCGTGTATTCGATCAATAACATTCAGAATACTCTATTTGCACAAATTTTGATCTTTATATATAACTATGTATGTGACACGTTAAGTGGGGTCGCTCTTATTGATGTTGCCGACTGTCTGTTGAAGGAATGCTGGCCAGGAGCTGTTGGTTACCAACGTCAACAAGTTGGACGAGGGCTTGTACCACTGTCGGGCGGACAACATCTACGGGATGACCAAGAGTCCGCCCGCAAATGTCACCGTGATAGGTATGTCGTACGTCACAAACTGAGAGCTATACTGTGAGTGCATATTGTCACCGTGATAGGTATGTCGTACGTCACAAACTGAGAGCAATACTGTGAGTGCATAATGTCACCGTGATAGGTATGTCGTACTCACAAACTGAGAGCTATACTGTGAGTGCATATTGTCACCGTGATAGGTATGTCGTACTCACAAACTGAGAGCAATACTGTGAGTGCATAATGTCACCGTGATAGGTATGTCGTACTCACAAACTGAGAGCTATACTGTGAGTGCATATTGTCACCGTGATAGGTATGTCGTACGTCACAAACTGAGAGCTATACTGTGAGTGCATATTGTCACCGTGATAGGTATGTCGTACGTCACAAACTGAGAGCTATACTGTGAGTGCATAATGTCACCGTGATAGGTATGTCGTACGTCACAAACTGAGAGCTATACTGTGAGTGCATATTGTCACCGTGATAGGTATGTCGTACTCACAAACTGAGAGCTATACTGTGAGTGCATATTGTCACCGTGATAGGTATGTCGTACTCACAAACTGAGAGCTATACTGTGAGTGCATATTGTCACCGTGATAGGTATGTCGTACGTCACAAACTGAGAGCTATACTGTGAGTGCATATTGTCACCGTGATAGGTATGTCGTACTCACAAACTGAGAGCTATACTGTGAGTGCATATTGTCACCGTGATAGGTATGTCGTACTCACAAACTGAGAGCTATACTGTGAGTGCATATTGTCACCGTGATAGGTATGTCGTACGTCACAAACTGAGAGCTATACTGTGAGTGCATATTGTCACCGTGATAGGTATGTCGTACTCACAAACTGAGAGCTATACTGTGAGTGCATATTGTCACCGTGATAGGTATGTCGTACGTCACAAACTGAGAGCTATACTGTGAGTGCATATTGTCACCGTGATAGGTATGTCGTACGTCACAAACTGAGAGCTATACTGTGAGTGCATATTGTCACCGTGATAGGTATGTCGTACGTCACAAACTGAGAGCTATACTGTGAGTGCATATTGTCACCGTGATAGGTATGTCGTACTCACAAACTGAGAGCTATACTGTGAGTGCATATTGTTCAAGGCGCAATACCGCTAATTGTAATGGTACTGCCTGGTTCCTCTGCCTATCAGCACAACACGTGGACCAAGTCCATTCTGTGGACGGGCTGGTTCCTGGTCCCACGCTGGCTAGTCCATTCTGCGGACTGGCTGGTTCCTGGTCTCACGCTGGCTAGTCCATTCTGCGGACTGGCTGGTTCCGGTCCCAAGCTGGTTCGTCCATTTTGTGGACTGGCTGGTTCCCGCTGGTTCCACGCTGGTTAGTCCATTCTGCGGACTGTCTGGTTCCCGGTCCCATCCTGGCTAGTCCATTCTGTGGATTGACTGGTTCCCGGTCCCGAGCTTGCAAGTCCATTCTGTGGATTGACTGGTTCCTGGCCTCAAGCTTGCTAGTCCATTCTGTAAACTGGCTGGTTCTCGTCAAATCATGCGAGCTACTGCAGTGTGCCGACGTCACGGTATAATGGTAGCCACCACATATTATGCTTTTGTCCGTGTGCACATTGCTTTAATAGTCACTTTAGACCCATGTTTCTCTCGGTAAGTAATAATTATATTATTGTGTGCGAGTCCTCCATGATGTATATCGGTGCGGGTCCGCCTCTTGGTTACAGTGCCGCCGGAGCTAGTAGAGGGCATGCGTGACGTCACAGCGGTGGAGGGCGATGCGGCCACTCTGCGGTGTAGATTCTACGGGGATCCCGACCCCCTGGTCAAGTGGTTCAAAGGTCGGTCAGGTCACAGTAGCTAGGAAAAGGGAGGGTGGGGGCGGGTGGGGCGGGTGCTTCATAAATTAAATGTCGCGTTTTAGAATTTTTGCGCGTGAAGGACACGGACGCCCTGGGAGTCATTTCGCCAGGACCTCGCACCTTTTGCTCGTAACGTTGCATTGTCGAGCCTAAAAGGAAGCCTAAAAGGAAAGAAATTTTGTTGGGATTTATCACTAATGCATTTCCAAATATTAATTTGAATGATCTTGGCTGGAAATTAATTTGAACTCATGTTGTTTTACTCTAATTATATCAGATAATCAGTCATGAAATGTGCATGTAAAAAATATGGCGGCGAGCTCGAAACTCTTAGTCAAACGATCTCCTGGTTATCATATTACGCGCTTTATTTACAAAACTCGACGTGTATCGCCACAGATGGCGACTTATTGGAGACCGCGCAGACGACCAAGTACCTGGCGACGTCACGTGACCTCACCGTCCTTGCCGTGTCACGTGGGGACGCTGGCGAGTATCGCTGTCAGGCCACAAATGAGGGCGGCGCTAAGGAGTCACGTGGGCGTCTGCACGTGCAAGGTCGGTTGACGTCACATGTTTTGTGATTTTGTGATAAAACTTTGGTTAATTTTACAGCCTGTTGATAATGTTATGTTAGATGTTAATTGTTCGTTAGAAGTTCGTTGTTTAGTGCGCATTGCTGCATGCAGAATGTGTAACATGTCGATCAGCTCTTGCTTCAAGCTCATCAAATCTCTTATCAACTAATATTTTGTCACTGATTGAACAATATTAAATGCTAGATCTGCATCTAACATTGAATGAAAATAAGTATATCAGCTGATGTTGTTGTTTAGTACGTGTGTTGGTGTTTTTGACAGTGAGACCCTACTTTGTGAGCGGTCCCTATGACGTCACAGTCAACCTGTCGCAGCCATTGATCTTCCACTGTGACGCGCTCGGAGACCCTTTGCCCAGCGTCTCTTGGCGCTTCAACGTAAGCCGAGGGGTGCATTGTGGGATAGCTGCGGCGTTCGTATCTGGTCTCGTTGCATCGGCGCCCGGTCGGGATGCCATTTTAACTATTTTTGGTATTTGAAGGGGTTATCAACAGGTCGTGGGTACAAACCCTGCCACCTGCATCTGGGGCAAGTTGTATCGACCCATTTCTATTGTCCCCGATTTCTTTGCCCAATTTAGCCTTCTTGTGCGCCAAAGTGGCCTAAACACCAAATGTAAACGCTATTGACATCAAATGCATATGGAAATGACAGTTTCATCCCACTGATTATTTATTGTCTGATATATAAGTGTTTTTTGTAATAACGTAGTTTAATACTTCCTTTTTTACTAAACATTATACAACTGTTTTGTTCATTACGTATATATTTATGGAATCGCCCAAATGGGGCATCCCTTTAGCCGAGGAATGCTTTGATCTTTATGTTTGTACCCAGGGCCTGTGACTGACCATTCCGTCATTGCAGGTCAGCAACGTGACCCCGGTGGGCGTGGAAACGTCTGATGACGTCAAGACGTTGATAATCGCCGCGGTACGCCCGCACCACGCCGGGGTGTACACCTGTCGCGCCCACAGCACCGTCGGCGAGGCGTCCCGTTCAGGCACCGTCATCGTGCAAGGTAGGCGTCCCGCTCAGGCACCGTCATCGTACAAGGTAGGCGTCCCGCTCAGGCACCGTCATCGTACAAGGTAGGCGTCCCGCTCAGGCACCGTCATCGTACAAGGTAGGCGTCCCGCTCAGGCACCGTCATCGTACAAGGTAGGCGTCCCGCTCAGGCACCGTCATCGCACAAGGTAGGCGTCCCGCTCAGGCACCGTCATCGCACAAGGTAGGCGTCCCGCTCAGGCACCGTCATCGTACAAGGTAGGCGTCCCGCTCAGGCACCGTCATCGTACAAGGTAGGCGTCCCGCTCAGGCACCGTCATCGTACAAGGTAGGCGTCCCGCTCAGGCACCGTCATCGTACAAGGTAGGCGTCCCGATCAGGCACCGTCATCGCACAAGGTAGGCGTCCCGCTCAGGCACCGTCATCGCACAAGGTAGGCGTCCCGCTCAGGCACCGTCATCGCACAAGGTAGGCGTCCCGCTCAGGCACCGTCATCGCACAAGGTAGGCGTCCCGCTCAGGCACCGTCATCGTACAAGGTAGGCGTCCCGCTCAGGCACCGTCATCGCACAAGGTAGGCGTCCCGCTCAGGCACCGTCATCGTACAAGGTAGGCGTCCCGCTCAGGCACCGTCATCGCACAAGGTAGGCGTCCCGCTCAGGCACCGTCATCGTACAAGGTAGGCGTCCCGCTCAGGCACCGTCATCGCACAAGGTAGGCGTCCCGCTCAGGCACCGTCATCGTGCAAGGTAGGCGTCCCGCTCTGGCACCGTCATCGCACAAGGTAGGCGTACCGCTCAGGCACCGTCATCGTACAAGGTAGGCGTCCCGCTCAGGCACCGTCATCGCACAAGGTAGGCGTCCCGCTCAGGCACCGTCATCGTACAAGGTAGGCGTCCCGCTCAGGCACCGTCATCGCACAAGGTAGGCGTCCCGCTCAGGCACCGTCATCGTACAAGGTAGGCGTCCCGCTCAGGCACCGTCATCGCACAAGGTAGGCGTCCCGCTCAGGCACCGTCATCGTACAAGGTAGGCGTCCCGCTCAGGAACCGTCATCGCACAAGGTAGGCGTCCCGCTCAGGCACCGTCATCGCACAAGGTAGGCGTCCCGCTCAGGCACCGTCAACGTACAAGGTAGGCGTCCCGCTCAGGCACCGTCATCGTACAAGGTAGGCGTCCCGCTCAGGCACCGTCATCGTACAAGGTAGGCGTCTCGCTCAGGCCCCGTCCTCGTACAAGGTAGGCGTCCCGCTCAGGCACCGTCATCGTACAAGGTAGGCGTCCCGCTCAGGCACCGTCATCGTACAAGGTAGGCGTCCCGCTCAGGCATCGTCATCGTACAAGGTAGGCGTCCCGCTCAGGCACCGCCATCGTACAAGGTAGGCGTCCCGCTCAGGCACCGTCATCGTACAAGGTAGGCGTCCCGCTCAGGCACCGTCATCGTGCAAGGTAGGCGTGCCGCTCAGGCCCCGTCATCGTACAAGGTAGGCGTCCCGCTCAGGCACCGTCATCGTACAAGGTAGGCGTCTCGCTCAGGCACCGTCATCGTACAAGGTAGGCGTCTCGCTCAGGCACCGTCATCGTACAAGGTAGGCGTCCCGCTCAGGCACCGTCATCGCACAAGGTAGGCGTCCCGCTCAGGCACCGTCATCGTACAAGGTAGGCGTCTCGCTCAGGCACCGTCATCGTACAAGGTAGGCGTCTCGCTCAGGCACCGTCATCGTACAAGGTAGGCGTCCCGCTCAGGCACCGTCATCGTACAAGCTAGGCGTCTCGCTCAGGCACCGTCATCGTACAAGGTAGGCGTCCCGCTCAGGCACCGTCATCGTACAAGGTAGGCGTCTCGCTCAGGCACCGTCATCGTGCAAGGTAGGCGTCTCGCTCAGGCCCCGTCATCGTACAAGGTAGGCGTCCCGCTCAGGCACCGTCATCGTACAAGGTAGGCGTCCCGCTCAGGCAGCGTCATCGTACAAGGTAGGCGTCCCGCTCAGGCACCGTCATCGTACAAGGTAGGCGTCTCGCTCAGGCACCGTCATCGTACAAGGTAGGCGTCTCGCTCAGGCACCGTCATCGTACAAGGTAGGCGTCTCGCTCAGGCACCGTCATAGTACAAGGTAGGCGTCCCGCTCAGGCACCGTCATCGTACAAGGTAGGCGTCCCGCTCAGGCACCGTCCTCGTACAAGGTAGGCGTCTCGCTCAGGCACCGTCATCGTACAAGGTAGGCGTCCCGCTCAGGCACCGTCATCGTGCAAGGTAGGCGTCCCGCTCAGGCACCGTCATCGCACAAGGTAGGCGTCCCGCTCAGGCACCGTCATCGTACAAGGTAGGCGTCCCGCTCAGGCACCGTCATCGTACAAGGAAGGCGTCCCGCTCAGGCAGCGTCATCGTACAAGGTAGGCGTCCCGCTCAGGCACCGTCATCGTACAAGGTAGGCGTCCCGCTCAGGCACCGTCATCGCACAAGGTAGGCGTCCCGCTCAGGCACCGTCATCGTACAAGGTAGGCGTCCCGCTCAGGCACCGTCATCGTACAAGGTAGGCGTCCCGCTCAGGCAGCGTCATCGTACAAGGTAGGCGTCCCCCTCAGGCACCGTCATCGTACAAGGTAGGCGTCCCGCTCAGGCACCGTCATCGCACAAGGTAGGCGTCCCGCTCAGGCACCGTCATCGTACAAGGTAGGCGTCCCGCTCAGGCACCGTCATCGTACAAGGTAGGCGTCCCGCTCAGGCAGCGTCATCGTACAAGGTAGGCGTCCCGCTCAGGCCCCGTCATCGTACAAGGTAGGCGTCCCGCTCAGGCCCCGTCATCGTACAAGGTAGGCGTCCCGCTCAGGCACCGCCATCGTGCAAGGTAGGCGTCTCGCTCAGGCCCCGTCATCGTGCAAGGTAAGCGTCCCGCTCAGGCACCGTCATCGTACAAGGTAGGCGTCCCGCTCAGGCACCGTCACCGCACAAGGTAGGCGTCCCGCTCAGGCACCGTCATCGTGCAAGGTAGGCGTCTCGCTCAGGCCCCGTCATCGTACAAGGTAGGCGTCCCGCTCAGGCACCGCCATCGTACAAGGTAGGCGTCCCGCTCAGGCCCCCTCATCGTACAAGGTAGGCGTCCCGCTCAGGCACCGTCATCGTACAAGGTAGGCGTCCCGCTCAGGCACCGTCATCGTACAAGGTAGGCGTCCCGCTCAGGCACCGTCATCGTACAAGGTAGGCGTCCCGCTCAGGCCCCGTCATCGTACAAGGTAGGCGTCCCGCTCAGGCACCGTCATCGTACAAGGTAGGCGTCCCGCTCAGGCACCGTCATCGTACAAGGTAGGCGTCCCGCTTAGGCAGCGTCATCGTACAAGGTAGGCGTCCCGCTCAGGCCCCGTCATCGTACAAGGTAGGCGTCCCGCTCAGGCACCGTCAACGTACAAGGTAGGCGTCCCGCTCAGGCACCGTCATCGTACAAGGTAGGCGTCCCGCTCAGGCACCGTCATCGCACAAGGTAGGCGTCCCGCTCAGGCCCCGTCATCGTACAAGGTAGGCGTCCCGCTCAGGCACCGTCAACGTACAAGGTAGGCGTCCCGCTCAGGCACCGTCATCGTACAAGGTAGGCGTCCCGCTCAGGCACCGTCATCGTACAAGGTAGGCGTCCCGCTCAGGCACCGTCATCGTACAAGGTAGGCGTCTCGCTCAGGCACCGTCATCGTACAAGGTAGGCGTCTCGCTCAGGCCCCGTCATCGTACAAGGTAGGCGTCCCGCTCAGGCACCGTCATCGTACAAGGTAGGCGTCCCGCTCAGACACCGTCATCGTACCAGGTAGGCGTCCCGCTCAGGCACCGTCATCGTACAAGGTAGGCGTCCCGCTCAGGCACCGTCATCGCACAAGGTAGGCGTCCCGCTCAGGCACCGCCATCGTACAAGGTAGGCGTCTCGCTCAGGCCCCGTCATCGTACAAGGTAGGCGTCCCGCTCAGGCACCGTCATCGCACAAGGTAGGCGTCTCGCTCAGGCACCGTCATCGTACAAGGTAGGCGTCCCGCTCAGGCACCGTCATCGTACAAGGTAGGCGTCCCGCTCAGGCACCGCCATCGTGCAAGGTAGGCGTCTCGCTTAGGCACCGTCAACGTACAAGGTAGGCGTCCCGCTCAGGCACCGTCATCGTACAAGGTAGGCGTCCCGCTCAGGCACCGCCATCGCAAAAGGTAGGCGTCCCGCTCAGGCACCGTCATCGTACAAGGTAGGCGTCTCGCTCAGGCACCGTCATCGCACAAGGTAGGCGTCTCGCTCAGGCACCGTCATCGCACAAGGTAGGCGTCCCGCTCAGGCCCCGTCATCGTACAAGGTAGGCGTCCCGCTCAGGCACCGTCATCGTACAAGGTAGGCGTCTCGCTCAGGCACCGTCATCGTACAAGGTAGGCGTCTCGCTCAGGCACCGTCATCGCACAAGGTAAACGTCCCGCTCAGGCACCGTCATCGTACAAGGTAGGCGTCCCGCTCAGGCACCGTCAACGTACAAGGTAGGCGTCCCGCTCAGGCACCGTCATCGTACAAGGTAGGCGTCCCGCTCAGGCACCGTCATCGTACAAGGTAGGCGTCCCGCTCAGGCACCGCCATCGTACAAGGTAGGCGTCCCGCGCAGGCACCGCCATCGTACAAGGTAGGCGTCCCGCTCAGGCACCGTCATCGTACAAGGTAGGCGTCCCGCTCAGGCACCGTCCTCGTACAAGGTAGGCGTCCCGCTCAGGCACCGTCATCGTACAAGGTAGGCGTCCCGCTCAGGCACCGCCATCGCACAAGGTAGGCGTCCCGCTCAGGCACCGTCATCGTACAAGGTAGGCGTCCCGCTCAGGCACCGTCATCGTACAAGGTAGGCGTCCCGCTCAGGCACCGTCATCGTACAAGGTAGGCGTCCCGCTCAGGCACCGTCATCGCACAAGGTAGGCGTCCCGCTCAGGCACCGTCATCGTACAAGGTAGGCGTCCCGCTCAGGCACCGTCATCGTACAAGGTAGGCGTCCCGCTCAGGCAGCGTCATCGTACAAGGTAGGCGTCCCGCTCAGGCACCGTCATCGTACAAGGTAGGCGTCCCGCTCAGGCAGCGTGATCGTACAAGGTAGGCGTCCCGCTCAGGCACCGTCATCGTACAAGGTAGGCGTCCCGCTCAGGCAGCGTCATCGTACAAGGTAGGCGTCCCGCTCAGGCACCGTCATCGCACAAGGTAGGCGTCCCGCTCAGGCAGCGTCATGGTACAAGGTAGGCGTCCCGCTCAGGCACCGTCATCGCACAAGGTAGGCGTCCCGCTCAGGCAGCGTCATCGTACAAGGTAGGCGTCCCGCTCAGGCACCGTCATCGCACAAGGTAGGCGTCCCGCTCAGGCACCGTCATCGTACAAGGTAGGCGTCCCGCTCAGGCACTGTCATCGTACAATACGTTAAGCCTACCATTGTTTCCGCATAACTCACGTATGACTCACACCTACCGTTTACTTCCACTGTTCTGGTAAGGAGAATGCCCATGTATGGTTCTTCTAAAATGTACATAGCATCTCTCGCTTCCGAAACCAAAGTCGGTCCATCTTCCCTCTTAGACCCGACGAAATGTATTATTGTAGCAATGGTGGGCTAAGCTACGTGAGCTAAGCTGAAACAGTGGTTCGCCCTGACATGGAAGAACGTCGGACCCTGCAGCCACAAGTCAGTTTAGTTCATCACAGATTGCAAGAAAGATCAAGGCGCGTGTCATTATACAGACGATAATTGTCATTAGAATGTGGAATATGGTACAATAGTTCAATCATGTTTGGATACTGAAAGGCTATGATACGCAGTGATGTTGCGATGGTGATTGAAACAAGAAACACTCAGTGCGTTGTAACATCATCGGTTAGTGCTAACCATCGTTTGACTCACGCCTGCCATGTACTATCATTACATTCCATGAGAGATAAACTCTGTGTGTGTGTTACAGAGCCGCCTGCCATGTACTATCATTACATTCCATGGGAGATGAACTCTGTGTGTGTGTTACAGAGCCGCCTGCCATGTACTATCATTACATTCCATGGGAGATGAACTCTGTGTGTGTGTTACAGAGCCGCCTGCCATGTACTATCATTACATTCCATGGGAGATGAACTCTGTGTGTGTGTTACAGAGCCGCCGCAGATTGTCCACGTTGCCGGGGAAACCACCATCAACCTGAGTGGGACGCTGGAGCTCCGCTGTGACGTCACTGGCGTCCCGCTGCCGGACGTCCGTTGGTTCTACGAGAGCTTCCCGATCCGCCCCACCCTGGACAACCGCGTGACCTTCCCCGACCGCCACACCCTCCGGATCCTGTTCGTCTCCCCCCAGGACGCGGGAGTCTACGTGTGTCTGGCGGTCAATCCGGCCGGACGCGTCTCCAGACAAGTGCAGGTCCTGGTCGTGGGTACGGGTCCACTGGCGTTATTAAACTAGTAGCTATCCTAAGGTTTCAGGTTATAATTGAAAAGTTCAATTTGTAATTGAAAGCTTAGTTTATAATTGAAAACCAGTTTATAATTGAAAAAATTCGCTTAAAATGCAACCTTAATTTTATAATGTAGAAATTCAGTTTATAATTGAAAACTTCACTTTATAATTGAAAGGAAACTTTATAATTGAAAGGAAACTTCATAATTGAAAGGAAACTTTAAGGAAACTTTATAATTGAAAGGAAAATTCAGTTTATTAATGTAATTTATAGAGGAAAAGTTTCATTTATTTGTTAAAGACCTACAAAAATTCATTTTCTAAATTTGGAACCTTTTATTTATGGTACCTTTTTCATTTTATAAAGGAAAGTAGATGCTTGAGGATTATTTGGCATGTTATTCATTTCATGATTCGTGGACCTAGCCTATCCCATGTGGTCACACATGGGGCCTAAAGCACCGCTCTGTCCCTTCCCAGAGACGCCGCTGCCGCCTGTGCTGACCGCTGTCGTTCCGGTGTCCATGTTTTCTGTGAATGTCACGTGGCAGCCTACGTCACAATCGGACCATGTTCCCGTAGACGGCTACGTCGTCCAGTACAAGCAGCGGTAAGCCGACTAAACCTCTTTCTGGGTCGTCTCCAAGAGGAAGGCCGGCAGCATAAGTACCATAGACCCGCCAGTGCGTGGTAAAGTATTTTTGTAGCTAGCCAAACGGCTGGAGTCCTGCACATAAACACCGCATAAGCACACAGCGGCGGTTCTACGGTAGTCCGACGGCCGGCTTCCTGGAGCCTGCAACTGCACACCGCATAGATACGCAACAGCCGTTCTACGGTAGTCTAGGTCTGACGGTTTAAAGGACATGCACAAATGTAGCCTTAACATTCATCTAAACTATCTTTGCATTCATGAGTGTTTTAGATCGAGTGCAACAGAAAAGTAGTTAATAAGCACATCGTAGATGACGTCCGAAAATTGATTAACGCATAGCGTCCATATCCAGTATGAACACCACAGTTTCCGAATGGAATCATCGGTCGGAGTTCATAGTATAAAGATTTAAATGAAAGTTTAGTTTTTCCAAAAGTGAGAGAATGACTATTTATCGTTGTCAGTGTGTGATTTCTTCAGGATCGCTCTGGACTACCTGCTTGACGACACCGACATCCGGGCGCCGGCCACGTGGTCTGAGGTGGGCGGCCTGAGGCCCGACACGGACTACGTCTTCCGGGTGGCCGCCAAAAACCACGTGGGCACGGGGCAGTACAGCGCCGTGCGGGGCGCCACCACGCTGAAGACTGGTGAGTAGCGCCACCACGGTGGAGATTGGTGAGTAGCGCCACCACGCTGAAGACTGGTGAGTAGCACCACCACGGTGGAGATTGGTAAGTAGCGCCACCACTGTGGAGATTGGTGAGTAGCGCCACCACACTGAAGACTGGTGAGTAGCGCCACCACGATGAAGATTTGTGAGTAGCGCCACCACGGTGAAGATTGGTAAGTAGCGCCACCACGGTGAAGATTGGTGAGTAGCGCCACCACGGTGAAGATTGGTAAGTAGCGCCACCACGGTGAAGATTGGTGAGTAGCGCCACCACGGTGAAGATTAGTGAGTAGCGCCACCACGGTGAAGATTGGTAAGTAGCGCCACCACGGTGAAGATTGGTGAGTAGCGCCACCACGGTGAAGATTGGTAAGTAGCGCCACCACGGTGAAGATTGGTGAGTAGCGCCACCACGGTGAAGATTGGTAAGTAGCGCCACCACGGTGAAGATTAGTGAGTGGCGTCACCAAGATGGAGATTGGTGGGTCTCGCTGTTAATAGTTTATAATTGAAGTCATGTCTGGTGTTTCGGGGGTTACTTCACTAAAATCTCATAATAAACTTTCCATACAAAAAAAGATATTGAAAAGGAACAACAAATGCTGAATTTATAAGAAATTATCGATCGTCTCTCGCAGACAGATTGATGCCAATAATATGTTAATTGTATTGAAATTGCCTAGCAAATAAGCTGCAGAAAGTTCGGGAGCACGTTGCAATGTAACGCGAAAATTAGTCTGCAACAGGAAAGGTTACCAGCTCGTGACTCTTAGCAAAATTACCCCAGATATAGTAATACTAAAACCTAATTTTCCGCAGCGTAGAGCACTTAGAGGATATGAGCATTGATCTCCTCTTCCTGTGATTATGACCTGTAAGATATGTATAAAAACTGTAAGATATTTATATTCTTTGTCATGACTGTGTTGCAGCTCCAGGCCCGCCACGTAACTTCCGGTTGCTATCCCAGAATGCCGTGTCGCTGCTGCTGCAGTGGGAGGTGCCCGGGCTGACCAATGGGGTGGTCGCACTCTACCAACTCCAGTACAGGAGAAAGTTCTCCCAGGAAGGTAAACCAAGAAGCGTCCAAACGTATCGGTTCGGCGTACCAGAAAACCTGCCTTTAGCGAGATACCCGGATAGTATTTCTACATATTTCGATTTTTTTTAGATACGCTATGGCGCATGAGACTGAATTGTTTAGGATTTTGTAACAGTAAGGGACTTTGGATTAAAGAAGATGTGGAAATTATGATGTCACCAGCGAGAATCGAACCCAGGACCGCCGGCATATTTATGTATAAATTGTATATATTTATTTATGTATACATGTTATGCAGTTATTTATGTATAAATGTTATGCAGTTATTTATGTGTAAATTGTATATATTTAATTACGTATTAATTGTATATATTTATTTATAAACTGTATATAGTTATTGATGTATACATTTTATGTATTTTTTTACGTATACATGTGATATTTATGTGTAGATTTGATATATTTATAAATATATTTTCTTATATAATTATATCACATACGGTAGTAACGCATTGTCATGACTAGAGTATCTGCCAAATGGAGGCAGACCTATGATGATGTCTCCTTGTTATTGCCGTAGCCTTCGACAGTGTGGACATCTCGCGGCCCACGCTCCCGCGGCAGCAGTTTGACCTGACCGGCCTGAGACCCTACACCACCTACATAGTGCGCGCCCGCGCCGCCAACCTGGAGGGCGCCACCAGGCTCTGGGGGCAGTTCTCACCGGAACTGGAAGTCTCCACCAGCATGGCCGGTCAGTCTCTCACTAGATGGCGCTTTGTCGCCTGTTTTTCTTTCTGTTAGTGACAGTTGCACACAGGGCAGTAATAGTGATAATTAGACAAAAATCAGAAGCAGATTATAACAAGTTGGTCAATTCACAGCATCGTTAACGTTTACAGAGGGTATCATTTATTTTTAAAAGAAGAAAGTTCGCGATCTCCTTTGCCCTTTGCCGTGTACTTTTCCAATTCATAGTGATATATGCTTGTAGTCTGGAGTAACTTCTTGAGTGAACACTGAGTCATAACATATTTGGTATCAGCGGTGAGGTGGTTCCCCAGCATAAGATTAGACCCTGCCCCACTTGCATAGCGATACATTGGTTGTCATCGTTTAGCCACCAGCAGAAGGATCACACTGCCACCAAGGATCAAGTGGGCTTAGTTTATACACTGGCCTCACTTAACACAACATGCTGCGTAAACAGTTAATTTTTCATAAACCAGGATGTGCTATGCACTATGTACCCTTATTACCATGTCTTAATGAAATATAGTTACGTTTTGTGTAATAGTTTAAGTCACTATTTCACCAAGATGTAAGAAATATAACATTCCAACTAGTCTTAGAATAACTGCTTATGATCCAGGATGTTTCTTTAAAAACTGACTACCATTGAGGAGACCACATTGCTGCCTAAATAAAGGGTTGGTGCCATCAGTAAATTCAAAAACACCAGCCAAAAAACTTGCTTCCACCGACTGATACGGATATTGCGGAGAGGATAATGACAACGAGAAAACCAATACAATTTGATATTACTTGTACTGATAGTAATAATGCCATGTAGTAATGGTTGTGCTTGTCCTTGCCCGGCTCCCACCAGTACCCTCTCAGGGGCCTGTACCAGTGCTGCTCCGAGTGGACGTCTTAAGAAGCGTCCATGTTACGTGGCAGGTAAGGGGATGTGCGCATGCGTGAAGAGATATTGGGAGCGTTAGTTGTGGCGCTGATTCGCTAGAAACTGACGATACGGGCTCGAGGTGGAATGTTGTGTCAACTGATTTCTGGAGTTTACACAAGCATTTACACAAATGTCGGTATGTATAGCGACACTGATCACCATAGCAACGATTGCCATTAGTGATACTCCGGGCTTATTGTGTTTCAAAATAAACATTTGTATTCTATATACTTCATTGGCATCATTGGCATCTGCAAAGTCGTGTTCCGGTATATAGTCAGGGGCCTCCACGGCTTACTTTGTAAAGCAAGTGAGCTGCAGATCAACAGGTCGTGGGTTCGAACCCTGGCAAATACCTCTGCCTCAACCGCCAACACCATTTAATTGTCCCGGAAGGTTTCTTTGCCTAATTTAGCCTTTATGTGCACAAAAGCGGCCTAAAACACCAACATTTGTTTATTTCATTTCATTCAACCACAACAGCTTATTGGTCGTTCTTCCATGTACAGGCGAACCATTGTTTCAGTATAGCTCACGTATTACTCACGCCTAAAGTTTACTACAATGATACATATCGGGGGTTCTAACATGGAAGATGGACCAGCTTTTTTTTCAATACATACAGTCCACTTATTTGATATTTATGTACTTTTCCAGCCTATACCTGATACCTATAGCCATGGCCCTCTACTGGGTTACATCGTTCGCTACAAGGAAATGGCTGATTCCAACCAGGAATGGACAGAACTGACTTTGGCTTCCGTTACCGTGGAAACCACTCTGGATAATCTGTTGCCATGGCGATACTATGAGGTGCAAGTGGCTGGTTACAATGGAGCTGGTACTGGGGTCTTCAGTCTCACCCAGAGTGTCCGAACCTTACCCGAGGGTGAGTCGGACCCGGCAGACTGTTCTCTGCTCGCGTCTGTTTGCATTTACTGTCAGATATAAAAACTGTTATATACTTAATATACTTGAATATTTTATCTGTGTTCTTATTACAAAGGTGATATACTGTGGTGTGCTAAACTAACTGGATTGTTGTTATTGTAGCCTCTTGTGTCGTATATCTAGCAAAATACGTTCTTATTGACCACGTCATTAAAATGGAGGCATTAGGGTATTTATAGAAGTGGTTTATAGAAATGCATAACATGAACATTGCCTAAACTGCCATCCTTTTTGAATAAACGTTATGACCACGAAATTACTAAATGTCCATTTGCGAGTCCTCGTATAGGTGTTGTTCGTGTAGCTTTAGATTTTATGAAGTTATTTAATTGTTATGTCTGATTAAGTTTACTCTTCCTCGTTATGTGACACATAGTTAAGCCGTTCTTACCGGCGTTCTGCTGGTGGGCGGGGGGGGGGGCACTCCTTTGGCAGACTAGGAAGAGTTAGCGACTGACTGGAGATCGGGAGGTCGCAGGGGCGACCTTGAAGCAAAATCTCCGCCGTTGTTACCTTCTCCTTATATTATCTTTATGTTAAGTTATGGTGTATGTGTCTTTTGTTTCAGCCCCGACTGGTACTCCCCGAGAGGTGGGGGTGGAGGCGGTGTCGGACACAGAAGTCAGCCTCACGTGGCAGGTGGGTCCCCACACGTGTGTGCGGGGAGGGGGGAGGGGATACCGTGGTTGCAGTGTAGCAGTAGACTCCCACGTGTCCCGGGGGCCATTGGATTTTCTCAAGATCCATTTTACGTCAAATAAAGATAAGTAACATTTTATGAAGCGCGTTATATGGAGTATATGTCAAATATTCAATTCCATTGTTGTTGTTTTTCGATGCGTAAAAAGAAACACTTGATTTGCATTTGAGGCCTTGCGCTGTTGACTCGATTCGTTCGACGTCATTTTCTAGAGGTGAATTGTAACTAGTGGTCTGGAAGGGGGGATTCATAATTTCAATATTCTCAATGTCGACTCTGTGTCGCTTTTTGGGTAAGTTCAGTGTTGTTTTTTTCTAAAATGCCACGATCTGTGTCGATGTCGCTTTTTCAGATTTTTTAGTGTCAGAATTTGTGGGTCAATGTCGAATGTCGATTTTTCGAATATGCCTGTGTCGCGTGTCGCCATTTATCCCTTCCAGCCACCTGTTACTCACTTGGAAACAATATCGATTATATTCCTCGAATTCATACTCACGTGATGCGTTTCCATGACGACAGCCCGTGGCGTACGAAGAGCGCAACTGTGAGATATCCGGGTACCTGGTCTGGTACGAGAACGAGGCTACGGGTGAATCGGAGAGCGTCTACGTCGCCAGCCCCAGCACACTGTACACCGTCATCAGGTGGGTCGCTGGCACACTGACACGTGCTGTTGTTAGCCGCCATTTTTATGTACATTGCAGTATCTGGGGAAGCTTAATTCATCCTTGGACTTGTCCGGCTCATATGTACGCCAAAATGGCATAGAACGCCCAATTTATTTGGTCTGATTGGTTGTATCACGTTGTTGACTGAATTGAATTGTTAACTAAAATGGATTGTTTACCGAATTGAATTGTTTACTCAAATGGATTGTTTACCAAATTGAATTGTTTACTAAAATTGGATTTTTTACCGAACTGAAATATTTATTCCAAATATTGATATATTTACTATTGTTATCTTGTTTTTATTCCCCCGGGTTTATAACACTATGGCTATAGCTATGCCCCTGTTTCTCTCAGAGGTCTCCAGCCCTGGACGGTGTACCTGGTCCGTGTTCAGGCCTTCACCACTCAAGTGACGGAGGGATTCGGTCCCCTCACGGACGCTCGGCCCGTCAGGACACTCGACTCCGGTAACTAACCACCTGTCCCAGAGATCACTCGGGGCCGGCCCGGTAGCTCAGTGGGTTGGAGCGCCGCCTTGAGTGCTCTGGTCACCTGAGAGTCTAACAGCATGGATCGGTGGTTCGCACCCCGCTGTTATCACAAATATCCGTGCATACACACGGGCACCGCTCAATCTCTCAAGAGCCTGAACCTAAAAATATTTTCTAGCAATATTTTAGTTACTAACAATATTCGAATATGAAACTGGTAAAGTTCAGTTGTGTCAACCTTGGGTATTCCGTGTTCTGACCGCCTGTACTGACCTCTCCCTGCAGTCCCTGGCAAGGTGGTCACCCTCACTGTGGAAACCTTCAAACGACGCATTGTGTTGGCATGGCAACCGCCCGATGAGCCCAACGGTGTCCTATCAGGTTACGTGTTGTACGTGGAGCAACTGAGTGACGTCACAGGTGCGTCTAGTATTGTCTTTGTTTTCTGTATATTATTTAATAGGTAAATAATTAGGACCAAACAAATCGACCGGCAATGATAAAATGACATGAGCCGATGTTTATATCAACGTATTATATTGAAAATAAAAATGAAAGAGTATCTGAAGATTTGTTCATGCTGCCCTGCTCGTGGGATGTTCTAATAGCCTCTTCTGATATCTCTCGTTCCGGCCCTCTCTGGACCTCTCCTAGAATCTCGTGCGACAAAGAGATAATCTCATACGCTAAAGGGATGATCCCGTACGCCGAAGGGATTATCCTGTAGTGCAGGTAGATTTTGATCTATTTAATATGTCGCACCGGACCGGTACCGAGATACTCCATCGTGACCCCTCTGTGTTGACAGCGGGACCACGGGTCCGCAGGAGGCGGAGGCGCAGCACGCTGGAGTTTGGCGGAGGGCAGCGTCTGTACGAGCTGAGCAGCCGCGAGACGAGCGTGGAGCTGACGGGACTGCAGCCCGGGGGGGAGGGGTACCGCCTGGCCCTGGCGGCCCGCACGGCGCGCGGCCTGGGGCCCTTCTTCAACGTCACGGCCACCACCAGACCCGGTCAGTACCGTCACGTGGCCTGGTGTAGGTCGGCCAGGGGTATACATACTAGAATATACCACTAGAATATAAGTACTTCTTATAAGGTATGTTACGCCGGAGTGTAAACCCATTCGCGGATTATAATTTAAGTCGTGTGGAGTACTGGCTTCGTCTTGGCGGATTTCGCCCACGTAACAAAAGAACCGCTGCTTTAATGACGTCACAGGCTGTACTGCCATGGGAGGTTAATGACGTCACAGGCTGTACTGCCATGGGAGGTTTTGTACTCGAATTTCCTGTTTTCGCCTTTAATTTAATTGTCTCATAGGTTCCTGTTTGGTCCATGTGTGCACAAAGGTGGCCTTAAACACCGATCCATCCAGCTTTTTATAACACCGACCTTGACCTTGACCTTGTCTGATTACAGTGGACTGGGTGGATCCTGGCGGGACGGCGGACCCCTCCACCCCTGCGGAGGACGCCACCACCCCCCCTCTCACCACCCAGGGGGACCCCTCCCCACCCCTTACCTCCCCCGACCCCCGCCCGCCCTCCGATGCCCCCACGGTGGGGGGCGAGGAGGTCACCCAGGCCCAGGGGGGTATCGACAAGGACGTGCAGCCCCCGGACGGCGCCGCTCCCCAGGGGCTGAGCGAGGGTGCCCTGCTGGGGGTGGTGCTGGGGACGGTGCTGGGGGGTCTCCTGGTGGCCACCCTCCTGGTTCTCGTCGTCCTCCTCTGCTGCCGGAGACTCCGCCGAGACAGCGACACCGACTGTGAGTACCGTCATTTCCGGTGTATAAGTCACGGCCGAGGGGTGCGACTTATACACCGGTGCGACTTATATATGAACCAAGTCCAAGTTGTCTCTCGGGTTTCCACCGCCTCCACGCCCCCTCCTTCTACCTCTCTATCTACTTGACGGACCGGCCGGGAGGTCGGGGGTCGTTCTTTCACCGCCTGCGCCTGTCATAATATCCATCCGGCGAATGAAGTCAATTTATCCGGCGATATTGTGTGATGTTACCTCTGCTGTGATCAATATTGTAATTATCTTTGTACTATTATGGAAATAAATCTTATATGAAACAAATATTTAAAAAATATGGGGCCTGCCCGATAGCTCAGTGGGTTAGAGCGCTCGCATTGAGCGCTCTGACCACCTGAGAGTCTAACGGCACGTGGGTTGGTGGTTCGAGCCCCGCTGTGGCCATGTCTGTGTGGTCGCAGGATAAAGACCCCATGTTTCTCGTCGCAAAGAGTAGGGGGTTACCCCCGGGGACGTGGCTCCACTCTCCCTTCCTTCTCCCATTGACGCGATATGACCAGAGTTGCTTGAAGCGTCCTGAATATACAACCAACCTACAACCTGTACTCGTGATCTCCTCCTGTGTTCTCTCATGTCACAGCTTCGCCCGATGGGCTCACGGATTCCAGTCCTGACAGTTCGTCTTCCCAAAGCTCCACTCCGCGAAGACGGAAGAGTTCACAGTAAGTGGAGACATACATGGATACATACCACAATGATGAATTAAATGACGATGTAGGTAGGGTAAATCTTTTTTTTGGTGGGGGGGGGGTGTGGGGTGGGAGTCGGGGTGCAGACTGCAGTGGGTGGTAATCGCCTCAGACCTGCTATATGTATCTTATCAAAACTATTTGATCTCAGTTTGATTCATGTCATTGTGACCTGTGAGTGTTTATAACATTCGCGTGATGCTTTCTGGCACTCGCGTGTCGTTGTCCGGACGATTTTAGTTCAGATACATTCTATTTTTCGTCAATTTATGAAAATCTGCATACTTTTCTGAAATGAACGATAAACATTGGCTTTAATACAACTGTACATGTGGGTCAAAGGTAATGATAAATACGGTCGTACATATATATATAGATATGTATATATATAATTAATTTAAAAGAAAAAGAAACATATATTTGTATATATATACAAACTAAAACTTACCGTTTTACTTACGTCTGTTACCACCGCAGACGCCGAAGTGGTACCAATATGAGATACCATAGCAACGACAAAGGTGGTGACACCTCGTCCAACACGGAATATCCGCGCACATCGGGAGAATCCTCGCTGGAGTCATCCAGGGAGAATCCATTATCGCAACGCAACGACGCGGCCGGCAAAAGAGACCCTTCCTTAATTGACCGCGTGAACTCTCACAGTAGGGGGCGTTCGCGGCGCGCGCCGTCCAGCCTGGAGAACAACGCCCCTAGCGTTGCGGCACCCCTGTCTGTCCCCCGCGCCCTGCCAGTCGTCAGGAGGACTGCCAGCAGCAAGCATCGGGCAGCAGCACATCACGTATGGCGGCCATCTTTGTTTTATTTCTATCTTAGTTCCAATATCAGTAAAAGCATGACTTGACATATAGACACGCGAGTAAACGATTCCACGTGGGTAGTCACGTATTAATCACAAGGTATGGCCCGACCAACTAACTGTGTGTGTAAACAGTCTCGAGCGTGAGGGCAGTGCTGTTATACACTGTTCACGTGAACTGTTTATCTGACTACGTCATTGGCCTTCTATATTAGTATGCTATTCATTGGTATGATTTATCGCATGTGTCCACAAAGGTGGCATAAAACGCCACTCTCACCATTAATTGACGTAAATATGTGGATGAATAGTCGATATATGTGACAGGTTCGGAAACCGGAAGTGTTCACCGTGACCTACCCACAAGGTCAAGGACTCCCCTTCAGAGACACGCACCCGGCAGGCACAGGTACGCACCTCGCTACGGCCACGTGCTCTGTACCACGTGCTCAATACCACGTGCTCAGTACCACGTGCTCAGTACCACGTGCTCAGTACCACGTGCTCTGTACTACGTGCTCAGTACCACGTGCTCAGTATCACGTGTTCTGTGCCACGTGTCTTGTCTGAGGCAAAGAGCCATGCATATGTCAATGTGTAGGATAAAGATGTATTTCTTTATCACTTAAGATTACTCCAAGAGACATGGCTCCTCACCCTTGACCTTTCCCTTTGTCGCTATATGGCCCACAGAGGTTAAAGCGTCCTACTTCAACTAACCAATTTCAGTGTTAGCGCTAAAATATAAATAAGATATGGATTTAGACCTGTACAGTATAAATTTAGATATGTGACATCTCTTACCTGCTTTAGGTGTCCGTCTTTCAGGTATCGAAAACCAGGGGTTTGATTCCGAGTACTTTAACCGTTCAACGACGCTGGACTCTCCGACCGTGAACACGATCCACTGGCCCCCCACCACCCAGTCACGTGGTCCCCGTCCTCCCAAGGTAAGGCTCCACGCATCACTGTACAGTGCACGACCTGTCTCCACGAGACCCCACTAGGTGGCAGCACTTCTCTCATGGAGAACCCCAGATAAGGTCTCCTAGCGTCATGGTGATAATCTTCATTGTTTGTTCTACTCTTTTAGAGCTGTAACATTTAGCTTAAAACTAATGTTAACTTCTTGATTGTTCAGATGCAAACGTTCCTCCATAAGTATGTTGTTACGTGTCATTACCTTGACGCCTACGATGCAAAATGGGTAAAACACTAACATAAATATGTTATATAGACCTTTTTCTCTCCCCCACCCCCGTCCCCTCCGCTCTCTCGCCCCGTCTCTCCCCCACCTTGCCCCGTCCCACTTCACCTCCGTCTCCCCTGTCTTGCCCCCCCCCTCCCCCCCCCCCCAGGTCAAGGTCCGCCGTAGCCGTCGCCTCCAGAGTCGCGCGGCCTCCGCCATCGCCGCCCAGCGTGACCGGGAGACCAGCGTGTTCGCCGACCTCCCGGACACGGACGCCCTGATCCAGGGGGACTCGGTGGTCGTCTACAACGAACGCACGGCCGTCTGACCATTGGTACAGACACATCGTGACGTAGTGCACACAGATCGCGACGTAGTGCACAGAGGTCGTGACGTAGTGCGCACAGGTCGTGACGTAGTGCGCACAGGTCGTGGCGTAGTGCGCACAGATCGTGACGTAGCACACACAACCGGTGATGCAGCGCAACTGGTTATAGTGTCTAAACGTTGCGCACCCTCGTGTCTGGAGAGAGAACGCAGAGGCTGTGACGTAACGTAGTGCTCAGGGAACGTGACGTCATGCTCAGGATAGGTCACAAGGATCCGCCATTCTTGACTTTCATGAACGTATGACATTGTGCACAGAACGTGTAGCAATAGTATGATGGCATATCGCCGGGATATGAGCGGAAATACGGACAAGAGGACTGGGTGCACAGAACATGTGACGTAGTGCTCAGAACCCGTGACCTAGCGCACAGATAATGGTGCATTCAGCGAGCACAATATTATATTTTGGATTTAATATCGCTTTCAACGAATGCGCAGAAGCGATGACGTAGTGCACAGAGAATGTGACGTGATGCACGGAATGTCATGGGATGGAAGTCCCGCGTACTACAAACACACAGTCCCGCGTACTACGAACACACATCCTGTACACGAGTGTACACAAAGGTTGCTCACGTTTGATCTGAAGTACACGCGTGTACGCGGTTGGCTTCAGACAACACACCGACTGGAATACCTCATATCATGGATCTGTCTGGAGCACCCTGCGCTGACGCTGCATACTCAGTATTCATGCTATTCTGACTGGCGCACGGCACCGCTATTTTGGTCTCCGGTTGGACCTCTGACTTACTCACCTGGCCGTGGTGTTGCCATCAGCGCTCTGAGTGCTGACGTCATCCACTTAAGCTGAACACTGGGGTGGTGACGTCATAGTCACCATCATGACGTCATAGTCCCCAAGCTCCGTGACGTGCTACGTGCAGCCCCGTGGTGCCCCGCGGTGGGGGGGTTCAGACTCCACCCGTGGCTGGGGCTGTGTCACGTGTCCTTTCCACCACGGTCCCAGTGGTTTGTTGACCCAGTTTAACTCATGTGTACATTAAAGTGGCCCAAAACACTTATACATCCGTGACGTCACACTCACATTCCATCATGTCGCAAGCCATTAAATGTCCTCTGTGTGATGAACTGACCGGAAGTGACGTCATACGGCAGCCATGTGATGTATTCTGCCGTACCTATCATTGCAGCGTCTTTCCTACTGACACAGACCTAGTATTCCTGCCATCCTGTAGCTGTAAAATCCACCGGTGACGTCACTCTATTGTTCTCTCACGACATTATTTTTCTGTAATGTAGTGTGTAAGTCATGAGGACGTGGATTTTACACAAGTTAATAACCATGGAAAACGACATTACCGGATAACAATGGGTCCTCGGGTTTCGCCCTCGGACTCCATTATTATCCGGTAATGTCGTGTTCCTTGGACATTAACTTACACATAGCTCTGTTGTAGTACATAGACGGTGAAGCTCCAAGGGGGTGGGGGGGGGGCGGGCGGAGTGGGCGTAATTGTTTTATACAAAGATCTGCCTGCGCCACTGCAGTGTCCCCAGCCACCATACAGCTGGTGGGACGCCGCGAGACTGGAAACACTGGAAACAAAACTCGTAAAATCGAATATAATATCAAAACAGTGAACTCCAGCGAGCCGGCACAGGTTAAACCGTGGTACACCCTATACCCAATGCTATCTCAAGTCCCGAATGGTCCCAGTACATGAAGCAGTAAACTCGACGAACGAAACTGAAACATATCACAATTAACTGACTAAATCGCAGCAGCCGTTTAGAGAGTTTCTACTGTAGTGTTCAGATGTAAAGAGAAGATGGCTGTCGCTATCATATCTCACACACAGGTTGTTTAGGGACCTCAGCCGGCGGGTGGTATGCCGCGTCCACCGTACAGAGATAGCTGGCAATGTCCTGACTAGAGGAGAGCCGTTGTTTGAAACGAAGAATCATTGTTTTGTTTCAATTGATGTATTTTCTCTGGTGCGCCCGCCTTGCTATCATTCTTTGTTATTGCCCATGCGAGCGACAACTTTATTGGTGTTATATTATCGTGTTCCTGCAGTGTATGCTCACAAGTTATGGGTCGATTCACTGAAGCGGTTACTATGGGTCACTATAGGTTACTATAGGGGCATGTGTACTTATGAAAAAAAACTTCTTATGGAAGTGTTATGGAAAGACAACCACATATTTAATGCCCCATTCAACGTCACTAACGTTAGTATCTATACCTTATCATTTTATGGCCTGCTTAGTGCAATATTGATTTGTTCTTGTCCCTTAAAATGCATTACTGAAAGCCTGCTTATCATTAAAAAATAGTGCCATAAATCAGAGGACTGCTCATAAATCTATGACGTAGTACGCATAGCTTGTAACCTTCGATCAGCTGTCCCGCCAACAATGTTTCTGTGCCGCATTTATCATTCACATCTGATGTACTTCCCAGCTATTACATGTGAATATTAATAATTCATTTCAGCATAATAGTTCAAGTTACTGAAGTTACGAATTGACGGGAACAATCCGTGCAAGTAACTAAGTTTAAGTCAGTGTCCTGAGAGGGTACTGTTGAACATATGCATGTACTATGCTACTGAACTCGCCAGTATGAAATGAGTGTTACGCTCCTATACTATGGGGAGGGGGGGGGGGCACGTATGCGAGGTTCATACGAGCCCCCCCCCCCTCCCCCGCTAGGAGGCTCGAGATGCCCTACTTGGTGAGTGCGCAGTCGGTGAGTAGCGCCCTCTAACGGGAGATTTAACATTAAAATATATCATTTTTTCGCCATTTCAGGTGATATTTCGCTTGTGGTGTGCTTAATTATTACTCCATCACGTCAGAATCTGGATCTATGGAGTGTTTCACATATCGATCTATGTTGATTCTGGCCAGAGGAGAAACCTAACTTAGCAGGTAGAGTGCTGGGGCCGTATTCAAAGTCCCCTCGTAAGTTACGCACGAATAGTGTATTTTCGTTTTTAGTTTTTACGACGTGGGTGGGGGGGGATACACATAAGGGGTGGGGGTGTCCGGGGGCCCCCTGGATCCGCCCTTGCACAGTATAGGTGTTATCAAGGCTAGTGTGTATACTATGCTTGATGTTCTGTTGGTTCGTTATAGTCCGTTATGTTTCGCTGGTTAGCGCCGTATCACCGCCTATACAATGTATGCATTATCACCATGCAGGAGTGCGTATATTTGTTCACACGATGTACGTTTATTTGCTTGTTAATGCATTTTTTTTATGAATTTTACTTTGTTTCATGGCTACTATACAGCTAAAATCGCTTTTCCATTCATGGCTATAAAGTGAGACGTGATTTATAAACGAGCTATACACTAATTATGATCGCTGGAAATGTCCCATATGGTTAATACTCAATTGTCGTTCTATTTTACAAATATTTGTGTATTTATTTTAATATTCACATATCCAATACTAGAGATTATATGTCAACATATGCCGGGCATATCTATTTAGATGATTGTCTGAACCGTTTATGCAATGAATGTAAGTTGAGAATGCCGCAGATCACATTCGGTACGAAAACCTCAATCCATTTATGAGTGAACTCTTAACACTAATGGAATAACAATATTAATATGATATACATGTCTATTATATACCTATGTGTATGATATACTTGTATATAGTATAATGTATATTATATACATGTATGTTTGCATGCGATATACCTTTACATGAGATATATGGTCCATTTTGCCTTCGACTAGTTTTCTAATCATTGTGATTTTCTTGTGAAATATTTGAAAGTATAAAGTTACAATTTATGGCATCTGATACAATATATTTCTCTTAGACAACCGCAGTTGGTACATAGTTCACCCATTTGAAAGTAAACTAGGAACAATTAACTGTATGTCTAACCTCTAGGCATAACACCTTTAGACATGTCTAACCTTTAGGCGTAACACCTATAGACATGATGTTCCCTTGCTGTGACAACGAGAGCCTGATAATAAAGTCCAACCCTGTTAATCGTCGTGGCCTTTTGTTTATGCGTTTATTGGACTCGGCAGTTGTTTAAAGGCAAAAGAGTTTGTTCTGCATAAAACTGTATATATAACTAGCTCAGTAAGTATTTTATGATGATTACTGGTCGTAGTAGGCAGTTGTCTCGCTGGATGGAACACTATCACGGTCGGATCCAGATAAAATTATGCAGGATAGGAAGGGTGGTTTGGAGAGATGGCCAAGCTCTTTGTTTTCATATGTTAAATGGTATACATTTTCGCCCTAAAAGGTGGGGGGGGGGCGGCCTGACACATGCGGAAGTGTCCCTCCATGCGGAGATGCCCCCCTTATAGAAAATACATGATATTGAGACCCTCTCCGTTCCATGTGTTCGTGCAGTGCCATTATGCTAGATACAGTTTGGGCATCACCGTATGGGACACCGGGGCCGGGTCGCTCCCCCCCCCCTCCCAACCCTCCACCACTGGATCCGCCCCTGACTATATTGCACTGTAGGCGCATGAGAATCTTGTATACCTATCGACAACGGGACTTCGCGCATTACCCCAGCTACAGTCCTGAACAGTTTGAATAGTTTCCTCAGCTTTCGAGATAATTAGAATAAGAACAATTACCTTTTGCCAACTGGACGGCCGAAGCCGCACGAAGGCCGTTGGCATCGATTCGAATTCTTGGGAGGATCTAGCTTCCCAAAACAGGAGATGCCTGGGCAAATCTCGTGCGAGTGGGAAAGGTCCACAACAAATTGTCTCTAATCTATGATAACGTGTGCGGGCCGGACAGGTTATCACACCCAGACAGGTTATTACACCCAGACAGGTTATTACACCCAGACAGGTTATCACACCCAGACAGGTTATCACACCCAGACAGGTTATTACACCCAGACAGGTTATCACACCCAGACAGGTTATCACACCCAGACAGCTTATTATGTTACACTGGCTGTGATTTGAGAAACTTTACTTGAAACTTGCAGAAGCTACGGTGAAGCGGGCCTCGATCCGAAGCGTGAATAGGTGAATCCTTCTGAAATGTACTTCTTCCAAAGCCAAGAATTTAACTGACCACAGATTATTGTAGTAGATCTAAATGGTATGTGGAATTTATACGCCAGATGGTTCGCGCTGACATAGAAACACGACCCTGAAAGTCAGACTAGTTCGCCCGCAGATTGCAAGAAGCCCTGTGTCTTAAATCAAGGAACGGCACGTAGACCATTCAGAGCTCACGTATTGCTCACGACATTTACGGCGATTGTCGATTTTCTAATCGCGTGAGTCAATTTCTCAGCTCGTTTTACCAGTACATACTTGAAAATTCATGTAGTTTAGACAATAGCATGACGTCATAACTAGTTTAAATGTTCGTGAATGAATCTTTTAATTAGTACAAGAGACTTATTTAGTGTATTGTACAGTTCTCCGGCCAGTCGTTTTTCCATGTTGAGCAAACCATTCCATCAGCATATAGCTCACGTAGGACTCACGCCTACCATTTTCCATAATAAACCATGTGGTGGGCTGTAACAGGGAGTTCAAGGTAGAGAGTAATGTACAGAGTAACTTGCAAGAGTATCAGACTAAAATGTTGCAAGTCTATGTATCTTTTGCAGTCAGACTTGACAGAGGTCTTAAAACAAAAACAGGTTACCGTTTGGATGTTACAGTAGTAGTTATAATTAATCATGCCCCCCCCCCTCCCACACAGTGACGGGCGTACTGTCATAACGTAATCCTTGCAGGTGTAGAGGTGAACAGCGACACATCATATATATATACGCTATTGTAAGTTCACGTAGAAGACATATATATCCTGCATACACACAGACTGACCGCTGCCCCAGATAACAAGTACCTTCACAAAGTTACCCCGATGGTTGGGTTAAGAGACGTGCACTTGTTTAAACATATGTATCGCGTCAATGGAGCCAAAAGTAGAGCGGAGCCATGTCTCGGGGGTAACACCCTTTCCTTTTTCGAGGAAGGACTTGGAATCTTTGGAATCGTTCGCAGGCAGTTAGACTTCAGTCACTGTCGTCAGTTGACCATGGAATCCACATAAATGACCGGACACAACACAAACGAGCAAGGAAACTCTTGTGATACTTTCCCATTTCTTGGCGGATTCTTCCAATAACGTTTATTAACAAGACTCAGGTACAACCAGTATTTACACAAAATCCCAGTAAATCTGCTCAACATATATATACGTTCACACTAACAACAAGGTACCTCGCTACGCCGACATCAGCAGATATACACGGTGTACATTCGGAACTGTACACACCGCCATATGTACAGAAACGTACACATCGCCAGATGTACAGCGTACAGTCGGCCAGATGTACACACAATGAACATATCGGCAGAATTACAGTGTAGTCAGCCAGATGCATACATGGTATACACTCGGCCAGATGTGCAGTGTTCAGTCGGCCAGATGTACCCACGATGTGCAGTCGACCAGATGTACACTCAGCCACTGTACGCGAGACCGTACGGCGGTCGGCTGTACACCCACATATACAGTTCCTCACACATGAACCCTCCTCCGCCATTGTTAACCTCGACAACCCGCTACGCACAACCACACATCACGGACAACAGCCAACACGTGTATCTAGTACCACACACCAGATCATAATTAATAATGTTTAAGTGGAATATGTAACAACTTAGATTAAATGACTTCATTCACCGCGAGACTTGCGTTCATGATTCCACGACCAGAGCTTAGACCACGTGCAAACCACGTGGGCCAACCAAACATACACCACCGGAAATGTATAGTTTCATTAAATCAAATGAAGAGTATCAACAAGTTAACGACAGGGGGCGCTTGTTCATTATATGTTGTACGCCTTTAACGGTATGTACGGCGCATTATCATTCGGTTTGCAGAGGTTTTCGGTGCGTGCCACGTGGCTGAGCGATAATACAGTATAACCTTGGGATAGAGCGATATATTCGGTTTGAAGAGATTTTCGGTTTATAAAACCCAATTGAGACAATTTCCGATATTTACAGGATTTCGGTTTTGCAGAAGTTCTACTGCACAGTTAATATATAGAAAGGGCTGAATTAGTGTCGTACGACTCACGGCCTTGTGCTGAGTCATGGTCACGACCTAAGAGATCCCACATTGCTATGTCATGTCTCTCACTCAACGTTAAGAGATAACTGCTAAAGTTTAGACTATTTGATCAAACTTAATGACAGTAACAAGCCAACCCTTGCTCATCGCAATATGCGTCTTTAGTTAGTCCTGTGTTACCTCGCGTTATCTCGTGAAGATACAGACTCTCGCGTTATCTCGTGAAGATACAGACTCTCGCGTTATCTCGTGAAGATACAAACTCTCGCGTTCATACCGCACGGGACATTGCTGCGCGTGCTTAATTAACATTGTCACCAAGTACACTTCACCCGATGAAAATACTCCACATTATGATCCGTATGTGCCACCACCCCTCTCCCTCCCTCTCCCCACACCCCTCCACCGGGTCTCCGCTACTCTCCAGCCTCGTATTGGCACATTCAACAGTCGGGATGAGGCCACGTGACCACACAAACATACCTTGTCAAGTCACGTGATCGCGTCGCCTTGGCGACACTCTCGATACAGCTTCATCGCTGATCGACACGCGTCTCTTTGGCTTTGAGTGGCCTTGAAACATTGCCCCCACCCCCTCCTTCATCCCGCAGTCCACAAGCTTAATGTCTGTTTGTGGTCGGGTGACGGAAGGGGGAAGCGTTTAGGCTACGAGCAAACAACGAATATGGTTTTGGTGAAATAGTTTGAAGTCAGCGGTTCTTGACGAGAGGAAGAAGGGGGGAGACTCTCCCCACGTTGACCCTTCAAGTTCGGTCCACACATCCAGCCAGCTACGCCCACCACCACGCTTCGTCCCACATAGCCATTTCGGACTTTGGCCGTGGAGGTGGTTGAGTTCCACATCGCCACTTCGTACCCTGGCCGTGGAGATGGTTGAGTCCCACATCGCCACTTCGTACCCTGGCCGTGGAGATGGTTGAGTCCCACATCGCCACTTCGTACCCTGGCCGTGGAGATGGTTGAGTCCCACATCGCCACTTTGTACCCTGGCCGTGGACATGGTTGAGTCCCACATTACCACTTCGTACCCTGGCCGTGGAGATGGTTGAGTCCCACATTACCACGTCGTACCCTGGTCGTGGAGATGGTTGAGTCCCACATCGCCACTTCGTACCCTGGCCGTGGAGATGGTTGACTCCCACATCGCCAGTTTGTACCCTGGCCGTGGAGATGGTGGAGTCCCACGTCGCCACTTCGTACCCTGACCGCGGGGGTGACTCATCTGGGACGAATTTTTTCGTACATGAACTGCAATTTTCTCTCTTGCAATCCTCCTTCTTTTATATCAAAAGTCCGTCTCTTGATGAAATGAAAGTGATCCTTAGCAAACTCGTAGAAGTTCTGTTCCATCTTCCACACTTCGGACTGCTGGATTTTTTCCACTGTCTGTGGCGCCGGGGGAAGTTTGTTGGAAGTCTTCCGCAAGTGAGACTTGTGACCTGCGAGAAACGAGGCGAGACATTTGTAAACTACCAGAAGGGAAACCAATAACCGTACAATCAATCAAACATGAAGCTGTTTTTCTGACAGTTCGATACATTGTGTTAATTTAAAGCACTGTTTACATGGCAATATATCCAACGGGATGCTTCAAATCTAATTTCAACAATAAATCAAACGTCAACAAAAGCTATATTAATAGTATATAATGAAATTTCGTACAAATCGTTAAACCAAACACTAGAGCACGTAAGCAGTGATGGTGCCATTTTGATATCTAGGTTTAGTTAGCATCGAGGTCATCACGTCTATTGTGACGTCATCACGTTCATTATGACGTCAGGACAAGTAAAACGAGGCGTCATCACATGTAGTGTGACGTCACGACGACAAGTGAAAAGTGACGTCATCGTGTCCAGTGTGACGTCACGACAAATGAAAAGTGACTTTATCACATGTAGTGTGACGTCACGACGACCACTGAAAAAAATTGACGTCATCGTGTCTATTGTGACGTCACCTGTTTCAAAGAGCGCGTTGGCGCCGGAGAAGAAGCGCGGCAGAGTGACTTCCATGATGGCGATGAAGTCAGCCAGCTCCTCCGTCAACCCCACGACTAGGTAGTTATTGACTAAGTTGTACTTGGCCATATCCAGGGCCCATTTATTGCCAGGCATCCTGAAAGCAAAAAACAAAATGAAATGATGATGTTCACGACACTTTGCTTCTGTGAACTAAATGGAAGGCTACATTTGACCAACTCCCGGGACAGTGAAATGAGACATGCAGTTCACCAGGGCGCGAACCCACGACCTGTTGATCTGCATCTCAGCCTTTTTACCAAGCTGTGCTGGGAGGCTCCCCCGCATCCTGTGAAGAGAAAACCAGCCCTTTGATTGACCTACAACCCCCAGTACACGCAGCGCCCTCTAGTGTATATACATATAACTACTGACACCCCCGCCCCCCACCGGGATTACTGACATCTGTCGCCTTATAAAGGGCCTGGAGTCGCTTCATTAAAATCTCGTAACTTTTGTTTCGCTCGCAAAATTTAATAGCGGTATTTTTGAGAGGGAAACGAGAGAAATAAATTATGTTTTAATAATATTGTAGAAAAGCACATTGTTTTTTTTATAGTAATAGGCTATATACAGCGCTCACTGTGTAGATGGTTATACAGCTAGGAACAGACGAAAACTGTACATGTAAAAGGCGGGGTTATGAACAGTGAAACGCAGTAAAGAATTTAAAAAAGTTTAACGAGCGACAAGAAGTTTTCGAGTTAATTCAACCTCTTTCCCGCCGTTTCGATTTTATTATTGTCGCCCATCGGTGTAGCGTACAGAAAGAAACTTTCCACCTGAGAAAAGTGGAAGCAGGTGTCGTTGTGGCCTAAACGCCGGCTGAGAGAAAGACATGTTGTTCAAGAGAATGTTTGCCAGACAGGCTTTCTTGTGTACTACGTCATCACAATTTGGACAGCACCTCATCTTTTTTTCCTTTTCACATGAATATAAATATGTTAGACGGATATAATGTCTGAAAGATTTGACACCAATAACATCAGATATTAAGTCCAGCAGATATTTCCTTCCGTAGATATAATGGCAAACTTGTTTGAGCAGCTTTAAATGACACAATCAGTCATAAGTGGCGTAATAAAGCAGAGTGTCATACATGTATTGACAGTAACGACGTGAATATATAATCTTCACGGACGGTTGTATGTAGTGTTATGTGCCATGAAAACTTTACTTACTGGCTACATAAAGGTCAGATTAAACGCACCAGTTAGAGAATGAAAGGCTCACGACTTACCAGCAATCAGCAGCATGACCACAGAAGAAAGGAATTTGAAGCCAGAGGTTCTCTGGATCACAGTCAGGCTCGTCCTTTGCGACACACTCGTCAAACGACTGAAACAGACCAGATACCAAAAGGTTAATGAGTGGATCACAGTCAGGCTCGTCCTTTGTGACACACTCGTCAAGCGACTGGAACACACCAGACACCAAAGGGTTAATGAGCCGATCACAGTCAGGCTCGTCCTTTGTGACACACTCGTCAAACGACTGAAAGACGCCAAACACCAAAGGGTTAATGAGTGGATCACATTCAGGCTCATCCTTCGCGACACACTCGTCAAACGACTGAAAGACACCAGACACCAAAGGGTTAATGAGTGGATCACATTCAGGCTCATCCTTCGCGACACACTCGTCAAACGACTGAAAGACACCAGACACCAAAGGGTTAATGAGCCGATCACAGTCAGGCTCGTCCTTTGTGACACACTCGTCAAACGACTGAAAGACGCCAGACACCAAAGGGTTAATGAGTGGATCACATTCAGGCTCATCCTTCGCGACACACTCGTCAAACGACTGAAAGACACCAGACACCAAAGGGTTAATGACCGACAGCCGACAACTAACCAACCTGTTTGTTGCCGGATCGCCGTCGCTTGAGGTGCGGCCGGAAGTCGTCGCCATGACGCAGGAAGTAGTAGTAGGACACGAGGCGGTCCAGAGGTTCCCGGATGATGTTGATGTAGAGCGGCTTCTTCATCAGCCCGAACCTGTCACCGACCAGACAGGGATTCATTACTGTGCGGCGCTGGTCACATCGCTCTGAGATATTAGGCACTTTCAACTAATACATCGCACCCAGACACTCGACATCAACTTCTGTGGTATGGGGTGATATTCAAGTAATACATCGTAACTTCTGTCCTTTCAAAGCTCAAATATTATCGACAGAAACAAATTGTCGAAAACCATCGGAAAAATCCAAACGACCAGAGTGGTAGGCTGGTATAAGTGACAGTTCACTGCTATAATAAACAACCCCGAGCTGGCGTCGTAATAGCCACGTGGTACATACCGCGAGGACTCTATATAGGCCAGGTAACCACGTGGTACATACCGCGAGGACTCTATATAGGCCAGGTAACCACGTGGTACTTATCGCGAGAACTGGAGATGGCGTCTTAATGACCACGTGGTACATACCGCGAGAACTCTATATAGGCCAGGTGACCACGTGGTACTTACCGCGTGAACTCTATATAGGCCAGGTGACCACGTGGTACTTACCGCGAGAACTCTATATAGGCCAGGTAACCACGTGGTACTTACCGCGAGAACTCTATATAGGCCAGGTAACCACGTGGTACTTACCGCGAGAACTCTATATAGGCCAGGTAACCACGTGGTACTTACCGCGAGAACTCTATATAGGCCAGGTAACCACGTGGTACTTACCGCGAGAACTCTATATAGGCCAGGTAACCACGTGGTACTTACCGCGAGAACTCTATATAGGCCAGGTAACCACGTGGTACTTACCGCGAGAACTCTATATAGGCCAGGTGACCACGTGGTACTTACCGCGAGAACTCTATATAGGCCAGGTGACCACGTGGTACATACCGCGAGAACTCTATATAGGCCAGGTAACCACGTGGTACTTACCGCGAGAACTCTATATAGGCCAGGTGACCACGTGGTACTTACCGCGAGAACTCTATATAGGCCAGGTGACCACGTGGTACTTACCGCGAGAACTCTATATAGGCCAGGTGACCACGTGGTACATACCGCGAGAACTCTATATAGGCCAGGTGACCACGTGGTACATACCGCGAAAACTCTATATAGGCCAGGTAACCACGTGGTACTTACCGCGAGAACTCTATATAGGCCAGGTAACCACGTGGTACTTACCGCGAGAACTCTATATAGGCCAGGTGACCACGTGGTACTTACCGCGAGAACTCTATATAGGCCAGGTGACCACGTGGTACTTACCGCGAGAACTCTAACTAGGGCAGGTGACCACGTGGTACTTACCGCGAGAACTCTATATAGGCCAGGTAACCACGTGGTACTTACCGCGAGAACTCTATATAGGCCAGGTGACCGTGGTAGAAAGATGGTTTCTTGGCCTCCCACGATGTGATGTTATATGCGAATCTCATCTGAAATAATAAAATGTCGGTTTCTCAAGGAATTTTGTTGGTACATCAAGGCTAGAAACACCAGAGACGATGCCATGGGCGGGCGAACCATGCCGCTACAAGGTACCATTGCAATGAAAAAAAAGCCACATAAAACAAGTCCAGTTACAATCACGGAATATCTCAAACTGAAGTTATGTGCGCCTTTAAGTTAGGGCCACCATTGCCAATGTTATGAAGGCCTATCTCGTTTTTGTGAAGTAAAACATGTTGCAGTAAACTTTACTATATCTATATTCTCTGCATATTATATTATCTAAATGTACCATAGAAATATCACATTCCGAGATAATTTTTATGTAAACAGCGAAAAGAAAAATCACCCGAAATCGCGGCCGCCATCTTGGAAACGACCGTTACGGTCATCAGGTTGCGTACATTGATACTTGTGCTAACTGTATAGGCAGGTGACCCCCGGGGGATGTCCTTACCTGGTCGGCCACAGACATGACGTGGCTGTTTTTGGTGATGTTGTAGTGGAGGACATGGAACTTGTTCCGAGTACACAAGTCGTAGGCGATCCCGGCAAATGACGTACTTCCGGTTTTTGGCACTCGATTATATATCACAACTTGATCGTCTTCAAACTCTGACGTCATCGCCTCGCCATCCTGAAAGCGACAACACCTTCATTATAAACATTAACCGCTCCGGCGTAATGTAACAACATCATTAACAACATTAACCGTCCCGGCGTAATGTAACAACATCATTAACAACAGTAATTACCGGGGACTGAGGGCAGTGCAGGTCACTTTATACACACTGACTGTGACTGAGGTCAGTGCAGGTCACTTTATATACACTGAATGTGACTAAGGTCAGTAGAGGTCACTTTGTACACACTGACTGACTGAGGTCAGTGGACAGTGCAAGTCACTTTACATACACTGACTGTGACTGAGGTCAGTGGACAGTGCAGGTCAATTTATATACACTGACTGTGACTGAGGTCAGTGGACAGTGCAGGTCAATTTATATACACTGACTGGCTGAGGTCAGTGGACAGGGCAGGTCACTTTATATACACGGACTGACTGAGGTCAGTGGGCAGTGCAGGTCACTTTATATATATACACTGACTGACTGAGGTCAGTGGACAGTGCAGGTCAATTTATATACACTGACTGTGACTGAGGTCAGTGGACAGTGCAGGTCAATTTATATACACTGACTGGCTGAGGTCAGTGGGCAGTGCAGGTCACTTTATATACACTGACTGACTGAGGTCAGTGGACAGTGCAGGTCAATTTATATACACTGACTGTGACTGAGGTCAGTGCAGGTCAATTTATATACACTGACTGGCTGAGGTCAGTGGGCAGTGCAGGTCACTTTATATACACTGACTGACTGAGGTCAGTGGGCAGTGCAGGTCACTTTATATATATACACTGACTGACTGAGGTCAGTGGACAGTGCAGGTCAATTTATATACACTGACTGTGACTGAGGTCAGTGGACAGTGCAGGTCAATTTATATACACTGACTGGCTGAGGTCAGTGGGCAGTGCAGGTCACTTTATATACACTGACTGACTGAGGTCAGTAGACAGTGCATGTCACTTTATATACACTGACTGGCTGAGGTCAGTGGACAGTGCAGGTCACTTTATATACACTGACTGACTGAGGTCAGTAGACAGTGCATGTCACTTTATATACACTGACTGACTGAGGTCAGTAGACAGTGCAGGTCACTTTATATACACTGACTGACTGAGGTCAGTAGACAGTGCAGGTCACTTTATATACACTGACTGACTGAGGTCAGTGGGCAGTGCAGGTCACTGTATATACACTGACTGGCTGAGGTCAGTAGACAGTGCAGGTCACTTTATATACACTGACTGACTGAGGTCAGTGGGCAGTGCAGGTCACTTTATATACACTGACTGACAGAGGTCAGTGGACAGTGCAGGTCACTTTATATACACTGACTGACTGAGGTCAGTAGACAGTGCAGGTCACTTTATATACACTGACTGACTGAGGTCAGTGGGCAGTGCAGGTCACTTTATATACACTGACTGGCTGAGGTCAGTGGACAGTGCAGGTTACTTTATATACACTGACTGACTGAGGTCAGTGGACAGTGCAGGTCACTTTATATACACTGACTGACTGAGGTCAGTGGACAGTGCAGGTCACTTTATATACACTGACTGACTGAGGTCAGTGGACAGTGCAGGTCACTTTATATACACTGACTGACTGAGGTCAGTAGACAGTGCAGGTCACTTTATATACACTGACTGACTGAGGTCAGTAGACAGTGCAGGTCACTTTATATACACTGACTGACTGAGGTCAGTGGGCAGTGCAGGTCACTTTATATACACTGACTGGCTGAGGTCAGTGGACAGTGCAGGTTACTTTATATACACTGACTGACTGAGGTCAGTGGACAGTGCAGGTCACTTTATATACACTGACTGACTGAGGTCAGTGGACAGTGCAGGTCACTTTATATACACTGACTGACTGAGGTCAGTGGACAGTGCAGGTCACTTTATATACACTGACTGACTGAGGTCAGTAGACAGTGCAGGTCACTTTATATACACTGACTGACTGAGGTCAGTGGACAGTGCAGGTCACTTTATATACACTGACTGGCTGAGGTCAGTGGACAGTGCAGGTTACTTTATATACACTGACTGGCTGAGGTCAGTAGACAGTGCAGGTCACTTTATATACACTGACTGGCTGAGGTCAGTGGGCAGTGCAGGTCACTTTATATACACTGACTGTCTGAGGTCAGTGGGCAGTGCAGGTCACTTTATATACACTGACTGACTGAGGCCAGTGGGCAGTGCAGGTCACTTTATATACACTGACTGACTGAGGTCAGTGGGCAGTGCAGGTCACTTTATATACACTGACTGACTGAGGTCAGTGGGCAGTGCAGGTTACTTTATATACACTGACTGGCTGAGGTCAGTAGACAGTGCAGGTCAATTTATATACACTGACTGGCTGAGGTCAGTGGGCAGTGCAGGTCACTTTATATACACTGACTGGCTGAGGTCAGTAGACAGTGCAGGTCACTTTATATACACTGACTGGCTGAGGTCAGTGGGCAGTGCAGGTCACTTTATATACACTGACTGTCTGAGGTCAGTGGGCAGTGCAGGTCACTTTATATACACTGACTGACTGAGGTCAGTGGGCAGTGCAGGTCACTTTATATACACTGACTGACTGAGGTCAGTGGGCAGTGCAGGTCACTTTATATACACTGACTGACTGAGGTCAGTGGGCAGTGCAGGTCACTTTATATACACTGACTGACTGAGGTCAGTGGGCAGTGCAGTCGTTACGTTTCCGGTAACCGGGAGCCGACAGAGACCATCTCGCCACATATACCTTCAGTAGGTTAGATCCTCAACGATAAACCTCACATATAAAATCCCTGCTTGGGTGAGCATATCGTTGATAGAGAGGGGGATCAAATGAAAAAAAACAATCCCCATAGCCTATCCATAACATGTTTTTTTCCTGTCTCTGAGGACCGTTACCCTATCTTTCTTCTCGTGGGCAGAACAAGGCGAGTGCGGAGGTCAGTCCCAGCGGGGAGGGTGAAGGGGGGGGGGCGGGGTGACAGGCTGCGGAGGGAGGGACTTGGGAGTGATGTCCAGTCGGGTGGATGGAGATTGAGTTTGTGTGTGGGAGGGGCGGGGGTAGGGGGTGGGGTGCTGGGCATGTGGGGGGGGCGAGGAGGGGGGGCGGCGGGAGGCGGGGATGGGGGCGGCCGGGGGCGGGTCAGGGTAGGGCGGCGGGGGGTGGAGAGGGGGGACGGCGGTTTAAGGCAGTGTCGGCCCAGCCTCTAAAGAGACAGCCATCTTCCTTAAAGGCTGGCGCTGTTTAAAGCGGCTTCTCCGCTCATCCGGCCGAGCGCCTCAGTCCAAATCAATAGCAGTTAATGCCATCACTCCCCCTCCATCACGTTATGCTTCTCCCTCCCCGGCACACGACACTATCCGTCCACCCCGGCTCCCCCGCCCCGTCTCCCCGGCACCTTGACGGCTTATCGCCTTAGTGTGGGCGCCGGTTTTGATGCACGTGAAAACCCAACGACACTGACTGAA
>OZ025264.1:34022200-34119581 GCA_964019135.1 Arenicola marina | reverse complement strand
CTTAACTCCTCCGCCCTCCTTCCTCACAGCACGACTTCTTCCTCATTGCACCAATTAGGATTGGCTTCAACGTACCGAAAAATCGTCACCTGGGCTGCCTATTACCTCCAGCGAATATTACCATCTATTAGCGGGCCGGGCTACGGTTATGGGAGGCCTAACATCTCTATAAAATGACTCCTAACCCTAGATCCCCACCCCCCCGTCCTCCCCCTACCATCCCATACTTCGTCACAGGTTTTATTTGTAATTTTTCGTCTCAATCCATTTTTGTCCAGGAAAATCACCGAATTATTTATTAAAGTTGTATAAAACTTATCCTTTTCTGAAGTATATAATTCCTTGAATATATTTGAAGAACCTTTATAATTATCCAGTATATTTTAAAATCTGATTTGATCATTTTGATTTGTTTGTCACAATGGTCCATCTTCCATGTTAGAGCGTACGCAATGCATTATTGTAGTAAACGTTAGGCGTGAGTAATACATGAGCTATGCTGAAACAATGGTTCGCCCTTACATGGAAGAACGAACGCCACAAACTCTCTAGAGCTAGGAACTTGTCAAGGACATCAACCATATGATGGATCGCAGCAACTGGTAACCAAAGCGATGAATACGCTCACTAACCAAACATCAATCGAACAATTAACCACGTTTTGCATCGACCCTGCTGCAAACATGAATACTTCCAAGCTCCCCGCACGGTGGCGCTAAGCAAGCTAGCTTTTACCGCTGCTGTAGGCCGGGGGAAAAATTTCAAGTTTCTTGTCAAATCAGCTGTAATTTCTTGCAACATCATAGTTTTCAAGAAAAAAACATAAAAATAACGAGCTTTGTGTATTTAATACAGAAAAAAACATCTTGTACCCTTTCGAAATGGTTACAATTGTGACAGAACACCTGATTTCATGTGTTATTAGGCTTAGGCTGGGTCCCAGCACTAATTTGTAGAAATGCGCGACGCATTTTTCCTATTTGAGCAGCGCCGCCCTGGCGAGCGAGTGTGAAAATGCATTGAGGACGAAGGCGACAACAGAGATATAATGGAGCCCTAGCAGAATGAGTGGAAGGCAGAGAGTGGGATACTTCACGATAATAGATCCCCACAGACCACGTGACACCAGGCACGTGACCGGCCTAAGACACGTGCGCGAAAAGGTGTCCCACCGAATATTCTCCCCACGTCGGCATTATCGTCTCCATTTTTCACTCCTTAGACGCGAATTACTGTCGCTTCCACCACCAAATAAGTGATAATTACGCTGCGTACAAATTTAAGAACCGGGTTACGGCGAGGCGAACTGTAATTATCGAGTGATGGCGATTATATTGAGTCGCTAGGTGGCGCTGCAGTCAGTAGTTGGGGAGGCGGGGTCCGGGACAGACCGCCCGGCAGGCCGACCGTATCACTCATAACGAGGGTGCCTTATTGCAAGGCAGACGGCCACAACGAGGGGGTGGTGGGGCCGGGGTGGGGGGGGGGCGGGGGCTGGGGGTGGAGGAGGGATGGGGGGTCAGCCCTAATCAGCCGTACTCTCCGCCCGGGATGGGGCAACAAAACCGGGAGACTTCTAATAAAACTGGCTCTTAGATCAAAACTTAATACGCCCATGTAGCCCCCATTATCAAGGGCTGGGCGGAGAGTAGGCAGGGCACCAGGCGTCGTTATCATGACTGATGCTTGTTTGCGACACAGGCTGGTTCCCGGTTCCAGCGGTCTGCTTGCCTCCACGCAAGCTGGTCGAATCTGGTGTCCCGATCTTCCCAAATATTCTCATGTAAAGTGCGATGTATTTTTTGGTAAAACCATTTGATACATGGAGCCAAGATCGCTTATAACCTATCACCTCATATTCTTAATGTTTGCATTACGTCTATCAGCGCGATTCTTTCATTATCATGCTGAGTACGAAACTAAAAATCCCGCAAAAGTCCCTCCCGAGAAACGGTGGCATTTAGTATTCAACCTGCACCAATAGATTGTTGGTACAGGGGTGGCGGGGGGGGGGGGGGCTACTTACAGTACACACAGTATGTGTAGGTAATGTCCCACTAGGAGATGGCCCACGCGCTCCACCGTTGCAATATGATGAATTTAGCAAAACAACTTCATGTAAGCTAAAAAAAACGATGCGCAACCCACAAACTGTTGAAGAATGAATTCACAACCGGACCCCAAAAACTGAGTCAGTGGATGGGCGAGGGATGCGTGATGCGAATATGGAAGGGGTTATTTATCAACCAGTTTTATGAAGGATATGTGTGGTATTTATGTAAACATATATCATTCCCTCGGTGGATACATAACACGGATCACGTGACTGCTAGTACGTGTTCCTGTGTTTCATTCTCCCTCCATCGACGTTAGAACAACAGCGCCACGGCGGCCAGCGTCAACAACATACCTGGGTCGGTGCAGTGCGCCCGCAGACCCCGCGGCGGCTGCCCTACACCCGCCCCACGGGCGATATATGGGTGTTTGACGGTCACAGCCCGCCCCACGCTCCTATGGCTCGCCCCTCGCCCGCCCCACGCCGTTATGGCCGCCCCTGGCAGTCCCAAGCCCGCCCCACGCCGTTATGGCCGCACCTGGCCGCCCTTATGGCCGCCCCTGGCCGCCCCTGGCCTACCCCACTAGGGCCGCTTCATCCGTGCGCTTCACTGCCCCAAGGCTCCCTTCATCCCATTGAGCTTACCGTGCACAAAAGTGGCACAAAACACCAACCACTCCGGGCTCCGAAAGCCTACATACGGGTCCTAAGCCACGTGGTACTCGAAACACTCACTCCTCGTAGCGCTTACCCACGTCCTTGATATTCAGCTCTGGTTTCACTACTACTCAAACATAACAATACTAGCGGAGGAGAAACAGGAACACGAGGAGGGGGCACGCACCACGTTGCGAGCGGGGGAGAGGGTAAGATATATAAAGAGAGACAGAGAGGGCGGGGGGGGGGGGTGGGGTGGAGAGATCGGCGGAATGACCGGGGAAGAGCGGGATATCGGCAGAGCGATTTAGCGGCAGGGGGCGCTGTAGGCAGCTAGCCACGGTCGACCCAGTGGCTCTACCAATACACCCACGGACAATTTATGTGATTCACCGCCAGTTGCCAGTGATCCGATATATAATATATATAAATATATATATATGTATATATATAAAGAAGCAGAGATATAACATTATATACGTATTCCACCTGCTTTTTGCACGGAAGGTACTTTGCCCTTCGAGACGCAGCGTTAATAACGCGAGATGTCATACGAGATATCAGGCGGCTCGCTCGCCCGGCATCGTCTGGAGTTGGCAAATGTAATGCCCGGACGGAGGGGGGTGGGGATGGGGGGGGGGGGGGGAGAGGATTGCCTAGCTCAGCTGGCATAGCAAGCGGACCAGCAGTTCAGGGTTACACCAGGAGCATCTTGCATCCAACTCCAACAATATTTTATTGTTGCGGGACAAAAGTGGACTACAACACCCGCACTTTACTTCAATTGAGGTCAAACGGCACATACACGAGGATGAGATGCCGGGGGAAGAGGAAGCGATACGGTGCCATGGCCTTCCTTAACGGAGCCCAATGCAACAGTGTAACACTTGCAGCCGATATGGTTCAGATCATCTGGCACAGACAGAGCTTACAAGGGTCACCATGGCCGCCATCTTGATCCAGATTGATTCGATCCAGATGATAATGACCTTTAATTCCCTCCCCCCCCCCTTCTCTCCCTGGCTATTATATTATATATATATTATATACTGGTTAAAGCGTCCTGAACACACAACCAACCAACCCTGGCTACTACTAAAATAGAAGCCGACAACAATGGCTGATATCAAACCAACCCGCTGTGAACGGCGACCTCTGGCGATTAAAAAGATCATTATTATAACTTACAACTTGATCAACCCATCAATAGGGGAGGGGGTGTGGGCACATGTGGTCCCCGTGTGAATTCCTTGTGGGCGAAGGCTGTGTGGGTAGAGGAATGGGCCGATGGGAGGGTGGGGTGGGGTAAGGTTAAGTTGACTGTGAAAGGGGTGCAAATGAAACAGGCTTTCGCTTGATGAATCACCATAGAGCAGTTCTCCTCATAAAAGCCGGGGAGGTTGAGCCCCGGCTGTCCCCGGTTTAACCCCTTCCCCGGCGGTCCCCGGAGCCCATTCCATTGCTCCACCTCGGCATCCACAAATTGAATTGCGTTTGCTCAGCGTCGGCAAACACCCGCGAGCCAGGCTTTAGGTAGAAAGCACAGGTCCTTGTGACCCGCAGTTTTGTTATTCCTGCGGGAGCCGTGAAAACTTAATCGCCGCGTCCCAGACAGGCCACCACCACCAGTCTGCCCTACACAATCCATGCTTTTAAAGTCGCCATTCACCTTAAAGGAGACGAGCCCAGCCGGGAGCACCCAGTAGTGATGAGGCGTGGAAATCGCGGAGATCTTTTCACGAATTTAACCCCGTGGCAAAACATCGCGCGGTACATTGCCGTTCACTAAAGGTGTCGCTGAGCACAGTCAACGCGCCGTCCACCGCTGGCCTCTGACATTACGTCACGTGACGATACAGCGTTGCATCCCCAGCGGAAATAGAACTAACAGCCGACCAAAGCCATCGAGCCTCTGTCTGTAGCTACATGCCACAGGGTGACACCCAGTCCCTTGCGAGCTCACGTGTATTGCATGTACATGTACTTCAAATAAATACATGCCATGACTGAAGACGCATTCCACAGCGCCTATGGCTAACCACGGGTCTCTATCACGCAAACTGGTCTTCCATGTTAGATCCCGAGAATGAGATGACTGTATAAATGGTCGTGAGTAATACGTCAGCTATGCTGAAGCCATGGTTCGCACTAACATGGAAGAACGACCAAGAAAAAAACATGCAATTCGACGTCAGACATTAATTCTGACAACTAGAGCAACAACATAAATTCATCCTAGACCATTCACAAAATGCAGAAAAAAAGCTCAGTAATTACATACAAGATACATAATATATAACCAGGGTATGACGAGACTTGTATGCTAGACACAGGCAGTGAGGACTGAGTACTGACCTAGCTTGATCCTGGCTCCGTCGAGGCGAGTGATCTCGCTGAGGAGGTGGCCGAGGAGGATGAAGACACAGAGGAGGGCCATGGCCCAGTAGGCCAGGTGTCGGCTCTGCAGGCCTCGGCCGGCCGCCCAGCAGCCTCCACCCGCCGCCAGGGCCCGCAGCAGGCCCATGCCGTCTGTCCCCCAACCCTCGACCCGGAAACACGTGCTTCCCGCCACAAGACACGCACGGGGTTCACACGCATTCACGGCATGGCTCGCTCGCGCCACGCGGAGGCGGTGTCATCGCCTGCAAGAAAAAAAAAACATTGCAAACATTTACAAACCTATCCACGCATAAAATATCAATATAACGACGATTGGGTCTTTGGCAAGATGTTTATAAATATGTTCTATGGTTTGTCGGAAAGTCCAGATCCGAAGATACAGCATGTCCGGTAAACCATATGCGTTAAGCCATTTCCGGTCAGCCATGTCTGGTAAGCAGTGTCCGGTAAGCAGTGTCCGGTAAGCCATGTCCGGTAAGCAGTGTCCGGTAAGCAATGTCCGGTAAGCCATGTCCGGTAAGCAGTACTCGGTAAGCAATGGCCGCTAAGCAATGTCCGGTAAACAGTGTCCAGAAAGCAGTATCCGGTAAGCAATGGCCGCTAAGCAATGGCCGGTAATCAGTGTCCGGTAAGCAGTATCCGGTAAGCAGTATCCGGTTAGCAATGGCCGCTAAGCAATGTCCGGAAATCAGTATCCGGTAAGCAGTATCCGGTGAGCAATGGCCGCTAAGCCATGTCCGGTAAGCAGTGTCCGGTAAGCAGTGTCCGGTAAGCACTGGCCGCTAAGCACTGTCCGGTAAGCAGTGTCCGGTAAGCAATGTCCGCTAAGCAATGTCCGGTAGGCAGTGTCCGGCAAGCAGTATCCGGTAAGCAGTATCTGGTAAGCAGTATCCGGTTAGCAATGGCCGCTAAGCAATGTTCGGAAAGCAGTGTCCGGTAAGCAGTACCCGGTAAGCAATGGCCGCTAAGCAATATCCGGTAAGCAGTGTCCGGTAAGCAGTATCCGGTAAGCAGTGTCCGGTAAGCAATGTCCGGTAAACAATGTCCGGTAAGCAGTGTCCGGTAAGCAATGTCCGGTAAGCAGTGTCCGGTAAGCAGTATCCGGTAAGCAATGGCCGCTAAGCAACGTCCGGTAAGCAGTGTCCGGTAAGCAGTATCCGGTAAGCACCGGCCGCTAAGCAATGTCCGGTAAGCAGTATCCGGTTAGCAATGGCCGCTAAGCAATGTCCGGTAAGCAGTATCCGGTAATCAATGTCCGGTAAGCAGTATCCGATAAGCAATGGCCGCTAAGCAATGTCCGGTAGGCAGTGTCCGGTAAGCAGTATCCGGTAAGCTATGGCCGCTAAGCAATGTCCGGTAGGCAGTGTCCGGTAAGCAGTATCCGGTAAGCACCGGCCGCTAAGCAATGTCCGGTAAGCCATGTCCGGTAAGCAGTGTCCGCTAAGCCATGTCCGGTGAGCAATGGTCGCTAAGCCATGTCCGGTAAGCAGTGTCCGATAAGCAGTATCCGGTAAGCACTGGCCGCTAAGCAATGTCCGGTAAGCAGTATCCGGTTAGCAATGTCCGCTAAGCAATGTCCAGTAAGCAGTGTCCGGTAAGCAGTATCCGGTAAGCAGTATCCGGTTAGCAATGGCCGCTAAGCAATGTCCGGAACGCAGTGTCCGGTAAGCAGTATCCGGTAAGCAATGGCCGCTAAGCAATATCCGGTAAGCAGTGTCCGGTAAGCAATGGCCGCTAAGCCATGTCCGGTAAGCAGTATCCGGTAAGCAATGGCCGCTAAGCCATGTCCAGTAAGCAGTATCCGGTAATCAATGTCCGGTAAGCAGTATCCGATAAGCAATGGCCGCTCAGCAATGTCCGGTAAGCAATGTCCAAAGGACAAACCCTCAGAAGACATGGCAGCACAATTATGCAATTAACACCCTTTCAACAAACATCCGCGTAGGATTCACAGGTCAGCAGACAAATAGTCATATCTCCTATAAATACATGTATCTGAGCTGATAAGATCAACATCAATGATCAACAGTTACTATACCATAACCGTGCAGTAAACAATGATCCACATTGATTAAGTTACTATCAATGATTAAGTAATTATCAGTGATTAAGTAACTACCAATGATTAAGTAGCTAACAATGATAAAGTAATTATCAGCGATTAAGTATGGCTGCTAACGGCAATTGATGGTAAAGTTATGCTACATATAGCGAAGTGGATACGCCGGCCGATAAAGTGTGTACCAAAGTCGTTACAACAGAGCTCGTCAGGCGGAAAAAACTGACGCCTCCCCATCCAGACAACGATCTTTGATCCGCAACGGCGTTCACATTAAAGATCCAATTTACGGCCTTGTTCTTGACCCTCTTCAGAACTTGTAACAAAATCATGACAAACTGAAAGAACCCCGTGACGGGCGTATATATAGAGAAAGACAGCTCCAATGGTAGTTTAACTTGCCCGATAGATAACCCATAGCTGCGGCCTGTTTAACATATCCTCGACGAAGGCAGCTTATTATTTGCACCTACGGAAGAGCTAATATTCCCGAAGTTTATATGAGGATCAGAGTGGGGCCCCGCCAAGACAGGGCACTTGGAGGGTGAGTGCTATGCACACACAGCAGGCATGTATCAACAGGAGGTTACACCAATGGGGGGTCGACACCTAGTCGACACACACACATACCATACCATCATGTCTCCAAGGCTGACAACGACTGTCATCCACCACATGCTAGGCCTATATCTATACTGGTATACTGCCACTATAGGAGACCGGGGTCCAGCGTTTGACGGCCGCGTATCGCCATGACGATACAGTACAAGGGGGACTCCTCTTCGCCACCCCCCTTTGATCGCCCGTGTAAACATCCTGTTCTTGTTTGACAGAAGGGAGCTCTGTCTACCAGAGTCATTAAGAGAGGGCTTTGAAGCGGACCCACCTGGAAGTTATCTGCACGACACCACTGCAGGACTCTTCTAATGCTTGCAGTCTTCAATACTTCAATACCATCACACCAACAGGGAACGAGCCTAACTATCAAAGCCCCTTCAGTCCCACGCCCCAAGCCACATGTTTAGTCAGTCGTATCTAGCCCTTCTACTCAAGCGTATAGTCCAGTGTAGGGTATGGGATCCCACAGTCCTTATAATCGTACCTACTCCATCCGCCAGGTCTGGTACTAACCTCAGTCTGCTACTAGTTGTAACTATTAGCAGTGTACATACGTTCATTTAGAGACGATAGCAGAGAGAAGTGAGGTAAGGGGGGGGGGGGGGGCGGTGGCGGCTCCATCGTCTATCCCCAAGAGGGACAGGGGATCTGCACAGTAGGGTGCGAACCCCCCAGACTCAGGCACCATGGCGGGCCTGCCAGCCGTCACTCATAGACCACCAGACCATTTCGGTGCCCTCCCCCTCCCCCCAGGTCATCAGAAGGATGTTGCACACATATCATGGAATTAACTCCAAGGGTGAGTGGGTCGTCTCCTCTTTGTTTGGGTTCAAAACAATGACAGTCCCTTGTGCCATCATCAACTGTACTTAGTAACTGGCACCCCACGTCATACCTTTGGGGCTGTGCAACACAGACCACTACATGTACTGTCAGGGTCCACTCTCACCAGACATTGGTCATTCATCGTCATGTTATATAACATGGTCACCCACCCAGTAATTAGGCGCCTTGTTTTACAGTTGAGACAGTCCTTCAATTCCAGTGGAGATTCTAGCATGGAGTCACATTTTACCCCATCTCAGTAGGTATTGGGAACAACCATTAATGTGGACAATACAGGTAGATTTCTGGATACAGTGGGTTGGGTAGGGGTGGGGTATAACGGCTGACGATGAGTGTTAAACATGGTAACAGGGCTATGAGCTTACCCCAATATAACATATAATTTTTCCTTTCACTCCCCTTTTTCCACATATAATATCCTGTTGACTAGATCTACTGTAAGCATGGTAAGTTACCAACTATTATTTAGACAGTATTGTCACCCAGTTTCACTTTTCTTTCCTACACAATTGCACAAATATAATTGTATTCAATAAATGATGTTTAAAGTTACTATTTCAACAAATTTTGCGGCGGGGGTGTTCCGTCAGATCACGTGAGGCGCCGCGGCTGTTGGAACAGCTGTAAACACTGTATAACACTCTGCCTCAAGGAGGCGCTGCCAGTCGCGAATCCTGGCCAATAACGAAAGTTAGTCGTTGGCGCTCGCCCTGGCGGAGATTACTTCATGCATGTTACGTCACCAGCACATCAACGTCACTATACACACGTTTTTTCTCCGCCAGATTTGGATCACAATGAATGTTTACTTTTTGTTGTAATAGTAACTTTAAATGAGTGAAAAAATAATTATAACTACTGGTAAGCATGTTAATTGATGGTACCCTGGCATAATTTCTTACAAAGTCAGTTTCCAACAATTATAAGTTTAGTCTTTATTTACTGTTACCAGTAGCAGCAGTAGGTAAGTAGTAGCCAAAATATTGGCTGACAAAAAAAATAAAAAAAATGGCTAATACCCTGATGATACATAATGTTAAATATTACAAGGTATGCCAGACTGCCTTCCTATATCATGGCAGAAAGCAGAATAACCATGGTAAGTAAAAAAGTAGATGAAATTAAATTATGGATACAAACACTGTAACAGTAACTGCAAAAAAAATTAAATTGGATACAAGCTTTCAAGAGTAAATCAAAAAATGTACTAAGTAGCTTAAGAATAAGTAGTGTAAAATAATTAAAGATAACTCTAGTATTTTTATCAAGGAAGCTGTATAAGGAATACCGTGATTTCTCTCTGGCATAAACTGATACTTTGCATAATTATAGTTAAAGTATATTAGAGCTTTAGCATTTATTGCCACTATTTCTCTAGAAACCTTGGGGGATATCGAAATAGGGCAGCATCGAATATACCTTACATTTTGCATATTATTACATATTATTATTATACCTATGTAACGGCGGGGGATGGTTTGGTCCCCCAGCGGGAGTCGCAACTCACGATCCCCCGATCTCATATCAACCACTCTACCTCTTCGGCTAAAAGGGTGATCCCTCTAGCCGAGGCTAGTAGGAATGGTTTGACTCACTGCTACACATATAACCATTATGTAGCTGATCTCTCTGTCATTTTGCAGTGATATTATCTAGTAATTTATTTTAAATTATAAATATGTTCTAAAATATCTAGCTATCTATAACTTATAAACCTTATAAATAGAGATCTATCTATATTTAATCTTATACAAATTATCTATAATTTAAGTCTATAAAATAATTATGTAACAATATTTCAGTTTATATGATAGTTCATGTGCAGTTGTCAAACATGCACTGAATGACCCCTTCAGTCTTCACTGTAACTGAGTACACACTATTTACAAACATCTTGCTTATCTGCTTATCACTCTAATCAAGTGATGCACTACAAGCAAGTTTCAAGTCACATACAAATGAACTTACTTACCAAATGCTAGTTACAAAGTTGAGGTCCCTGTGACCTAAACTGTAGACCCAGATAAACAACACAGTGACAAACTGAAGTCGATGAAGAGCGCTGCTCTGAGTCACCAGTGGTCACAGCTTGTGTCGTGCTGTGTGAGAACTCGGTGAGAAACGTCAGTTCTTTGCGCTTGATTGATCTATGTTTTGAGACTCCTGCCTCTGTCTACCGGTGTGTCTTGTGGGGTATCCGCATGGGTATCACGTGTCACCATATATATCCTCGGAAATCAGTGAGATTTGAACTTGTAGTTGCGAGTAAATCCGATAAATCCTGGGTTAACTGGACTCCAGCGATGCGCACTGTGTACCCGCTGGCCCATTCATGTAAGATGTGTAAAGCTAGTCGGCCAGCGCGACAACGAACCGCTGTTTCGCACCATGAATCTATTGGCTGGTTCCCTGGGTATCGAGTTTCGGGGAAAAAAATGCGGGTAGGCGCAACGAAACTGCATGGCCTCCCCACATTTCTCGGAGTTTACAAGTTATGGGCCCGGGAGGCTTGCGTCAGTCAAACTAATACACTAAGAAAAAGTACATGTCATTTAGCTGTACAATTCGAGAATCGCGTCCATGCCACTGACGTATAATAATAAATTTCACAGACTCGCCAGGTCATGGCATTGAGGATTGTCTTATGACGGCAGTGTGCGACTTGTTGGGAATCGGCATTTACCAGTGTTCGCTGTCGTATAAAATAACTTGTCGGACAGTCGTTGTACATCACACGGACCAGCGTTCACTGGGTTACGATATTCTTTTGACAGTCATTGTACATCACACGGGCCAGCGTTCACTAGGTTACGATCTTGTTTTGACAGTCGTTGGAAATCTCAACTGAAGTTACAACCTACACGAAACCTAACCCCAACCTTGTGGCGTTGTATCCAAGAGAACCTGTTGTCAGGCAGGGAGGGAGGCACGACTGGACGCCTGTTACAACAGTTCCGTGACGGGACTACACGAAACCATACAAGATTTGTTTATAAAGAGTGGAGGTTCGCTTTGGTCATACGTGAGCTCTGACCCAAAAAAATTCTGTGTAAAAAATGCGTTTGGGATTTTTGGTTGCATAAGTGCGGAGTAGAGGCAGTGTAAGAGGAAATGACTGCCCCGTATCGTTGTGTCGATCAGCAATGTTTTCAGAAACAAATAGTAGTATTTTCCGTGGCACAATGCCTGTAATGAGGCCCAATAACAGTCCCTCCGTGGTCCCACAATCTCTCCTGGACTTCTGAGGATTGCTGATCATAATTTTACGTTCAGCGAAGATAAGCGTTATATTGAGACATCGTCTCCGGCAAGTTATTTCCCATGAATATTAGTCAAAAACTTGTTTTCCATAGATGTATGATAAATATAGGACATTGTTCATCTCCTTTCGGGCCCGCAATTCAACTGTTTTTTTTTACGAGCAAAAGCTACGAGATTTCAGTGAAATGATACCATGGACCAGTCGGTTCTTGAGACTCGTTATTACGCAGCATAAATATACTTAAAGCTGCCAAGTGTCTAATTATTTAGACATTAAAGTTTGTACACTTAACTAGTAATCGAATTCATAAACTTAGTGCAACAAGTGTAATCAATTGTATCCTTGTTTTTTTAATATATATTTATTGCAGTTTAAGGGCGTAGTCTCGCCTTCGAAACGCGTTTGACTAGAGCGGCGGACGTGACAGTCGCATAGAAGCCTGGAAAAAAAAAGTACGGCATTTGCCAATGAGAGCTGACTTACGCACGTGCTCTGAGGTCATGCTAGCGCACCCTGGAGTGTACGCATCAGTTTTTGTACGAGGCGCTTTAAGCATAATCAACGAAACTAGAATTCAGAAGGGACAAACTTAGAGAATGTCGGAGGTTTGCGAACAACCTTTGCATTATATTGCCTTAGATTCGAAATGATGAATTCGAAATGAAGAACTAGAAAATCGTTGAACCACGTTGACTAGACTACCGGCAGTTGGGATATATTTAGCGACCCCAGTGAGCTGGCCGAGACTCACGCCCTGTGTCCAAAACATCGAACCGCTGATAAACATCCCACGGGAACAGAGATCGTTTCACCTAGATTGAGTTCGGATATGCGATCTGAGTAATCGGCGCAGATATTTGGAGCATGCGCACTCATACTTTCCGCTCATGTGCGGATCAAGATAAACCGAACGCAAAATCCGCGGTCCGCGTGAATGTTGCACCTGTTGAACTGCACAAATCATGAAGATCGTTAAACAGTACCATAAAAAAATCAACAGAGGCGTGTTGTGTTCATTATTTTATTCTAGTTGTTAGAATATTATTTACAGTTTTATGGCAGGTCGAAGTACTACTTTATATTTTTCATTTACGTATTGTGGGGCCTGGACGCCATGTTGGAAATCCTCTTCTGGGTGGGGAGTAAAATGTACCACGTGACCGCGTTATCGGAACACAATCTCAGCGTTCGGTTACGCACTCGGCGGAGTCCGACTACTCCGCTCGCATACCCGAACTCACCCCTAGAGTTACGAACTCGCGTTACACAGCTGTTATTATATAGTGAGTAGCCAACTTTAAGCAAGTTTTTTTCCCGGCCAATGTTATTCAAATTAATGTTTGCAAAAGTTACGATATCCCGGCAGAGAACTTCCACTGATGGAAGCGTGGAGATCTCAGTGGAACGCCCCCCAGATCTCCAAAGCACAGGCTAGAACTTTTTTTGTTAGAAACGCTATGGCGCAAGAGAATAAACCGTTTGGGTTTGGATGCGAAAATCATGAATTCGCCACGTACAAAGTGACGAAATGAATAATATATTTGTTAGAACAGCAGCAGAGGAATGACATTATTATTCATTAGGTAGTGCTACCAACAAGCCACCGTTAATTTTTGATTACGCATTCCCAGACACAATACTGGGAGTGCGTAATTACATCTGTGAATCATAACGAATGGAGAGATAACACGTTTGTTTTGTAAGTGAACGAGGGTGCTTTGGATTCACGAAAAAAAAAATTACATTTACATGGTCTTTATTTACATGATCATAATAACATTAACCATAGCCTATTGCACAAATCATTATCTTTTTCCTTCACTTGTATTTTATTACGTATAATTTAAATATGTAGGACCCAAAAATTAATTGAACGAAATACGTATAGCTATAGAACAACTAATGAAAACAACCTTCCTTTACATAGCAAACACGAAAATCTTAAAGAGCACAACAGTATGCATTAACAGTATAAGATGTTCTCACATTTATTCGCACTGGTGAAATTGCAGCTTCATCGTTCGGATGCTTTCGAGCAGCACGGAACAAGCTGATATACCTCAGTGACACACTAGAAGCTAGCCACACATCTAAGTATAGGAATGTTCATTCACTCTCACGCCACACAATCCATTTTAATCATCAAACTCCTTCAACCACGATGGCCGTTGTATAGAACGCCGCGATCTCGAAGTGGTCGACGGTTCCTCTTTTATGAGTATTATCTTCTTCGCTTCGGACTCCGTGGGCGAAGTCTGTGTTTTAGCCTTGACCTTCGGGGTGTCTTCCGTTCTGGGCAATGACCTGGGTCTGCCTCTGCCTCTAGGGGTCGCTGTGGCTGGTGACTCCCCAGCGGGTCTCCCTCTCCCCTTAGAGGTCGCTGTGGGTGGCGGCGACGACTTCGCCGCCGGTCTGCCTCTCCCCTTAGGGGTGGTCGCCGCGGCTGCGGACTCCTCCACCGTTTCCTTCTTAAGAGGCTTAACTTTCGGAGTATTGTCTTCATTCAGTTTCTGGTTTCCCTTCAATGTTACTCGGAACTGACCCCTGACCTTTGAAACGCTTTCCTTCGATCCCCCAACAGTTGCCTTGGTTACGGTTTTCCCGGGCGACGGCTTAGCGGCGGCGTTCTTGGGCGGTCGACCACGTGGTCGCTTGGGGGTCTGACCCGGCGTGGCGTCTCCAGTCACTCCGGCCTTCGCCTTGCCCATACCATTCTCCATACCACTCTGCGTTTTCGACACTCCAGGAGGCGCTCTGGGGGAACCTTCCCCAGCAACAGACGCCTTGGCTATAAGAGGTATATCCGAGTCAATATTCGGAGCTATGGCATCACTTTTCGGTGTCGCGTCATCGACTTTGTGAGGCAGTTCTGGGCTTTTCGACCCCGAGGTGCGGGACTCCGTTGGGGGCCTCACGACGGCGGATGGTCGCGGGGACCCTTCGGCGGCGGCGGCGGCGGCATCCCCCGCCCCGCTCAACGCGCCTTCCCCCTCCTCACCGCCACCGGCGACCTCTTCTGTCAGGTCGGCTGCCGTGACATCCTCGGTCACGTGGTCGGCTGTGACCCCCTCCTCGGTCACGTGGTCGGCCGTGACCCCCTCCTCGTTCACGTGGTCAACCGTGACATCGACTGCCGCCAACTCCTCGCCCGTGGCCTGCATCTGGACGAGACGGACGACTGTGGCTGTGGCTAACGCCGTCTTAATGGGTCGACCCCTCTTCTTCTTCGGAACGCTCTCCGGCGTCTCTGCAAGACATTTAACAAAAGCGTTGTAAGTCACAACACTGTTGGAGTAGCACGTAACCCCTTTACGCATGAACAAAGTGTCCAATCAGTTGAATATGGAGTTCCAAGCATCAAAATTGGCTTATATCGCCACCAGTAGATCTCAGGCTAAGTCCGCATGTATGTTACGTCATAGTGACGAAGCAGTGCTGTTTATATCTAATAAGGGTAAACGTATATAAAGACTATTAAATATTTATAAGACTATTACATATTTATAAGACTATTACATATTTGTAAGACTATTACATATTTATAAGATTATTACATATTTATAAGATTATTACATATTTATAAGACTATAAATTCAACTAAACGGGGATGATTAAAATATGTAATATAGTTGTAGGATGCCGTGGTGCCGTAGAACCCACGTGGCGCCATGGTGCTGCCTTCTAGAGGAATCCCATGCCTAGTGAGTACAATACTTCGCCCTGTTCCCCTGAATGAGTAGAGGGCAGCATTCATTGTACTACACGAAATACGGAATTTGCATACTGATTGAAAAGAACCCATCGTGTATCCACTAAAGCCATAATTGTCGCCCATACGACAGTCCACTCCTCCCTTCAGCGGACACACACACAGCTGGACCTGAGACCGTTCACCGACCTGTCTTGACTTTGACCTTGCGGCGTGTCTTGTCCTCGCCGCAGGTGTGGGCTGCCAGCTGTCGCTTCTTCTCGAAGCCGGCGCCGCACTCCGGGCAGACCACGGGGTAGATACCCAGGTGCACCAACTGGTGGTGCCGCTTCAGGTGCCACGAGAAGTAAAACTTCTTGTGGCACTCGCCACATTCAAAATTCTTCTCACCTACGAGAAGAGAACAAATAAAACAATATATATCTATTCACTATTCTTCATCCCTAAGAGAAGAGAAAAAAAGCGTATAGATCTATTCAAATTCTTCACACAAGAGAAGAGAAAAAAATCCGTATAGAGCTATTCAACATTTTTCATCCCTAAGAGAAGAGACAACAAACCGTGTAGATCTGTTCAAAATTCTTCACACAAGAGAAGAGAAAAAAATCCGTATAGAGCTATTCAACATTTTTCATCCCTAAGAGAAGAGACAACAAACCGTGTAGATCTGTTCAAAATTCTTCACACAAGAGAAGAGAAAAAAATCCGTATAGAGCTATTCAACATTTTTCATCCCTAAGAGAAGAGACAACAAACCGTGTAGATCTGTTCAAAATTCTTCACACAAGAGAAGAGAAAAAAATCCGTATAGAGCTATTCAACATTTTTCATCCCTAAGAGAAGAGACAACAAACCGTGTAGATCTGTTCAAAATTCTTCACACAAGAGAAGAGAAAAAAATCCGTATAGAGCTATTCAACATTTTTCATCCCTAAGAGAAGAGACAACAAACCGTGTAGATCTGTTCAAAATTCTTCACACAAGAGAAGAGAAAAAAATCCGTATAGAGCTATTCAACATTTTTCATCCCTAAGAGAAGAGACAACAAACCGTGTAGATCTGTTCAAAATTCTTCACACAAGAGAAGAGAAAAAAATCCGTATAGAGCTATTCAACATTTTTCATCCCTAAGAGAAGAGACAACAAACCGTGTAGATCTGTTCAAAATTCTTCACACAAGAGAAGAGAAAAAAATCCGTATAGAGCTATTCAACATTTTTCATCCCTAAGAGAAGAGACAACAAACCGTGTAGATCTGTTCAAAATTCTTCACACAAGAGAAGAGAAAAAAATCCGTATAGAGCTATTCAACATTTTTCATCCCTAAGAGAAGAGACAACAAACCGTGTAGATCTGTTCAAAATTCTTCACACAAGAGAACCAAAAACGTATATGAATGACGGTCCCCGCAGGACAATATTATGGAATGGAAGATGATGGTCATTGCCTTCTCGCCACAGAGACGCACATTTAGCACTCAGAGTAAGTGATAGGTTAGGCCATGACGAAGTAATTTCCGTAAACCATGCCACTTATGCCTCACCTGAGTGCATAACCACGTTCTGGGACCTTACCTGAGTGTATAACCACGTTCTGGGGCCTCACCTAAGTGTATAACCAAGTTGTGGGACCTCACCTGAGTGTATAACCATGTGCTCGGTGAGCCGCGACTTGAGGATGAAAGTCTTGCCGCAGAGATCACACTTGAACTCCTTCATGCCGCTCTTGGAGATGTGGTGCACGCGGCGCAGATGGGTCAGGTATCTGGGGCGCGTGGGGAACGACTTGTTGCAGATGGAGCACAGGGTCACTCCGAACGACAGGTGTGGCGACTCGGCCCCTTCCTCCCCGGCGGCCGCCTCCTTCACCACGGCGCCCTGCTCCCCGCTGGGGCCAGCGACCGCAGCGGAGGCGGAGGAGGAGGCGGGCGAGGCCATGCCGCTCAGCAGGCTGGCGGCGGTGGTGTGACTCCCGGGGGATGCGGTCCAGGAGGAGGCCCCAGGGCTGTCGGGGGGCACCTTCCGACGGGCGGCCACACGCGGCCGGGGTCGGCTGCGGGGTCGGCCGACCCGCTTGAGGCGCGGCTTGCCTGTGGGGCCCAGTCCGCACAGGTGGTTCTCCAGCTGCTTCACCTTGGCGAAGCCCATGCCACAGTCCTTGCACGCGTGCGGGAACTGCTTCAGGTGCACGTGGCGAGTGTGGCTGCGGAGGCTCCACTTGTCCTTGAAGGCCGCCTCACAGAGGTCACACTTGTGATCTCGCTGGTCTGCAAAAAAAGAGAACATATTAATATATTTATATATTTAATATATATATTTAATATATATATATTATATGGTCGCCCAGCATGGACAGGGTCAGAATTAGTACCCGCCAGGTAAGTCATAACTATGAATGGTTTGGTTGGCTATATATTCAGGACGTTTTAACCAATGCTGGTCATGTCGCGTCAATGGGAGGGGAAGGGAGAGTGGAGCTATGTCCCCGGGGTAACCCCTTTACTCTTTGCGAAGAAGGACATGGGATCTTTATCCTGCGACAACACAGACATGGCCACAGCGGGGCGCGAAGCACCGATCCACGTACCGTTAGGCCCTCAGGAGGCCAGAGCGCTCGGAACCAGCGCTCTGGATGCGATGCGAGCGCTCTGACCCACTCAGCTCCCGGGCCGGCCCCTATATATGGTTTGGTACTGAAACTGTTACCAGGCCGACATACCTGAGTGCACGAGGGCGTGGTTCTTCAGGTGCCACAGCGTGCCGAAGTTCTTGTTGCAGATCTCGCAGTGGAAGATCCGTTGGTTCTTCTGCATGTGGTGAACTCTGTAAAGACATCGTCAACAGTGTAAATTACGGAGAAAGCTGTGGCCTAGTGTGGGGCGGCGAAATGATATCAACCATTACACATAATACCGTTATGGATCACGAAATACGTCAAACGTCTAGAAAACATGGTGACTCGCACAATGATAAACGTTCATCGACTCTGAGAGACAAATATCGTTAGACATTAGGGTTTAGCAACCGTTTCCGAAGTGCGATATCAGTTTCCATCAGAGGACATGGAGGAAAGTCTTGCCCTGATAGGAAAGTACAAGTACGAGAAATCCCTGACATGAAAGCAAGTTACCAGACAAGATATACGATAAACTACTTATAATGCTACAATGTAAGTAAACCCTATGAACTATCAATTATAGACAAAAATATAACACCTAGTACGACAACAATAAGCTATAAGTTTTTTAATATGATACAAAATAAAATCCAGTCCATGTTCTGGATGCCATATTTGAAAAAAAATTACTCCTTGTTACTGGTACATGTGGGCGTAATACTCCACAGCTCTGAAGTCCTTCTCACAAAGCCGCGACAGACTTACTTGTACATGTGGAGGTAATACTCCACAGCTCTGAAGTCCTTCTCACAAAGCCGCGACAGACTTACTTGTACATGTGGAGGTAATACTCCACAGCTCTGAAGTCCTTCTCACAAAGCCGCGACAGACTTACTTGTACATGTGGAGGTAATACTCCACAGCTCTGAAGTCCTTCTCACAAAGCCGCGACAGACTTACTTGTACATGTGGAGGTAATACTCCACAGCTCTGAAGTCCTTCTCACAAAGCCGCGACAGACTTACTTGTACATGTGGAGGTAATACTCCACAGCTCTGAAGTCCTTCTCACAAAGCCGCGACAGACTTACTTGTACATGTGGAGGTAATACTCCACAGCTCTGAAGTCCTTCTCACAAAGCCGCGACAGACTTACTTGTACATGTGGAGGTAATACTCCACAGCTCTGAAGTCCTTCTCACAAAGCCGCGACAGACTTACTTGTACATGTGGAGGTAATACTCCACAGCTCTGAAGTCCTTCTCACAAAGCCGCGACAGACTTACTTGTACATGTGGAGGTAATACTCCACAGCTCTGAAGTCCTTCTCACAAAGCCGCGACAGACTTACTTGTACATGTGGAGGTAATACTCCACAGCTCTGAAGTCCTTCTCACAAAGCCGTGACAGACTTACTTGTACATGTGGAGGTAATACTCCACAGCTCTGAAGTCCTTCTCACAAAGCCGCGACAGACTTACTTGTACATGTGGAGGTAATACTCCACAGCTCTGAAGTCCTTCTCACAAAGCCGCGACAGACTTACTTGTACATGTGGAGGTAATACTCCACAGCTCTGAAGTCCTTCTCACAAAGCCGCGACAGACTTACTTGTACATGTGGAGGTAATACTCCACAGCTCTGAAGTCCTTCTCACAAAGCCGCGACAGACTTACTTGTACATGTGGGCGTAATACTCCACAGCTCTGAAGTCCTTCTCACAAAACCGCGACAGACTTACTTGTACATGTGGAGGTAATACTCCACAGCTCTGAAGTCCTTCTCACAAAGCCGCGACAGACTTACTTGTACATGTGGGCGTAATACTCCACAGCTCTGAAGTCCTTCTCACAAAGCCGCGACAGACTTACTTGTACATGTGGAGGTAATACTCCACAGCTCTGAAGTCCTTCTCACAAAGCCGCGACAGACTTACTTGTACATGTGGAGGTAATACTCCACAGCTCTGAAGTCCTGCTCACAAAGCCGTGACAGACTTACTTGTACATGTGGGCGTAATACTCCACAGCTCTGAAGTCCTTCTCACAAAACCGCGACAGACTTACTTGTACATGTGGAGGTAATACTCCACAGCTCTGAAGTCCTTCTCACAAAGCCGCGACAGACTTACTTGTACATGTGGGCGTAATACTCCACAGCTCTGAAGTCCTTCTCACAAAACCGCGACAGACTTACTTGTACATGTGGAGGTAATACTCCACAGCTCTGAAGTCCTTCTCACAAAGCCGCGACAGACTTACTTGTACATGTGGGCGTAATATTCCACAGCTCTGAAGTCCTTCTCACAAAACCGCGACAGACTTACTTGTACATGTGGAGGTAATACTCCACAGCTCTGAAGTCCTTCTCACAAAGCCGCGACAGACTTACTTGTACATGTGGGCGTAATACTCCACAGCTCTGAAGTCCTTCTCACAAAACCGCGACAGACTTACTTGTACATGTGGAGGTAATACTCCACAGCTCTGAAGTCCTTCTCACAAAGCCGCGACAGACTTACTTGTACATGTGGAGGTAATACTCCACAGCTCTGAAGTCCTTCTCACAAAGCCGCGACAGACTTACTTGTACATGTGGAGATAATATACTCCACAGCTCTGAAGTCCTTCTCACAAAGCCGCGACAGACTTACTTGTACATGTGGAGATAATATACTCCACAGCTCTGAAGTCCTTCTCACAAAACCGCGACAGACTTACTTGTACATGTGGAGGTAATACTCCACAGCTCTGAAGTCCTTCTCACAAAGCCGCGACAGACTTACTTGTACATGTGGAGGTAATACTCCACAGCTCTGAAGTCCTTCTCACAAAGCCGCGACAGACTTACTTGTACATGTGGAGGTAATACTCCACAGCTCTGAAGTCCTTCTCACAAAGCCGCGACAGACTTACTTGTACATGTGGGCGTAATACTCCACAGCTCTGAAGTCCTTCTCACAAAGCCGCGACAGACTTACTTGTACATGTGGAGGTAATACTCCACAGCTCTGAAGTCCTTCTCACAAAGCCGCGACAGACTTACTTGTACATGTGGGCGTAATACTCCACAGCTCTGAAGTCCTTCTCACAAAGCCGCGACAGACTTACTTGTACATGTGGGCGTAATACTCCACAGCTCTGAAGTCCTTCTCACAAAGCCGCGACAGACTTACTTGTACATGTGGAGGTAATACTCCACAGCTCTGAAGTCCTTCTCACAAAGCCGCGACAGACTTACTTGTACATGTGGAGGTAATACTCCACAGCTCTGAAGTCCTTCTCACAAAGCCGCGACAGACTTACTTGTACATGTGGAGGTAATACTCCACAGCTCTGAAGTCCTTCTCACAAAGCCGCGACAGACTTACTTGTACATGTGGGCGTAATACTCCACAGCTCTGAAGTCCTTCTCACAAAGCCGCGACAGACTTACTTGTACATGTGGGCGTAATACTCCACAGCTCTGAAGTCCTTCTCACAAAGCCGCGACAGACTTACTTGTACATGTGGAGGTAATACTCCACAGCTCTGAAGTCCTTCTCACAAAGCCGCGACAGACTTACTTGTACATGTGGAGGTAATACTCCACAGCTCTGAAGTCCTTCTCACAAAGCCGCGACAGACTTACTTGTACATGTGGAGGTAATACTCCACAGCTCTGAAGTCCTTCTCACAAAGCCGCGACAGACTTACTTGTACATGTGGGCGTAATACTCCACAGCTCTGAAGTCCTTCTCACAAAGCCGCGACAGACTTACTTGTACATGTGGAGGTAATACTCCACAGCTCTGAAGTCCTTCTCACAAAGCCGCGACAGACTTACTTGTACATGTGGGCGTAATACTCCACAGCTCTGAAGTCCTTCTCACAAAGCCGCGACAGACTTACTTGTACATGTGGAGGTAATACTCCACAGCTCTGAAGTCCTTCTCACAAAGCCGCGACAGACTTACTTGTACATGTGGAGGTAATACTCCACAGCTCTGAAGTCCTTCTCACAAAGCCGCGACAGACTTACTTGTACATGTGGAGGTAATACTCCACAGCTCTGAAGTCCTTCTCACAAAGCCGCGACAGACTTACTTGTACATGTGGAGGTAATACTCCACAGCTCTGAAGTCCTTCTCACAAAGCCGCGACAGACTTACTTGTACATGTGGGCGTAATACTCCACAGCTCTGAAGTCCTTCTCACAAAGCCGCGACAGACTTACTTGTACATGTGGGCGTAATACTCCACAGCTCTGAAGTCCTTCTCACAAAGCCGCGACAGACTTACTTGTACATGTGGAGGTAATACTCCACAGCTCTGAAGTCCTTCTCACAAAGCCGCGACAGACTTACTTGTACATGTGGAGGTAATACTCCACAGCTCTGAAGTCCTTCTCACAAAGCCGCGACAGACTTACTTGTACATGTGGAGGTAATACTCCACAGCTCTGAAGTCCTTCTCACAAAGCCGCGACAGACTTACTTGTACATGTGGGCGTAATACTCCACAGCTCTGAAGTCCTTCTCACAAAGCCGCGACAGACTTACTTGTACATGTGGAGGTAATACTCCACAGCTCTGAAGTCCTTCTCACAAAGCCGCGACAGACTTACTTGTACATGTGGGCGTAATACTCCACAGCTCTGAAGTCCTTCTCACAAAGCCGCGACAGACTTACTTGTACATGTGGAGGTAATACTCCACAGCTCTGAAGTCCTTCTCACAAAGCCGCGACAGACTTACTTGTACATGTGGAGGTAATACTCCACAGCTCTGAAGTCCTTCTCACAAAGCCGCGACAGACTTACTTGTACATGTGGAGGTAATACTCCACAGCTCTGAAGTCCTTCTCACAAAGCCGCGACAGACTTACTTGTACATGTGGAGGTAATACTCCACAGCTCTGAAGTCCTTCTCACAAAGCCGCGACAGACTTACTTGTACATGTGGAGGTAATACTCCACAGCTCTGAAGTCCTTCTCACAAAGCCGCGACAGACTTACTTGTACATGTGGAGGTAATACTCCACAGCTCTGAAGTCCTTCTCACAAAGCCGCGACAGACTTACTTGTACATGTGGAGGTAATACTCCACAGCTCTGAAGTCCTTCTCACAAAGCCGCGACAGACTTACTTGTACATGTGGAGGTAATACTCCACAGCTCTGAAGTCCTTCTCACAAAGCCGCGACAGACTTACTTGTACATGTGGAGGTAATACTCCACAGCTCTGAAGTCCTTCTCACAAAGCCGTGACAGACTTACTTGTACATGTGGAGGTAATACTCCACAGCTCTGAAGTCCTTCTCACAAAGCCGCGACAGACTTACTTGTACATGTGGAGGTAATACTCCACAGCTCTGAAGTCCTTCTCACAAAGCCGCGACAGACTTACTTGTACATGTGGGCGTAATACTCCACAGCTCTGAAGTCCTTCTCACAAAGCCGCGACAGACTTACTTGTACATGTGGAGGTAATACTCCACAGCTCTGAAGTCCTTCTCACAAAGCCGCGACAGACTTACTTGTACATGTGGGCGTAATACTCCACAGCTCTGAAGTCCTTCTCACAAAGCCGCGACAGACTTACTTGTACATGTGGAGGTAATACTCCACAGCTCTGAAGTCCTTCTCACAAAGCCGCGACAGACTTACTTGTACATGTGGAGGTAATACTCCACAGCTCTGAAGTCCTTCTCACAAAGCCGCGACAGACTTACTTGTACATGTGGAGGTAATACTCCACAGCTCTGAAGTCCTTCTCACAAAGCCGTGACAGACTTACTTGTACATGTGGAGGTAATACTCCACAGCTCTGAAGTCCTTCTCACAAAGCCGCGACAGACTTACTTGTACATGTGGAGGTAATACTCCACAGCTCTGAAGTCCTTCTCACAAAGCCGTGACAGACTTACTTGTACATGTGGAGGTAATACTCCACAGCTCTGAAGTCCTTCTCACAAAGCCGCGACAGACTTACTTGTACATGTGGAGGTAATACTCCACAGCTCTGAAGTCCTTCTCACAAAGCCGTGACAGACTTACTTGTACATGTGGAGGTAATACTCCACAGCTCTGAAGTCCTTCTCACAAAGCCGCGACAGACTTACTTGTACATGTGGAGGTAATACTCCACAGCTCTGAAGTCCTTCTCACAAAGCCGTGACAGACTTACTTGTACATGTGGAGGTAATACTCCACAGCTCTGAAGTCCTTCTCACAAAGCCGCGACAGACTTACTTGTACATGTGGAGGTAATACTCCACAGCTCTGAAGTCCTTCTCACAAAGCCGTGACAGACTTACTTGTACATGTGGAGGTAATACTCCACAGCTCTGAAGTCCTTCTCACAAAGCCGCGACAGACTTACTTGTACATGTGGAGGTAATACTCCACAGCTCTGAAGTCCTTCTCACAAAGCCGTGACAGACTTACTTGTACATGTGGAGGTAATACTCCACAGCTCTGAAGTCCTTCTCACAAAGCCGCGACAGACTTACTTGTACATGTGGAGGTAATACTCCACAGCTCTGAAGTCCTTCTCACAAAGCCGTGACAGACTTACTTGTACATGTGGAGGTAATACTCCACAGCTCTGAAGTCCTTCTCACAAAGCCGCGACAGACTTACTTGTACATGTGGAGGTAATACTCCACAGCTCTGAAGTCCTTCTCACAAAGCCGTGACAGACTTACTTGTACATGTGGAGGTAATACTCCACAGCTCTGAAGTCCTTCTCACAAAGCCGCGACAGACTTACTTGTACATGTGGAGGTAATACTCCACAGCTCTGAAGTCCTTCTCACAAAGCCGTGACAGACTTACTTGTACATGTGGAGGTAATACTCCACAGCTCTGAAGTCCTTCTCACAAAGCCGCGACAGACTTACTTGTACATGTGGAGGTAATACTCCACAGCTCTGAAGTCCTTCTCACAAAGCCGTGACAGACTTACTTGTACATGTGGAGGTAATACTCCACAGCTCTGAAGTCCTTCTCACAAAGCCGCGACAGACTTACTTGTACATGTGGAGGTAATACTCCACAGCTCTGAAGTCCTTCTCACAAAGCCGTGACAGACTTACTTGTACATGTGGGCGTAATACTCCACAGCTCTGAAGTCCTTCTCACAAAGCCGCGACAGACTTACTTGTACATGTGGAGGTAATACTCCACAGCTCTGAAGTCCTTCTCACAAAGCCGCGACAGACTTACTTGTACATGTGGAGGTAATACTCCACAGCTCTGAAGTCCTTCTCACAAAGCCGCGACAGACTTACTTGTACATGTGGAGGTAATACTCCACAGCTCTGAAGTCCTTCTCACAAAGCCGCGACAGACTTACTTGTACATGTGGAGGTAATACTCCACAGCTCTGAAGTCCTTCTCACAAAGCCGCGACAGACTTACTTGTACATGTGGAGGTAATACTCCACAGCTCTGAAGTCCTTCTCACAAAGCCGTGACAGACTTACTTGTACATGTGGGCGTAATACTCCACAGCTCTGAAGTCCTTCTCACAAAGCCGCGACAGACTTACTTGTACATGTGGAGGTAATACTCCACAGCTCTGAAGTCCTTCTCACAAAGCCGCGACAGACTTACTTGTACATGTGGAGGTAATACTCCACAGCTCTGAAGTCCTTCTCACAAAGCCGCGACAGACTTACTTGTACATGTGGAGGTAATACTCCACAGCTCTGAAGTCCTTCTCACAAAGCCGCGACAGACTTACTTGTACATGTGGGCGTAATACTCCACAGCTCTGAAGTCCTTCTCACAAAGCCGTGACAGACTTACTTGTACATGTGGAGGTAATACTCCACAGCTCTGAAGTCCTTCTCACAAAGCCGCGACAGACTTACTTGTACATGTGGAGGTAATACTCCACAGCTCTGAAGTCCTTCTCACAAAGCCGTGACAGACTTACTTGTACATGTGGAGGTAATACTCCACAGCTCTGAAGTCCTTCTCACAAAGCCGCGACAGACTTACTTGTACATGTGGGCGTAATACTCCACAGCTCTGAAGTCCTGCTCACAAAGCCGTGACAGACTTACTTGTACATGTGGAGGTAATACTCCACAGCTCTGAAGTCCTTCTCACAAAGCCGCGACAGACTTACTTGTACATGTGGAGGTAATACTCCACAGCTCTGAAGTCCTTCTCACAAAGCCGCGACAGACTTACTTGTACATGTGGAGGTAATACTCCACAGCTCTGAAGTCCTTCTCACAAAGCCGTGACAGACTTACTTGTACATGTGGAGGTAATACTCCACAGCTCTGAAGTCCTTCTCACAAAGCCGCGACAGACTTACTTGTACATGTGGAGGTAATACTCCACAGCTCTGAAGTCCTTCTCACAAAGCCGCGACAGACTTACTTGTACATGTGGGCGTAATACTCCACAGCTCTGAAGTCCTGCTCACAAAGCCGTGACAGACTTACTTGTACATGTGGAGGTAATACTCCACAGCTCTGAAGTCCTTCTCACAAAGCCGCGACAGACTTACTTGTACATGTGGAGGTAATACTCCACAGCTCTGAAGTCCTTCTCACAAAGCCGCGACAGACTTACTTGTACATGTGGAGGTAATACTCCACAGCTCTGAAGTCCTTCTCACAAAGCCGTGACAGACTTACTTGTACATGTGGAGGTAATACTCCACAGCTCTGAAGTCCTTCTCACAAAGCCGCGACAGACTTACTTGTACATGTGGAGGTAATACTCCACAGCTCTGAAGTCCTTCTCACAAAGCCGCGACAGACTTACTTGTACATGTGGGCGTAATACTCCACAGCTCTGAAGTCCTTCTCACATATGTAACACCACTTGTGTTTGGTCCTGAGGTTCTCCTTCTGCTTGCGTTTGCTGGTGGCCTTGACGTCCTTGAGCAGTTGCTCCACCTGCGGGTCGTCCCTGTGGGTCAGCTTGATGTGGTGCCGCAGCTGTAGGGCGTCGAACTCCTTCTCACAGCGCGGGCAGTTGAGCGTGATGATCTGGCGCCGCTTGGGTTCGCGGAAGATTTGCTCCTGCACCATCACCAGGCTCTTACTGCGAATCCACATGAAATTAGTTAATCAATTAAAGTAATATGTTCTCTCCAAGTCAAATAAGTATACTCTGTCTTTAATTTATTTCCTGAAAGCCTGTGGAGAGAAGCAAATTTGTTCACCGGAGCAGAAGTTGGTGGCCGGCTTTATTTATATACCTGCGCGCCTGTTTGCTGTTCGATATTCTGTGTGACGCAAGGACATCCGGGTGCGATAAACCATTCCGCGCCGTCTTATGCTAAAATTGTTGTTTTGCAGACTCAACGAGATATGAAACATATGCATCATCATTTTGAGATACTTTTAGTCTTGATTCTAAAATGTAAAGAATCTAAGATGGCGCATGTACCATATTGTATTGTATATTAACCATATTTACAAATGTGATAAATGTTCCACCAAACGCAACTCCTAATCTTATTAACCCAGTACTTAACATCCAATGGGGCATATTACCAGATTACCCAGATAAATAAATTAGGCTTCTTGCGAAGCATGAATTTGGGGTGACGAATAAGTGTGTACATTAAATCGCATTATTTGCCAAAAATCGCAATTCAAAAGCATGTATTAGGAGTCCTTACTTAAAATTGGGATGATCCTTGTGCTTGTAGTTGAGGTGACACCTCAAGGTGCGCAGGTTGGCGTATTTGGAGTAGCAGAGCGGGCAGGAGCTGATCTTGACGATGCGTTTGTTCTCCAGATTCATCTTGTGGATGGACTGCAGGTGTTTCTTCAGGGCGTCGAAGCGGCGACTGGGCTTGTGGCAGATGTAGCAGAGGAAGGCGTCCTTGATGGTCACCATCTTGATGGCGGTGTTGTCGAAGTAGGCCTCCTTGTGCTTGCGCTGGAGGTGGTTGTACAGCACCTGCGACAGGAGAAACCAGTCAGTGCGAACGGCAGGTCAACAGGGTCAAAGCTGGAAGCAAAGGGGTATCATTGAAAACCCTGGGAGTGAAGAGTGTCAATGATGGAAGCAGAGGGGTATATAATGTAAATAAACAGGGTCAATGATGGAAGCAAAGGGGTATATAATGTAAATAAACAGGGTCAATGATGGAAGCAAAGGGGTATATAATGTAAATAAACAGGGTCAATGATGGAAGCAAAGGGGTGTCATTTAAAAACCTGGGAGTGAACAGGGTCAATGATGGATTCAGAGGGTATATCATTCGAAAGAAATATTAGTGTTTCTGGTCAATTTTGTGCATATGAAGGCTAAACTGGGCCGAGAAACCTTCTGGGAAAATGAAATAAAGTTGGAGCAACTTGCCTAAGATGCTGCTGCAGGGGTTCAAACCCATGAAAGAGATATCACTGGTACCACCCACCTGGAGCTGTGAGTAGGTGTTGGGACAGAGGTAACCCTGGTACCACCCACCTGGAGCTGTGAGTACGTGTTGGGACAGAGGTAACCCTGGTACCACCCACCTGGAGCTGTGAGTACGTGTTGGGACAGAGGTAACCCTGGTACCACCCACCTGGAGCTGTGAGTACGTGTTGGGACAGAGGTAACCCTGGTACCACCCACCTGGAGCTGTGAGTACGTGTTGGGACAGAGGTAACCCTGGTACCACCCACCTGGAGCTGTGAGTACGTGTTGGGACAGAGGTAACCCTGGTACCACCCACCTGGAGCTGTGAGTACGTGTTGGGACAGAGGTAACCCTGGTACCACCCACCTGGAGCTGTGAGTACGTGTTGGGACAGAGGTAACCCTGGTACCACCCACCTGGAGCTGTGAGTACGTGTTGGGACAGAGGTAACCCTGGTACCACCCACCTGGAGCTGTGAGTACGTGTTGGGACAGAGGTAACCCTGGTACCACCCACCTGGAGCTGTGAGTACGTGTTGGGACAGAGGTAACACTGGTACCACCCACCTGGAGCTGTGAGTACGTGTTGGGACAGAGGTAACCCTGGTACCACCCACCTGGAGCTGTGAGTACGTGTTGGGACAGAGGTAACCCTGGTACCACCCACCTGGAGCTGTGATTACGTGTTGGGAAAGAGGTAACTCTGGTACCACCCACCTGGAGCTGTGAGTACGTGTTGGGACAGAGGTAACCCTGGTACCACCCACCTGGAGCTGTGAGTACGTGTTGGGACAGAGATAACCCTGGTACCACCCACCTGGAGCTGTGAGTACGTGTTGGGACAGAGGTAACCCTGGTACCACCCACCTGGAGCTGTGAGTACGTGTTGGGACAGAGGTAACCCTGGTACCACCCACCTGGAGCTGTGAGTACGTGTTGGGACAGAGGTAACACTGGTACCACCCACCTGGAGCTGTGAGTACGTGTTGGGACAGAGGTAACACTGGTACCACCCACCTGGAGCTGTGAGTACGTGTTGGGACAGAGGTAACACTGGTACGCCTGGACATCCATGATGATCCTGGGGATATCCTTGTCCGAGTTGATCTGGAGCGAGTGCTGCAGCTCCAGTTCGTTGGAGGTGATCCCCTTCAGGGAGTCGGCCGTGTGCCGGAGCAAGGTGCGCGCCTTCCGGACCGGGGCGGCCACCTGCAGCTCCGGGATGTAATCGGGATCGTTCACGTCCTGGCAATCCGGCCAGGCCGACGACGACTGGATCTCGATCACCGTGCCATCCTCGGAGGTAGCCACGATGACCTTACTTTCCAGCTCGGACGCAATCTTGCTGAGCTGGCTGACCAGCAAGGTGCCGTCCTCTAGCGGGATCCCGGAGTGCTCCATCTCCACTTCCTGCGCGTCGATGACGTACGACGTCGTCGTCTCGGCGCCGGCCGCGTCCACTTCCGGCTTCATGGCCACCACCGTAGTCAGTGGCTGGCCCGCCTCGTCCGCGTCCGCCTCCACCAGCGTCTCCCCGCTTTCCAAGGTCAGGTGGTGGTGGGTGGGCACTTGCTGCTGGTGGCTCCGCCCCTGCAGCTGGATGTGGTACGTGGTGCCGTCCGGCGCCACCGCCGACCCCTCCTTGGCGTCGTACCGCAGCTGCTGGCCGTCCGCCATCACCAGCTGGATGGGTTCATCCCGTCCCAGGACCACCTCGCCCTCGGCGTCTTCAATGATGGTCTCGCCGTCGGCCTGTATGATGGCTTGGCCGTCCTGACGCAGGAGGGTGCGCTCGTGGGCATCTACCTCGTGGATGATGGTCTGCTGCCCGTCTCCCTGTTGGATGATGGTCTGCCGCCCGTCAGCGTCCTCCAACACGTACTGGATATTCTGGAGATCGCCCTGTGCCTCCTCCTCGTCCTCCTCCCCCCGCGGGAGGGCAGAATCCGGCGGGTCCTGATGCTGCAGGGATTGCTCAAACTGCTCCTGGAAGGACCTCCCCTCGGATCCGGCGTTAGCGCCCTTGGACTCCAGGCTTTCAGCCTCCTCCTCTTCCGGCTCCGGGAGGCCGTCCGGAGCTGCCTCCAGAGTGACGTCCCCGGAGCTGCCGTCCACCTGGCCGTTATCCGCGGAGGTCCGCTCATTCTTCACCTGGACGTCCTGACCCGACGATGGGGTCCGGGGGTCGTGTGAGGTGGCCAGGGAGGCGATGACATCCAGGGCCCCGTCAGGATCGCCGTGATCCGGGGCAGCCAGCGAGTCCGGTTGGTCGTCCCCGCCGTCTCTAGGGTCCGGCGGCTCGGTCTTGGCCTGGGCTTCGTGGTCCTTCTGGAGGTAGACTGGGCTTTGAACCGCTCCCAGGGCCAAGACCCAGCCGTCGTCTTCCGCCTCGATCACGCCGGTCTCTCCAGTCTGGTCTGAAACAAACAACATCTACGTCTTCAACCTCTGTCACAAATTTCCAATTCCTTCCCATGATTTGTAGAACTATATATACCAGGTATATTTAAACAATGTGCGGGACATTGCGCTCCATTTCACATGCATCTAAATTTTAATTGGTAAAAAATAGTATTACATATATATCTGTACATAATGATGCGATAACACATTTTTCGTGCATGCATATATTGAAACCGGTCAATTTAGACATGCATTAATCAGATGGCTTATCTTCTTAGGCCACCCTTGCAAGAACCATACTGTGATATGTGGGTGAATTATATCCAAAACCATGTGCAAATCTTCATAATTCTATTCAATAGGCATACCAGCAATGTCAATCAAGAATCTCTCATCACTTTCTTTCTCAGTCCTCTTCATATTTACATCAAAGACGTTTCCTGAAAAGTAAAATGCAGGAGTCAAAATAAATTACTTAATGGTGAGTTAATGGGTAAAATGTTACCTGCTATTTTAAATGGAACTTTCACTTCATTACAGTACATGGTTTGTTACTGAATGCATGAACTGTAAATATAATTGTTACAGACAACACAGTTGCAGGAGTTACTGCTCAATGGATCACATCTGTACAAGGGAGATCCCATGTTCTCCCGTAGTGGCTGCACGCTGTATGACCATTGTACAGGGATGGCACACAACTTGTACATGTAAAGGTCCCACAATTATACAACTCACTGTATTATCAGCTAGTTCCACAGAAGGTTGTATAATGTAGAGACTACCATACTATACAGGTAAACAGACAAAACTTACTTTACATAGTCCACAACATTACACATCCTTCACATGTAAAATGTCCAAACCTTTAGTTCCTGTGACTGAAAGAATCATGGTCTCGTTACAGTTAGGTCGTATCTGTTCAGCCAGCTTCACCAAGGCCCAGGGGATATCGAGCCGGAGCCTAGAAAAGCTTGGCATCGTTATAATGACCTCGCCCATCTTGAATGAAAACTGAAATATAACAGAAAAATCTTTATAAATGCAAACAAATTGTTCCACAAATAGGACATTTGTTGCATATTTCGTTTCATGTAATTACTTCAATACTGATACATGGTAATTGATATATATTTAGATGCAGATAGAATGTGGATCTGAATCATTAAAACTAGTCACATTAAAAATCACATTTTCGTCACAGCTAATCCAGCCACAAATTTAAAAAATAATATACTTTAAGCTTATTCAAAACTAATTTGAATTTTGATGTTGAACTTCCAAGGTCACATTTAAATGTGATCTCATTTAGTCATTTTGCATAGATTGTCAAATGTAGCATGCATCTTAACTTGGAAAGTTAAAGGCTGTTGTGGAGGTTCTGATTTTCAATCTAAAAATGCATGCTTGACCCAGTTTTCTAACACGATTCCACGTATAAAAACCCATGTCTAGCTTTACTACATTTGGATACATGCGAACTGACTGAGGGTGTAGGACATCCTTTAGCATGCCATGCATGCTGAAACTCCAGTACCAGGAAATGTTTTGTGAAGGCTTCGTCTTCTTTCAATGAATCCTAAGAATACTGTCGCACAGTCCGATCAGTGTTTGGTGATATAACACACTGATGGTATACATGCAAAATGTGGGGAATGGTTGACCAGGTGTGATGCTGAGATGTCATTCTTACCAAGATTAGTCACACAGAAGACAATATATTCAATTCATAAGATGATGTTTATGAATCTAAAAGATGTGTTAAGCCAGGTCTAGATCCAGAAGCCAACGGAACTCGTTGAGAATGCAAAACCCCTGTGGCCCTGGACAGCTAGGAGACCCAGTAGCCAATGGAGGCACATAGATGTCACCTTTGTGACCCCACAGTTAAAGGAGCCAATGACATGGGAACCTCTGCATTTGTTTGTGGCTTTAAACTTTAGTAGAACCTGTAACTTTGCAATGATTTAAATGTAGCCTTGCTCTCAGGGACTATCTCAAATATACAGGGTCAACTCATGTGAGAGGGACCATCTCAAGATTTTAACGGTAGCCATAAAATACCAATGTTATCTCTGTGATCATACTCTAACCTACTATGTCTAGCATCTGAACCATGTCTCTATGATGGGACACAATTCATTTTTAATTTCTTTAATCGCTCTAACCCTTGAAAGATCAGTATGCTAGTACCGTAAACTGCCTATTAGAAGCTGCATACATATTAGAAGCCGCACCCCAACTTTGGCCCAAAAACCGGGTTGGCCGGCGCCCAGAACCATTTCCGGAAAACTACATATTATAAGCCGCACCCCGACTTTGGCCTTCCGACCCCCCCCCCCCCCCACCCCACACCGGCCCGCCCTCCGCCCTGTCTTCCTGCCTAATCCATCCGGCCAACCAAGCCACTTAATTGTTTATACAAGCAGTCGCGACCACTAACAGCATTCACCTCTCCCTCTCCCTGATCGCACCTCTTATCAAGTGTCACACCAGTGGCTGGCTCTCCTGGACTTTACCAAACCAATTAATTGTTTATACAAGCAGTCGCGACTACTAACAACATTCAGCTCTCCCTCTCCCATCGCTGCTCTTATCAAGTGTCACACCAGTGGCTGGCTCCTACTGCATGTTTATGAATCCGGCAGCCGTATCAAGTTACACCACCTGAAACCTGGCCTCTGATCATTGGTCTACAATAGGTGTGGGGGGAGTCGCGTGGCAGTATAAATAAATAACACAACCATAAGTAGCTCATTGTATGATTGATTGATTGGTATGACGTTATGATGCCATAAATTAGTTTAGCAACATCGGTAATTTTCGCATTACTCCCCCCCCCCCCCTTGCTTGTCCTGCCACGCTCACTTGAAATCGGTAAAAGGCCCTCTTTAAACCCGTACCCTGACTTCCAACTAAAATCCGGGAATTTGACCCTCCAACTTCCTAATATAAGCCGCGGCTTCTAATAGGCAGTTTACAGTGGGTGGCAGGGATGTAAGCTAGATATATGCAGCTATGCACAGGTGAATCATAATCAAGGTGATTATTAGCAGTCACATATGATGATTTGAGGTGATCATTTACATGTGCTGTTGAAAACCTCGCAAAATAACTAAATTTAATACAAAAAAAAACATATGATGAAAAATGAAACTTGTATTCCATTAAAATTGTACTATATTACAACATATCAGCCCAGAGTTCAGAATCTGTATTTTTATGGCACAAGTATGTACAGGTGAAAATACATGCTTTACCATGGCTTGAAGGGTAGGCAGGGGTACATACACTACAATCTATAGTCATAACCTTTAAATATTACGCAATGATCTGTCTTTCAAAGACATCAGTTAAATGAATACTTCATCATAGTTAGGTAGATGGAACAACAATTTTGTCCCAGAATCCTTAACCTATTTGGTATGATTTACTTACTTGAATACTGTTTGAATTTGGGGGTATGTATAGTACAATCAAACTTCATGTGTGCATATCTAGGGAATATAACAATATTGAAGTCAATCTTTTTCATGGATAATAACATAATTATAGAATAAAACAGAGGTCATAATAAAACAACTAATTACTTCATTTATCTTGCGAATTCAGGAGGGGGTACATACACTACATAATTTTCAGCATATTTGGGCTATTATTTTAATTGTCATCAAAGTGGATTTTCATATTACTGAAGACTTTGCTTGATATTAGTCATTTATAATGGTTATTTTGCTTGTAATAGAAAATTCTGATTATTTGTTTCTTTAATACAATGTTTTATTATATTTATATCCCCCAATTACAAATCATTGGGGTAAATGGGTGTTTTCGTAACAAATGGATACTTTTTTAGAAATATCATAACAAATAAATGACCCAACACCTGTTCCCTTCAGCCAATTATAAATAGACTTAATGCATTATTAGACAAATAAACATCATTATTTCACTATTGCATCAATATTAATACTAAAAATATACAGACTGAACATTAAGATATTTAAAATGAACACTTGTAACAACAGAATTTCATCTGTAATTTTGTCAAAAATGTTTATATTTGCATAATTGTTTCTTTAATTTTATGTTTTTAAGTAGCCCAATGGATATTTTACTTACAAGTTTTATTTCTTGTACTGTTTATTTTAAATACCACGTAACAGTGGTATTTTTGACTTTTGACCTTGATTGTGATTTACCCAGCTGCAGCAAACACCTTCTCTTGAAATGGATGTTGCCATGACTAGATGGCTTGAAATAGACACTGCCATGGTAGATAGCTTGGCAACGAAATGACAATGCTGGCTTCCTGCTGGCAATTCAATGTGTGAAAAAAATGGTTTTCATTTGAATCCACTACTGTATCTTATCCAGCTGCCATGCATATAGGGAGTAAATATATTTTACTAAGACAGTAAAATTATTGTCATTTAAAGGAAAAGCCAAGACCTGTGCTGGATGATTTTACATTGAAACTATGAAACCAAAGTTCATCCCCATAAAGACATATTTTTTATTAATTTGATAACAGAGTAATTATCAATTGAATGCTAACCACTGCCCCAAGATGTTGACATCATAAAAGCTTAGTCCAATATTTCCCACCTCACCTGCTCACCCACCTGATGTTGCAGCCCGTCACCAAGCCTTCATCATATGGAATATTTCTTTAGATAACAAAGAAAGAAATAATCAGCAAAGAGAGGAAAGTAAGTCTAAACCTGTTAGGTCTTAGTTCAGTGCAGCCAATCAGAAAATATCTCGGTGATTGCTCCAATATTAGCGAAGATATCGGCCAAAAGGAGTGTGAACGGCATTAATGAATTTGAGTATATATAAAAGACTGGCCCAATTAAAAGGTAAAATGTAATTTTAATTTTCTAGATCTATCATCCTTATCTAGCTTTTTACCTTTTAACACTTTTGTTATTAGCAACAAGTACTCAATGTATTTAATTTTGTAACCTTAGTGTAATATTCTAGTAGATCAAAATCTAGTCATAAACTTCTAGTGGAAAATATGACTTAACATGCTTAATGCAGATTAGATCTAGGCCTACTTTTTATAGCATGAGCAAATGTATGATGTAAGCTGATCTGTTTTGCTAATTCTATTCCCCCTTAGTCTGAAATAAGTAACTTACTTAAAGGATATTAAAATATTGAAGGAGTTGACAAGGGTTAAAAAAAACGAATAAGTCTCGCCCTCATCCATCAGTCCATTACCAGATCGCTGAGCCTGCGGTCTGGGGTTTGTTGCGAGACTTGCTGATGAAACACGGCCACGGATCTTATTCATTGGAAAATTCCCTCAAATGAAATGTACGACAACTGATTGACTTTGTCGTCCGCCCTTTTACAGTGAAACCGGTTTGTTGCGGTACAAAACAACCCGGGTTTATGCTAGACAGCTACAGCATTGTGAAAGGTCGCTCGAGAAGCGATTAATGAAGCAATAATTAGAAAATATTGCAAATGGCGGGCGACCCAGTTGGCTAAACTCCCTACTATCGCCCACCCCTGGAAAACGTTAAAGCCAAAATACCAACCGTGCACTCATGCTGCGATCGGCGAAATAACGGTTTTATAATTACAAGACACTATTTCCTAACAATATACTTACGATGCGGTCTTAACGACCTCCAAACTACCAAAAGAGTGCGATTATTTGCTCTGTGAACTTCGCAACAGGTCAAAACATCACGAACAGCCAACATACGCCTCCGTTCATTCGCCAGGTGGCGCCACACTATCAAAGTCTGCTTTGCTTTTTTTGGCGCGCTTCTTGTCCAGTCGAACAAGCCTAAATTTAGGCTATCGGTCAGCTCGAGCAACCACACTATGAATATATATTCACAAGCTAAGAACAAAACAAGACAACAAGTTTAGCACTTGTAGGTAACTTTATCGGAAAAAAGAGAAAACAATCAGGTCATCCAAATTTTGCTAAAGGGTAAGGAAAATAATTCTTCGTGAACTGGGAATGGGGTATTAGTCGACCGCCGTGATCAAGGATTTTAATTAATCGTGAACTTGGAATTTTAATATTAAATACCCGTGAATCGTGAATCGACAATTTAATATCGTGTATCCGCCCTTCCATTGCATGCGGAGAGTTATGCTTTTAATTCATCGTGACCTGGGAATAAAGAAATTCTTTCTTCGTGATCAGGGAACACGACCCCACCCCCCTTCAATTCCCGAGGGAGGGGGGGGGGGGAGTATACTTAATACATGGTTTACGCATGTAATGCATGGTTCCGCGGTAAAGCCCCCCTTTTTCACCTACCAAATCCGCTTGCAAGGGGCGTTTCTGCTCGGAAGGGGAATTTTTTTTCCGTTGACCCGCGCTGTCGCAATTCAATGCAGACCCGCTCGGCTAACTCTTTTGTCACGGCAAACCTGCTCTGTGAGCGCCCATTTTCAGAATAGCCTCCCCCCTCCCTCTCGGGAGTTTAAACATATCCGCTCTAGGGCCATTTTTTTTTATAACAAATGTCCGCTCTCTCAGGCATCAATGGGCACCCGCGGAGCAGCCCCCCCCCCCCCCCCCCCCTGGTGGTTCAAGTGTTGTTCATAGCCATGCCGGTCGGCATATCATATTGTAAATTGTGCGTATATTTAATGTATCATGAATTATTTGGCCTACTTTGCTCCAAGTGCAAGGGCGGATTCGGGGGGGGGGGGGCGGTGCATTTTTCGTGCGTAAGCTACGCAAGTGCAGTGCCGGGCTAGATATTCACGGGACTCGTAATCGGTCTTTTGAATTTTGCGTGGTTTGGAAACCCGCACCCCCCCCCCCCACAAACATACACCTATTATAACGTTAGTGCTGAAATTGCCCCGGAGATGTCCTCGTATCACGTTACGGTCATACCAAGCAGTTGTCGGCCATTACAGCTGGCGGCCGAGACGGTGGGTCGTGACTGTCCAGGACACCGCTAGTATTGAACGTAATGTGGACTGTATACTGGTTTCAATAGGTTTGAAAACATGAAACCTTTTGTTGCACATGTCGTTTGACCTTAGACCTATCTCAGAGTTCACGGTGTTTTGGTCGCGATGTAAGGACGAAAAAAAACAACAAATACTGTACATTATGTACAACATTAGATTTCATTGTGCAAAATTATGGGGAATTCAAGCAATATCAACAGATGGTATTCATATAAAATGATGGCTGTAACCGAGGCCCGAACATGTGACTCCAAGCTGACATCACGCTACCGCAGCAGGCAGTCGCCTCGTCCTCTGATATAAGCGTCCAATTTAGATATATATTATATATATATATCACAGCAGACCCCCGCCTCAGTGATCCCAGACTTTCTTTTCTGGCGTTTCCGGGGGCGGTTCCAGGTTCAACATATCCCGCAGCTCTTCCAGTGTCGTTTCCCAATGTTTTTCGTAGTAAACATTCATGAGAAACTTTGCGTTGTAGCCGTTGTGCAGAGCCCACCACAGGTGTTCCTGCAGGTACTTCTGCCGGTGCCTGCGTGAGACAGAAAACACGTTCATTAATCATTAACCAGATGAAATTCGAGGGTCTTCGGGATCCGTCGGTGTAATCTTGAAAGGCAACTTACTGTAGTGAAAAAAAAGTTCCAGTACCGGAAAAAACGCGGGAAACATACATACCGGTTGGGACTGCACCTGGCCACCATATATTTATATATTTTGTAAAGATATCAGCATTGTGTATATACATTTTACGGTTTAACAGATGTCCACGTTCGGCGGAGCAAGCCTCATATTTATACGCTAAGACAAGTAGTGCGATAGACTTGGATGAGGCTTGCTTTTACTCAGTGGGCACGAACGTCATATAGTTTGCACTTCCCACGTGCCCGCTGGTTGTTAATCTCACTGGTCGGCGCCATCGTTTTTCGCACTAAATCTTCTAGTCTGACGCCCCCACACCCACATCGTAGGAAAGCTCAAATCACAACAAGTGCCCGCCCCCCTCTCCCCAAAGACACTTGTGAAATAGGAACGAGACCCTGATCTCCAGTCCTCCAATAATCATAATGGTGAATCCCTAAATAGTCTCCCTAGTCTATTTTACACACATTACCATAACAGGCACACCGCCATACTAGTACTGTACCGGTCGTTAATTACCTGGGACCCAGCCGGAGGGGAGCAAACATGGCGCCCAGGGCACACATGGGGAGGCCGGTCTGGAGGGCCTCCACCCACTTGACGACGATCTCCCCCAGGAGGTTGGTTGGCATGCCGAGGACGGTGTGCAGGAGGTCGTGCACCTCCCGGTAGCGCTGCATCACGTAGGCCAGGTCGGGGTCATCCACGTACTGCACGGGAAGTCGCTCGTCCGGAGACGCTTTCTGGATGGGGAGTCGCCGTGGATATGGCGAGGACACAGACACGTGAGATATGTAGCTCTAATTCGACAGATGGATTTAAAACATTTTTTTTATTTCTTTGGATTTAGTTATTAAATGGATTGATTGATTTATATGTAGGATGCTTTAATCAACCCGTGTAGATCCTCATCATATCGCGACAATGGGTTGGTTGTATATTCAGGACGCTTTAACCACCTTTGGTCATATCGCGTCAATGGGACAAGGAAGGGGGAGTGGAGCCATGTTTCCGGGGGTAACCCCCTACTCTTTACGAAGAAAGACCTGGGATCTTTATCCTTCGACCACACAGACATGGCCACAGCGGGGCTTGAACTACCGATCCACGTGCCGTTAGGCTCTCAGGTGACCAGAGCACTCAATGCGAGCGATCTAGCCCACTGAGCTATCGGGCCGGCCCCCTTGCGAAGAAGGACATGGGATCTTTATCCTGCGACCACACAGACATGGCCACAATGGGGCTCGAATCACACATCAGTCATCGGCCGCTTGTGCTGTCCTAGCAGAGCACATTCGACAGTAGCCGAACGCGCTTCCACGGGGTGACCCCATTGACCATTGTACTTCACTTGTAACAATGGTGCAGTTACTACAAAGGCACAGAGGGATGAACAACTTTGAATACCTCATTAAATTCCTAAATTATATTGGAAATCTGGGAGAAGAAGTTGGGGGGGGGGGGATTGTTTTGCTTGCACCCTCACCCTTTGAACCACGGAAAAAAACTTTCTTTAGGGGTTAATTTCAGTGTCTCGAAAGCAAAAATGACTTCCCATGTTTCTCTGGGACTACTAAAAATTGGTACATGCACCAACTTTCCAACTTATGAATGTGAGATTCATTCTACCAATCTTTGCGGCAGTTCAGGTATAAGTTACATTCTTGTCGAGCCAATTGACGTATTCTTTGCCTAGCGTATCAACAGGTAGTGTCCTCATGTAGTCTAAATCAACGGTTGAAGTGTTAATTCTCGGCCGTTCTCTGTCGCAGAAAAAATTGTTACATTATAATAAGTGACATTAGTTTCCATTGTAAAATGTTTAAGGTGGTAAATAATGCAACATGTCTTTTTCATAACATTGCAAGAAAATGTCAAACAAAAAATGCAAAAGAGAACGTTTTCTTTTAATATTTGTTATCGTAAAATGGAACATTATTGTATATCCTTCTGTAAAATTCTGATTCTCTATCCAATACCTCAGGATCTGTTGTCCCACATGGTCAGCCATCATTCTTCTCCGCATACTCCTCAGAGCTAGCGACCCTGTTGTCTCTCCCATTGTTGCAACCATATCTGGTGATTTAACGGTAATAACGGAGTTTCACTTCATACTATAAAAACAGGAGACAAGATAAAGATTTCTACGCTTTCTCATTAAGTGATTCCCTACTTCTTATGACATAAATTATAACTGCTTCATGACAGCAGTACTGCCCATGACATCAATAATACATCCATTCTAAAGCATCAATTTTAACCCTTGCCTGTGGCATCCATATTGCTTTCTACCCATAATTAACATCCATGACTTCCTGCTCATGATATCAGTGTCACCTCCTCATTACAGCATCCGCACTACCTCCTGTATAGCGGAAAATAGTCCACTCTCCCCGAAGCTTTCCAACTAGCCCTTCCTGTAGCACTAAGCTCACTTACCTCCTCTCCATGGCATCAAAATGGCCACCGCTCCAGACCCAGCCGACAACAACGCTTTTTGAAATAATGTAGTTGGAATATGACCTTCATATTTTGAGTTAAAATGTGCTGTCTTTGCTTGCTTATTTGTAGCCTCGTCCTTGTCATCATGCCCATCTTGCCATACATCCTCGTTCGCCTTTAAACCACTGGCACGCTCTTCACCTGCAAGACAAAGCATCTTAGAGATATTTTCGAATTTATTGTTATATCAATTTGTAGGTGGAATCTTTATCTTACACAAACATTTGCACAAACAGCAAGGGCTCATGCACTGGCCACTTGGGCAGGCTTAGCACACCACCAGGGGGTGACCCTCATAATACTAATGCACACAGGATGAAGAAAAATATATGTTCTTGTCATGTCAAAGTATTATGTCAGTTTATCAAATGGATTTTTGTTAAGGCCTATTTATTGTAAGAATAATGTATTATAATTTCTAATAAATAGAACTTTTACTTATTAAGAATTGGTATAAAGGTAAGTTTGTAAGTCATATGGGTGGGGGGAGAATATATACCTCATGTGGCCCCTTGTGGCTATAACCTAGCTTGACTGCAACTTAATAGCAAATCTGCTTTAGTGAGTGGTACCGGTAGTCTGAATTTGATATCAATGCCAGTCACTTTTTTATCTCAAAATTACTTCTGAAATATTTTAATTCAAAATCTGCACTATTGTAAGGTATCAGCCTTCACTTCCTGGTGACTTGAATAGATATACATACATCACATTATTGACAAGATTAGAAGTATATCCCTTTGCAGCCAAAGACCTTGTCTGTAGTCTTACATTGTGCTATTTGGGTTTAATGACTCCAGTGATAACAGTTGAAAGCCAGAACACTAGTTGCAGATCTTAAGTGAGGCCTGAATATCACCCTATTTGTTATCCTCACATGATTTTTAATCAACAATTTTGATGCATTGATCACCCCCACTACAAATACTATTTTATTTTAGCTCACTTGTACATATTGTAAGTGTACCTTAATTAAAACCAGCGTTGTATATAAATTGTTTTAGATATCAAGAGGTAAGTCATATTGCTGCCTTCTCATTCATTAGGCTAGCAGATGAATCCATTAGGCTAGTAAATGAATCCACTAAGATGCAATTATGTCCATGTATTGGAATATGAGAGGACTTGGCTATACCTCTCAACTGCAACCTTTATTTATTAAGTGACTCCTATTGAAGCCTAACGATAGCCAATTGAAGCCTTTTTTTTGTCCTTTTACAGCTGGCAACAAGTTTCTCAAAGGATTATGAAAAATCTGTGATGCTTATTTTTTTAAATTCACAAATACTTTAAGCTGCACTGTCAGCTAACATGTCTGTATAAGTTTTTACTGTTGGGGAGGGGGAGGGGGAAGGGGTGTAGAGGCATGTATGTGTATATGCCTACTTGCTCTATTGATAGCAGACACATTGTCGCAAAAAAAACTAAAACACAGACACGGAAATTATCTAGTTGCTATGGAGTATGCATGCCTGGTGCAAATATAGAGTGCATATTTATCTGAGCATGCAGCGCCATGGCAACTTGATAAGTTTATGATGTGTATTTTACTATGTTTACGACAGAGAGTCATCTGCCAATGGAGTGCTAGCATGAAGAAATATTGTTTGTATCGGTAATAAGGATACATTGATAGCACAATATTATGCTTGGTATCATTAATATGGTCTTGTATTGCTTATTTACCTCAGTGATTTTCAGATCGATGGCAGCAAATTTTATGGAAAATATAGGCCGAAACATCACTACAGCATTCATTACTTTTACTTTAGAAAGCGACTATAGGCTCAGTCTCAGTCAATACACAGCCTATGCTACTGGGCTAGGGTTGTGAGCTACTGGTATTGGTACAGTGTCAGTGGAGAGCTTCCACTGCAAACTAGTGTGTCTGCGACTGGTCTCACAAAAGACAGCCCAAATGCCAATTAACTCCGATTTGAAGCTGTTGAACCGGGTGATTCAGTTTGTAATGTCTTTACTGCAGGCAAGAATGAAAAATGTATTGTTTAATCGGGCTCATATGCATATTTAACAAATATTTCAACACGGACGCAGTTCAGCGATCGGTATGGCTGCTGCCATGTTGGATAGACACTTGCCCATTGCCTCACTAGATGGCGTAACGCGACAAATGATGTTACATACATGTTTGCGTTATGAGGTCTTTTCGCGAAAAGACGGTTAGATCTACGTCTCCTAACATTTTATTTCGTGAAAAATGGCAACCCAATCTTGATGAATTAAAAAATAAACGTTTCAGGCGATACATGTCAAAGAGGCGCCCAGCCTGCGACCAGAAAGTCCTGAGGTACCTAAAGTAAGATATGTCCCATTTACGATTAGATTGTCGCATTATCGTCTTTTCGCGAAAAGACTTCATATCGTAAACATGTATACGATACTGCCCCGACTGCACGTCATCTAGTGAGGCAACGGGCAAGTGTCTATCAAACATGGCGGCAGTCGTACCGATCGCTGAACGGCGTCCGTGTTGACATATTTGTTAAATATGCACATGAACCCGATTAAACAATACATTTTTTCATTCCTGCCCGCAGTATAGGGCTGTACAGTCACTTCGGGATCTTATCGAGACTCCACGAGACAGGGATACCTATGCTCTACGTCAATGCCTAGCATCAACGGCATGTACGTGCTGCCTACCTTCCAGTTGTTTGCCTTCACTCGCCTCACACACAAGATCGGCTAAAGCTGTCCTTGAAAGCACAAATAACCACTGAAGTTATATGTGCATATCCGAATTATAACCACCCGAGTAAATTTATGTAATGTATGAGCGGTTAGACAGTTGATAAACCAGAATGCGGTTGTCTCATGAGTGACTCAGTGTCAGGCAATCTAACGTGCTGCGCGGGGTTTTCCATGTCGTATGACGTAATAATCATCATGACGCGCGAGTCTGCACGCGGTATCTATGGTTACGTAACAACGCTCCTTATATGGACTGAGCAGGTGAGGACAATGGTGCTCCGTTTGTCGTAGAACTGTAAACATCGATGATTTGGCTCAAAATACAATGCTTCCAACAGTCTCATCAAACGGACCACATGCATTATGGAGAGATAAAGGTCTTATCTTAAATTATATTATGATTTTATAGTTAGCCATGCCTGGACCAAAGCAAACAAAAAATAGTTTCACACCCACTCGATTCTTCACGCACAAACCGCGCAGCCTGCCGGTTCCAAATACTAAAACGTTGACTACAATGAGTGCGAGTCATGCAGTTGCAGCAAGGCACCAGCGTGATGCGCACTCGTTCTAAGAGCACATGGTTTTTTGTTGGTCCCCAAAAGACCTAAACCGGAAATAGAACCCGCGAGAACTGTACAGCCCTATAGACATTACAAACCGAATCAGCCGGTTCAACAGCTTCAAATCGGGGTTAATTGGCATTTGGGCTGTCTTTTCGCGAGATTAGTGTCTTTTCGCTATAAAGTGAGACCCTCTACTACTAGTACTAGTGAAACTGTGCTAGCCTGTCCAATAAACGCTAGATGGCGCTGCGAAATGACGTCGCGCGGTTCGCAAATGTGTGATTTAGGGGGTGCTGCTGTTTCCGCGATCGGCACACCTACAGTTCTTATTGTAGTTACTTCCGCTTTATCCTCCCGCCATGGCGGCATTCTCAGGATGATTTGTCTGCTTGGGGAATTCAAATCGACCAAAAATAAAGCTTTTAGAGCCAGATGAATAGAGAGGTATGTAGGAATTTAATAGAAGTTGAAATCGGAGAACTTTCCGGCACGGGAATTTGAATTTAGAAGCCCTTATAACCCCATAGAGACAATTGTTAGTTCTGTATCTAAGGTTGCCTGAGTGTGCCAGCTTTCGATTTGACGCGCCCCCCTCCGAGTGGGCGATATTAGGAGCCGTTACGGACTTTGCGTTGCGTAAGAGATCGACGTCAACATTTAAATAGCTTCTGTTAAATTGATAGTGCGCGTAAATAGGGACGGCAGCATGTATATTTAGCCTAGATTTATGTGTTTGTTTGTGGATTACATGCTTTCAATACCAATTATTGAAGTATTTTACTATTTTAAAATTATTTAAAACTTTATTTCGAACTTGCTCCGATTTGTTTGACCATTAAAATGATAGTATTTATAGATCTGCCATGCATTTATTCATACTTTGGTATCATTGCACATCAACCTTGACTTAGTTAGGATAAATTTATCTTTGTATATTTCTTTTATGATATTTTTTATAAGTTTTAATTAAAATTATTTGATATTTGTTTAATTTAAATTAATAACTGTCGCAATATCTTGTGTTTAATACACTAACATTATTTTTCTAAACACATTATCAGTCTGATATGTTAATATTAGAACTGAACTGAGGGATATTTTATGTTTAACTCTATTCTTATAATTTATAAATTTTATATGGGGGGGGGGTGGTTACATGTAACACAATTCAGCCATATCTGCTATTTTTACATTTCTATGGACTGATACATAGTTGGGAGGAGATACTTATATATTATGTAACTGACAAACTAATCACTATTTAATAAAAGGGTTCAAACTGCTTCTGATAATTTTAATCACTTTACAATATCAACATATAGTTATACTGTTCTGTACTATCTAACCTCTAAATAGTATACAAAGCTTAAGGAAGTGATTTTATAAACTATGGAAGGCATTTAGCGTAACAAGTACACAGCCATCCCTAAATATTCTACCACCTTAAAGAATGCTTTCCTCTATAGAAGTTTGTTTCTGAAGAAGCTGAGGTAGGGATATATTGCTCTCTAGCTCGGTTAATGAATATATCTTTGTGGAAACGAAGGGTTTACACTTGTGTAGCCAGGCCTGACTCTAGTACATAATTTTGAATTTCCTCATAACATGCCAATGGCTTAAGAAATTCATTAAGGGTAATTTGCGATCATGAGGTCTATGCATGTACTGCCAGGGCATGATCCTCTTCTCTCATTTCCCTGGTATAGTTTCTTGGTTCCAATCCAGGCCTTGGCACCTAATGGCATCCATTTATTGTCCTGGGAGGTTGCTACATCCACTTCAGTGCATGTGTATTTTGATCCCAGTCAGTTTTCAGTGAAAAAGTGATTATGCCGCATGTAGACATATACTAACTGCACAAGTAATATTCATAAGATTTTATTCACAGGGTGGAAGCGCTAGGTAGTCAATGCAAGTCCTTTCAAGAATTTTTTAATGCATGGTTAATGTCTTATGGTAAAGGATCCAGCCTTTTCTGCATGCACTATTCCAATATGTGTCTGTTTTTACTTGGAACCTAAAAGAAAATCAAACACTCATTGATGTACAGCATTAAAGTAAGATGACGAAGTTTAAATGTTTGTATCCTGTTAACAAAATGGCCAGATACCAACTTTAAAAAGTGATACAATAAATTAATTCAACAAATACATTAAAACAATTATTGCCAAGCAAATATGTAAATAATTGTATAGAGTTATAGCAATCTGGTATTCTAGTAGTGATAAGATAGCATATATTTGTTACCATAGTGTAAAATAAGTAAACACTTACCTCAATCTCTTTAATGTTTTATCCATGTCACAAAAAATTGTGCACTAAAATCTTATACTATAGCTGAAGTCATTTGGTAGTAGTAATCAACAACATGACAGATCATACTCAAAAATGTTTTCGAAGTAAAGGTAGTTAGATTAGTTCTGTTTGTGACAATTTCACATTTTTTATATTTAATAATAATTTATATAATTTTAAATAACATATTTTATTAAACCTAATATAGTTATAGAAATAATTTAAGGTGAGATTAACCATATTATAAAAGTATTATAAATTAATATTAATTATTCCTTGATATAATAAATTATTTTTTAGGCACAAAACAAGTTTTTCAGATTTTTGTTGATAATATTTCACATAATATAATAATGTATTTAAATATACCTAATATAATAAAAATAATTTAAAGGAGGATTAATGATATAATAGAAGCATTATGAAGTAATGTTAATTATTCCATGATATAATAAAAACTTTTAAAGGGTATAAATCACCATACAATTTTTTTTTTAATTTTTCTTATTGTTAATATTGAAAATTTAATTAAAAAATCTGTGATCGATGGTTAATTATCAAAATATATTATATTTATAAACGTAATAATGAATTTAAATAATGACATATTCAAAAACACATCACTCGGCCAAGTTTTATTGATTTATCTTGGACCAGTCTGAAGAAAATGGCAAAATAGTGACAAATTAGTTTAAAATTGGCCTTTTTTTACCCCGCGAAATCACAGAAATGGATACGGTGACCGAAATCTATAAAGTGCTATAACTTTTTTATTTATTAATATTTTTTCACCAGATCTTTTTTATTAAGTTTCTGATGCACTCTAGTTTCTAGATAGACATTAATAAATGGCTTTATCCGCATTTAAGTTTTTTACCTGGACAGGCTAACTGTGCAATGACAGTCTGAGTGAGCGATATTAGAGTTTGTTAGCAACAATAAACTCTATTTTAGGAATAAACCACTTCCGTCAGGTATTACCAGAAGAAGACACTATCGCTCTGATCTTGAGTGATGTTTCGAGCAATCGATGTCGTTGCACTATACATTTAGAACACACAATGTGCCTCTTTAGCAGAGTCCTAACAAGCGAAAATGACATTTCGGCGATCAGTCCTGTCTTTCAAACTGCTCATTTGATGCTTGCTTTCGACTGCTTCATTTTCGGTCCCTGAAATCATACGTGAAGCTGGCATGAAAAAAAATGCTCGGGCACTAATTCATGCACATTATGAGGGTGGGGTGGGGAGGTGGGGGCAGGGGGTGTGCATGAACTAAAATATTCCGATTAGTCGTAGAATCACAGGTTAATTAGCTTGTTACTCGGAGACGAAAATACCGCCTGAAGTCACGAAAACTGTTCTGGTAAAATTAGATTTCCACGTTTAATTCTTCTTGGAGCTCGACGGTATATGACCAATTATATAAGATACACTATATGCTTGGTATGACCACAAGGGCTGCGGCGCGTAAAGGCCACCCAGTTGTAACGTTAGGATTATGACGAGTTGTGATTGACGAATAGGTTGGGACCTTCTGCATGCATGGCCACCACCCGATCCCGTAATTCATGCCAATAATTCTTGATGACGCATCTATATATAGATCGCATTGCTTGATTGATTTCCAAGAGAGGATTTAAACTAGATAAATAAAACGATTGTGGGAACATATCAGAGTAACATTAACTCTCGCATTTATTTGGGCTATAATATTTACGCAAATCACTCAAAATGTGACCCAGCTATTATTGCACAAATACATGAATATAGTCGAGTTTTCTTGCCATACGACGGTAATTGGTAACAATTATGAATAAATACGATCTGGATCTCTACCACCAGCCTGCTCGATGGTCCAACTCGGTGTGTTAGGAGTGACAACCTGGCCTTTTTCTCGCCTGCTCACCCATATAGTAATCATTGGAAAACATACATCTATCGGGGTAATGAGCTCATGTTACCCTTGTTCTCGGTGGCATTATAAATTTATTAAATATTTTTACGATATGGAACAAATTTGAATAGAAGAACAATATCGCAACGAGACATTTACTATTTCTAAGAAAATAGAAACCGGTCATCCCTCTTCAAAAATGATCCATCTCCTGCACTGTTGTATATTCTTAGCCGTATAACATGTGTCTGCCTGATGTCACGACGTACTTGCTGTACGATTATGGAAATAGAAATCATATTATTTAAAGAAACTCGCTCTGCCTGCACACTCACCCGTCAATTAAATCAGACGCTCCCCTTGGGTCAAGCTCCTAGAAGCCAGCTAGTGGCCATATGAAGCGTCTCCAGATTGATGTGGCCTCTCCACCTCACTAGAAGCCAACACGCGCTCAACACACGAAATAACGGCTAATTTCAACTGGTCCCAGTATGCTGAATACACTGTTTGAAGGATCAGACTGTTTGAAGGATCAGACTCGGGTTTAGAACAATTATCGTTGTGACACAGCTAGTGTCTGACATATGTTAACATGAGTGTCTTATACAATAACAATTAGTATACTGAGCAAATTATTGTTTGCAATGAGGACTTTATTAGTCAGGGAATATAAGACGACACTCGAATGAAGCATAAGCACTCATCTTCTTTTCCTCTCGTGCTGAGCGATGGACTTTCGCTTGTTTTCACCCCAAAGAGCTGAATGTTTCTTGCTGGCCGGGCCATTTCCGTGACGCTCCTAAAACAAGGTGGCGCGTGGATCGATGGTTCGAGCCCTGCTGCGACCATGTCTGTGTGGTCGCAGGATAAAGATCCCATGTCTTTCTTCGTAAAGAGTAGGGGGTTACCCCCGGAGACATGGCTTCACTTCTCCCTTCCTTCTCCCATTGACGCGATATGACCAAAAGCGTCCTGAATATAACCAACCAACCAACGTAAAACAAGGTAGAACAAAACGTTCAGCTTGCGTTACGTTTTCAATGTTATGAATTTAAAGGGCCATGCGGGTTTGTCAGGCTGTTGGTAAATTCGTCTGGTCTGATTCGCTTTGAGGATATGCAGATGACTGCGTTGAGGCTGCCGTTGGTTAGGTTATTACAGCACGAACGATGTTTAAGCTACTTCAGGCCTCATATTACGCGGTATTATGAGCAACCGTGGGCGGGGGACATCAGTCCTGCTACAACTGCTGATGTCGGGAAACTGACGCAAGGCCGAACGCCATTACATCTCTCTCACGTCAGATTCGTCACAAAAAGATATGCGTTCGGCAGCGGATCACTTTCAACATCGTGTCGATATAGTTCAGCGGCTGGAGACGCAGATGAAGGAACTACAGCAGCAAAAACAAGTTGCACGAACGAAGACGCGGGCAAAGATTGTACCGATAAGAAACAGAGCATTGGAGACGCTGGTCACAAACTAGCCATTGTTTACACTTGCAAAGTCTGCAACACCAGATCCGCCAAGACATTTTCAAAGAAGGCGTATGAAGAGGGTGTAGTGATTGTAACATGCCCAGGATGTGACAACAAACATCTTATAGCAGATAATCTTGATTGGTTTCAACATGTCAAACATAGGTAAGGGGTCCTTGCAATTTACAACAGTGTAAAATTCTATTTCCCCCTGAGCAGTGTTAATATGCTGACATATCCCAGGAAGTCCAGCGAAGGGGGCACGTCCCCCCCCCACCATTCAGGCCCTAAGATATATCTGTTCCCCTCACAATGTCCATATGTCTCAGGAAGCAATGCCATAGGTCTATAAACTTAATATAGGATATATTTTTCAAATCGTAAGCTTTTAAAAGCAACCAGTTGATGAGTGCGGAAATAGTTTATACCGAGCCCCATGTACCAATCTGCTGTAGGCAGGTGTGTGAGTGTTTAATTTGTCTTTTCAGAAATATTGAAGAGTTACTGGCCAGCAAAGGTGAACATGTAAAGCGAGTGAATGAGTTAGATGGCAACATTGAACTGACCTTGGAAGATGTGGTTGGTTTGGATCCATTAAAGCCAGCAAATGACGGGGAGGGTATCGATAATGTTGGCACAGAGGAAACACATTCGATGAAAGACACATCATCGCCCAGACGTGAATAAGAACCCTACCTTCATACTACACATAAGTTTGTAATAAAAGAACTTAAGCGCATGTTGTTACTTTGTTAATATATTGCGACCGATATCTACTTGTGAGTTGGAACCCTTCATGTAGAGCTTCTTTATAAAAGGAATACTTCTGGGAAGGGTATACTAGCCCCGAAATGTTTTCAGTTTACACACACAACATGGCGCCAGCCGATCAGGTCGTATTTTGAGCTAGCAATTTACAATTCTATAAACATAAAATTGTGAGCCCTAAGATTTTCTTTTAAACATCCTGATAAAAGGCCCTTTTTGGGTGGGTAGGCAGCACCTGAGTGCTCGCCAAGTTGAGTTGGCGGGTCCCTTGCTAATACCCTGCTTCTGGGAACTTGCCACCAAAGATTTGTACCGTTTCATGCACTATAATGACCGAACGTGTCCTGGCAGTGGACACGGTTGGTTTTTCTATGGAATCAGCGCCCCGAGGAAGCCATTTCCGGCCGTTAGGGCAGTGACAACGAGAGAAAATAGTCTAAATTATTAAGATACGTTTTCCAAAATTATAGTTGCGAATTCGAAGACAAACGATTTTGTTAAAAACCCTTATGGTCGCCCATAAGTGTGTTTTTGGTGGGCGCAGAAATTTAATTCCCACCTGGCGTCCTATCAACCAATCAGGATGACGGGGACTACGGGGGTCGCTACGTCACGAGAGCCGCGCACGAAAGTCGCACCGTTTCACTTGTGATATGTAGGCCTATAGGTAAATGGTTGGTTGGTTATTTAGGACGCTTTAAGGTAGATGCATAGATTACATTTTTTTCAGACAAACTTCTTGACATTTTTTCAACTTATAGTAATGTGTATCCAAAACGATAAAATAACATAAAAAAGATAGGTCTTCTACCTACTTTTCTGTCAAAATGACGTTGAAGAGGTAGGGGGTCACATCTAATTTTATAATGGCTGTCGATGGAGAATTTTGGAATTTCGACACGAAATATTGAACAGAAAACAAACGGCTCACACAAAGTTAATAAAAATTTGTCTGTAACAAGCTCGCTCCTTGTTTGTTCAAATAAGAGAAAAAAATATATGGGTCTTCTACCTTGTTTTTTCGTAAAATGACTCGTGGAAAAAATGAACATGGAAATTGTGCCAGTAATTCTGATGGTCGGAATGGGAAACATGCTGAACTAGAGACACGACAAGTACTCACAAGATTGAATAAGATACTTCGTGTTATCAAATTTACATGAAAACATTTAAGCAACCAAACGTGTAAGCATATAGGCCTACGATGATGTGGGGGATCCCTGCACCCCCCGCACCCCCCCCCCCCCCGCCTCTCCCACTGATTTACTGTGCCTCTGTGGTCAACGCTATGTAATTTGCCAGCTTCTTTCTATTGTCAGTTCGTTCAAAGATATATTTATACATCCCAATAAGTTCTTTAGTTTGCTTGGACTTGCGTTTGCCTAGCAATTTCCTTTACAGCGCATCAGTTTCGCGACTTTGTTAAATAAACAAGAAATAAACGATGACGCCCTGCGGACAATAGGGCTGTACAGTCACTTCGGGATCTTATCGAGACCCTACGAGACGGGATACCTATGCTCTGCGTCAATGCCTAGCATCAACGGCCTTTACGTACCGCCTACCTTCCGGTTGTTTGCCTTCACTCGCCTCACGCACATGATCGGGTAAAGCTGTCCTTGGAAGCACAACTAACCACTGAAGTTCTAGGCATATTCGAATTATAAGCATCCGAGTAGATTTATGTACTGTATGAGCGGTTAGGCAGTTGATAAACCCGAATGCGGTTGTCTCATGAGTGACTGTCAGCGTCAGGCGATCTAATGTGCTGCGCGGGGTTTTCCATGTCGTATGACGTAATGATCATCATGACGCGCGTGTCTGTGCGCGGTATCTATGGTTACGTAACAACGCTCCTTATATGGACTGAGCAGGTTGGACAATGGTGCTCCGTTTGTCGTAGAACTGTAAACATCGATGATTTGGCTCAAAATACAACGCTTCCAACAGCCTCATCGAAGGGACCACATGCATTATGGAGAGATCAATGTCTTATCTTTAATTATATTATGATTTTATAGTTAGCCATGCCTGGACCAACGCAAACAAAAAATAGTTTCACACCCACTCGATTTTTCACGCACAAACCGCGCAGCCGGCCGGTTCCCAACACTAAAACGTTGACTACAATGAGTGCGAGTCACGCAGTTGCAGCAAGGCAACAGCGTGATGCGCACTCGTTCTTAGCCGCAGACTCCCCTCTGGGTCGTAGATGCAACCCAACACGCACCATTAGAAAATGCCAAGTTCGGCAGTTCGGGGCAAAGCGCTCGATGGTTTCACAATGTCTCGCCTTTTTAACTTCATATCTTGATAAAGTTATCTTTAATTAAACGACTAATCGAATTTTTGCTTGCATATGTACCGATTTAGTCTATATTCTGGCAACCAAAACAACACCTTCAACCTGCCTGGCTGATTCAAAACAAATGTCGGATGACGGAAATGGTGTGATGCGCATGACCGGAAAGAGAGTCACCGTAAAACTGCGTAGATGCAACGTGGCGCTCCTTATAGCCTATAACAGCATGTGGTTGATTATCGTGCACTTGATGTTTTAAATTTATGTTATTATTATTTAACGCTGCCATTTTGGTGAAACAAATTGTATTTATGCACAAAACTTTATTTGTTCGGTCTTTTTTTAGCACTGAGTGCATTTTCACTTGAGTGTTACATCATTAAAATGTTAAGTGCACGCTGGCATATGAGGAGCGCCGCATTGCATCTACGCAGTTTTACGGTGACCTTCTTTCCGGTCATGCGCATCGAACCATTTCCGTCCTCCGACATTTGTTTTGAATCAGCCAGGCAGGTCGAAAGTGTTGTTTTTGGTGGCAAGAATATAGACTAAACCGGTACATATGCAAGCGAAAACTAGATAAGTCGTTTAATTAAAGATAACTTTATCAAGATATGAAGTTAAAAAGGCGAGACATTGTGAAACGAACGAGCGCTTTGACCCGAACTGCCGAACTTGGCATTTTCTAATGGCGTGTGTATGGTTGAATCTACGACCCAGAGGGGAGTCTGCGGCTAACTCGTTCTAAGAGCACGTGTTTTTTTGTTGGTCCCCAAAAGACCTAAACCGGAAATAGAACCCGCGAGAACTGTACAGCGCTATAGAGCAGCGTTTTTGTAATTCACACCCGGTTCGTGCTTCCGGTTCCGTGATTTTGCAGTTCCTTATCAATATTCAAATCGATATCTGCATGTGGACCAAAACACTAAATGTAAACTTTCGGCGAGTGTTGTTTGTGGTTGTTTTCGGGGCAGCACCAGTTCTTCGCTGCTTTAACTGCTAAAAGGCGAAGGTTTGTTGTCAGTCTACTAAGAAAGCAATGGTAAGTCTTAATTTCGCATTTCTCTTAGTATTTACAACAAAGGTTATGTTTTTGAGTCATAAAAACATATTTGCCAAAACGCCACTGACACTGAATTAGTGAGTGTGTGTGGTCAATGACTGAAACTGCCAGAGCCAGAGACATCAGACTGAGCAGTGTCTGTCGTCAGTCCATGCAGAGTGCCCTGTCAGTGAATCGTGGGTGCAGCATGCACATGTATGCATGATCAGATGTATAAAAGGGTATAAAATATAAACTATAAGCAGGCCGGGGTGTGTGCAGGGGGCACACTGAAATGTTGATTCTATTCAGCCCCCCGCCTCATAGCGGTGGGGGGCTGAATTGCGATAAAGGGGGACGTCCAATGTATTTTTACCGACCGGGGGGGGGGGGGGCAATTTGAAATTCAGGAAGGGGTATGCACACTACATAATTACTGAAGACTGCTTGATATATAGTCATTTAGTATTGTTAGTTTGCTTGTACTAGTGGATTTTAGTTCTTTTTTTTCTTAAATACAACACCTTTATTACCTATATGGATATCACCCAATGACAATTCATTAGGGCAAATACATGATTTTGTAGCAAATAAATATTTTTTCATAAATATCCTAACAAATAAATGATCCAACACTATTTCACAGCATTATTAGATAAATAAAAATCATTATTTTACTATTGCATCAATATAACTAAGATTGAATAACTGCGTTTTTGTTTCAAATGTTTAAAGTTTTAAACAATTCTTTAATTTTATGTATTTCAGTAGCCCAATGAATATTTTACCTACAAGTTTTGTTTCTAACACTGCAAAATATTTTAAATATCAAGTAACAGTATTATTTTTTTACTTTTGACCTTGATTGTGATTTATCCATATACCAATTGCAATTAGTCATGTATACTCATTACCATGAAAGTAATAATTAATTTCCTTTAGCAGTAAAGTTTTAGTAAATGTATATGCAACTCGTAACCCAGCATTTTAATGTATACCAGATACAAATTTCTTATGCATATTTAGCTTTTGTTCCCATATCATGCTGCCACATATAACGTATGGCAATAACAGCACATATAGATTCAGTAGACTAGGGAGAACATAACACTTTGTTGATTCCTTCTCTGGTGCATTTAAGTCTATTCATATATAATAATATATATAATAATATATTATATATAAATATATTAATATATAAATTAATATATAAACCAGTGAAATGTGTTAAAGATATATATGTATACTAGATGTAGCTGTATCAAGTACAACTTGTTATTATCTTGTCTTGAACATAGGCCCATAAGCGATCTATGTGACCATTTGATGCCAATATTCTAATCATCTAAAAATTAGCACACTTGTTGGTTTCACCATATTACAGTAGATGTAATTTAATATATGGAAAAAGGTGTATAGTTAAGCTTACTTATTTGCTTCCGGATTTACTATTTAAATGGTGTTTTCTTCTTAGATTTGTGTGCTGTATTAATAGGGTATATGTATCATGGATAATTATTACCAATTAAACCATGGTTTATGGTATAGAATGAGTATAAATGTACCTTGGCTGTTGTCTGTGTTTAAATAAATAAATTGTTTTGATTCAAAGTTGCTATTATTAAAGTAAAAAATTAGTTATTCTGTCAACATGGTGAATACAAAATTAAATACTCACTTTTACCATGTATGATGATTAAATTTATCATTCAAAACTTGTGGCAGTATCTACAGTCTATGTTATCATGTTGATATCCTAAGGGAAATGTGTTTTTTTCCGACTATCAAAAGGCACACTTGACCCAGTGGGGTTAAAATTGCTGCATTGCCCAATTCGTATGCAGAAGATGATAATAGATAGTTTCTCGCTTGACAAGCTATGTCATTAAACACCCCATGAATGAAACATGTTCCTCAAGTGAGACCCAGTAGATCTTAGAGAATTGTAGAATAGCACAATGTCAGTGCATCTAAATTATATTATAAAGTTATATATTTTCAAGAGCAAGTAATATAGACAACTGGCCCTTACATATGTACATTATAAACATCTTTTTAACATCGTGCATTTCTGTTTCATGTATGTAACCATCCTTGTTTATATCATATTTGATACAGCGCTTAGAACCAAATAAAAATGATTTACATCCATATTATATGAAGAAGTCTGTGGGATGGGGATAGAAGCACAGTAGGTCTAACTGGCCAGGCTAGATATGACTGCACGAGAACCACAGCACACTAATTGGTACACACCTAGCCTTTATACAGCTACATGATCTGATGAACCATGCAGGCACAAAAACAATGGAAGTAAATCTATTCCGGCAGCAATATTTTGATCAAGAACCAAGCCTAAACCTATTTAAACAGTTGTTTTTCACCACAAAACATGCCAAAATCTAAAGTTTTTACATGGCCTTATGAGTGCAAAAGTCATTTATTCTTCCCACTTTGTTAGTTATCAATGGCGGATGCAGGGGGGAGAGGGTCAAGATTAATATTAAATTCATTGATTCATATAATTTGGGTCAGATAAGATAAAATTTCAGTTGCTAAATAAAGTTGCTAAAAAACTTGCTTTGGTATAATGTGTTCAAAAACCTGCATTCACAGCTGCTTTCCTAAAATTAAAGAAAAGCCTAATCATTGTGCATATATATCACTATGTCTATGTACGTACATATCGCAACTCACATATTAATCAGTTTCGATATGCGCTGAAAAACAAAAGTATGACGGCACACACCCGTCTACTGCTTTACTAACTTGTTATGCCTGCATGTAAAGCGATGTCACATTGCTTTTAGGGACGAAATTTGAACCGAAACCGCCCCCCCCCCCACCACCACCTATACAGCATATCTGGATCCGACCTTACGACAGACCACTTCATCACTCACAGGCTCGCTCTGTTAAGAAGCCCCCCCCCCCATCCAGATCGTTGTTTAACTCAATGTATAAAATTAACAAATTAACAACGTTGCTTAATTGAGCCGGTTTGATAGAGGGCAGTGCCAGTGGCGGATCCATGGCTCGGGCCCAGGCCCAGCTCTCGATAGGCCTAGGCCAGGCCCAGCTCTCGATAGGCCTAGGCCAGGCCCAGCTCTCGATAGGCCTAGGCCTATCGTTGCTTTGATTCTGTGATGCTGCCCGCCTGGCTGTCTTGCTTTGTCAGTCTCCGCTTCGCCCCTGTCACGGTCTCTCAAAGCACATCAAACTTGTTGACAGCTTTAGCTTCACTGTGTGTATCACCTTCCTTTTCGGCTTTATTTATGCTCGTCAGATCATTTCAAACTGGGTAAATATTCCGTCGAAGTGGCCAGTTTACACGCTGTCACTGTCAGTTTCCGGTGTAGAAAAGTGGACTTTCCTGCCTGCGGCGACGTACTGAATAGTCATCAGTGTTTATGAATAATAAAATATACAAAATTGAGGAACCGGAAGCGCCAACCGGGTGTGAATTACAAAAACGCTATAGAGCATTCGGCAGATTAACCTGGTTCCGCGGCCCAACTTCGCTCGCTCGCTCACTTTACAAGAATGAGTATGAGCGGCGGTACCAGCTTATCGCCAGATGGCAGCGGCATAGTCCACCAGATGGCGCCACAGTGATGCCGGAAACCTCCTTAACCACTTTTGGTCATATGGCGTCAATGGGAGAAGGAAGGGAGAGTGGAAATGGTAGCGTCACGAAGACATTTGTTCTCACGTTACACTATCCATAGTCCGTGAGCCAGGCCCTGAAATTTTGAAGTCGACTACCAAACAGAAGGGACAAGGCGCCACTGTGGGACGTCAGGAAATAATAATATAATCTTTCGTAGTGTACAGCTAAATATCTTTTCGGCGGCCATTTTTAAAATTAATATTGTGCACCTTTGTATAAAAAGACCTGTTTTTTCGTCATTTTTCATTTTGAAGTAATGAGATACGCCATCGTTTGAAAACTTGTATCTATATCACGCTATTGTCACGGGAATGTGAATTTCAACTCTGCAAACAGATCCTTCCCTATACCAACGATAACCTTGCATAGTCGGAACCATGGTAACTGCCAGATATATGCTCATGAGGGCACTGTTTTTAAAATAGTGATGTATCCTATTTAAAGTTTGAAGTCCCACATATCATATACATGAAGTTATGCGCATTCATTCGTCATCACTATCACGATCTGTTTGACCTGATTGGGTCGCTTCGTCGCTTTCTTCCATGTTGGAGCACTGCTGCTTAGTTAGCATCCCGGGGTCCCCTTGGGTCCATTCAAAATGCACGGACAATCAGATAGGCGGCAAATATTATTGTATTCATTATTAATCCCATATTGTTAACATATGAAGTGTAGCATGCTAGTTTTGTTTCATTATAATGATCACAGGATCATATAGGCCTACTCGTTATTTCATCACTTATCACTTCAACCCGTGTTGTTATCTGAATCAAACATATACGCAGGCCTACATTTCCATTTGCTTTCACATGCAGTTTGCATTGCCTTTTCGAGTACCAATCTTGTGGAGTTATGCATTATGAATAGATATATATTAGCGATAAGACCTATTATAGATGAGCTGCACTAGAAATCTGCAACACGTGCCATATTCCTCCTAGATATACCTAGGTAATTCGGTACTTTAATTAAGTGTAGAATGGTACAACTTCTTCAATCCGACAATAGTTATAGGTTTTACTTATATGACAAATTACACACATTTGAATGTATGAGAGTTTGGTAGCCGTTGCTACTGTCACACATTGAAATGTTTGTAGCTTACTTTGATCTTTTTAGTTTTGGCGGGAAAGAGCTCGATAAGTAACTTCAAAATCTATCTATCTATCTACTATTTCAAAACATTTGGCGAGAGAGGGTTCCGTCAGATCAGAGGAAGACTCATTTTGATGTTGAAACAAAGATTTCTGGATTCCACAAAAATGTCATTAGTCGCCACATTCATGTCATATATTCATGTTCGGGGTCCATTTATGAATGGTTAGGTAGGCCTACAAAGATTGAAAGCCCCAAGCGTTACTCGCGAACTCATCAGCCCGTAAGGTTTCCACCAAAACAAACCTTCCGCCACTCACCGCCTTTTAAAAATATCGCTCGTTTCAGGACTCTGTAAAAGCAAGGCTAGTTCCACTGAAGTGTAACTTCCACGCCAGAGGGCTATAGCTGAGTCCTTCATCACGATCCTGTCGCGTACAATTTTGCTCACCCTGAACTCGTTATGGAACGACATTGGTCACATCGAATTATTTTCAATTGTTGCGGGGATATTCACTAAATAATTATCCTCACTTTGTAAATAGCAGCACAATCTAAATTGTGTAAAATATTGATAAATAAAAGATAAGTATTAAGCATCGATATTTACGGGTTATCCCCAATTAGCCTATTTATTTCCATCAAACTTAAGCTCACTGTGAATGTCTTGACACACTTCAGCAGCAAGCACACGGTCCATTTTTTAACATCTGCCATCCGTCTTTTATCGCCTGTCTTCATGCCCGATGCGGAGGCGTTTGGCATTGGGATCAGATGTGACTGAACGCCCGTATAGTATGGTCACAGAACGCCATCCCACGGTGACATAATCTCGGCTAGTTAATTTTGATCTCTGATTTAAGCAAACAGATACAGGCCTATTAAATTGATGTATGATGTTGTGCATTTTACGAATTTCTGCTTCCTTCCAATTTGGTCCCTGCCCGATGTTGCCGGAAGTGGAAGAGGTTGTGCACGCCATTAAATTATGGTGGATCTCAGAGACGGACGACCCACGCAGAGACTGATTAAAAAGGACGGAAAGTGTGCTTGCTGCTTTAAGCAAACTATATCGATTCAGGGGCGGATCTAGGAATATTCAATGGGGGTGGAGGGGGGGGGGGTTGCTGTCTGAAAACTTGCGATCGGGGGGGGGAGGGGCGGGTGTAGCTTGGAGAACCAGACTTTTACAATGTATGCTTCAGTTCCCAAGGGGGGGAGGGGGTACGTAACTGAGTTTCTTCAAGTCATTAAAATGAAGAAAGGGCCCATAGATAATTGATTTTCCTCTCTTAATTAGCTTTTATTCATAAATAATTGTAATCTTTATTTTCTAATAGTAATGAATTGCTGGTTTAGACCGATTTCGTGTACAGAAGGGCTAAACTGAGCAAAGGGACCTCTCGGGACGACGAAGGATAAAACGTGCTCAAAATTAGGCACTGCAGTTCCCAGATTCGAACCCAGGCCCTATTGATCGACGGTCCAACAAGGGGTGGGGGGTTCTTTCACTAAAACTAATATCATAACCAGGGGCGTGTGGAGGGGGGCGCAATAAAATGTTCTACATCAGGGGCGGATACAGAAATTGAAAAAAAGGGGGAGGGGGGTCCATTGAAACTTGCGACATGAACACAAAGGGTTCTCAATTATATGCATATCATATCAACGCGAATTTAACGAGCTCATCATTCCAGTTCATCCTTAGGCGAGCATGAATTATATTAACAGAGCGCGAACCCATTGCATAGAGTTTGGCCAGCCTTGTCTGGTTTTGAGGCGTTATAGCGCGTTTGAATGCATACAAGTCGCTTCATTGTCTGGTATCGACAGGCAGCTAATTCCAAAGTCTTACTGTGCTGGGTAGAAATGATTTATACAATATATTTAACCTTGTTTGAATCGATGTCATATTGAGTGCATGAGGATTTCGTAATTGGTACAATGTTCTGGTGTTAATTATACAGAACAGATAACCTATTACCACCATCTGTTAACAGATGGTGGTAATTGGTTACACAGGTAGGGCGGGGCCTTGTTGTAAAACATTTTGTGAAATGACATCAGTTTGACTCGTTCCCGTCTTTTGGCAAGCGGGACTCCCACCCCAGCTCGTTATAGATCTTGGTATATGACTCATATACTTAATAGCGCCAAACGAAAAGACCCTTAACTGCACCGATTCAAGTTTGTCACTTTCACATTGAGTACATCCATCCCAGATAAAGCTTCCATATTCTAAGGTTGGTCTATAAATATTTTATACATTATGTCTAGAGTCTTTCGCCACAGGCGATGACTGAAACGAGCTAATAAATCGACCCGTCTGCTAGCCTTAAGATACATTTCACTAATATGAGACGAGAGGATAATCTTGAATTCAAGGTGAGACGGAGATGTTTACATTCCTTAACAGACTTGATTTTGGCATTTCCCATGGTGAGTTGAGGCATCGTTGGACAATCTTTGTTTGATATATCCGTAGATTTGGTTTTAGACGCATTGAATTTAACGCACCATTTGGAAGCCCAGTTCTCCATTTTCTCTAGATCACGTTGTAACTTGGGAGTTGCATCGTCCATTTTTATCTAAGATGACAAATAAAGTTGTGTCGCCCGCGAACAATCTTATGTTAGACTCAATGCCATCCGTTATGTCGTTTATGTAAATTAAAAACAGCAGGGGGCCCAAAACAGAACGTTGAGGTACCCCAGCGTTTACATGGCACCAGTCTGACGTGGCCCCGTCAATAGTTACTCTCTGGTATCTTAGTAATTTAGTAATTAACCCAACGTGCCATACACGGTCGAATGCTTTTGAAATGTCACAGAAAACTATACGAACATCTTTCTTTTTATCAAGTGCGTCACACAGTAAGTGGTAAATGTGAACAAGTTGATTTATCGTGCTGTCCCCAGGAATGAAACCAGACTGGAATTGCGATAAGATACTGTGATCCCGGAGGTAGTTAAACATATACTTGAATATTACTCGTTCAAACAGTTTTCCAACACAACTAAGAAGGGAGTCAGGCCTGTAGTTTTCCACGTGATTACGGCTACCCTTTTTATGAATAGGGATCACGTTACCCCTCTTCCACTGCTTGGGCATTGAACAAGATGATCGTGACAGATTAAACAGCCTGGCTAGTGGTTTACTTATGGATGAGCCAGTTTCCTTTAGCATCTTGGGACTGATGCCATAAAAACCGCAAGCTTTGTTTGTATCAATACATTTTAGTAAGTCGTCAACATCGCTTTCTGCTACCGTGATCTCACCAGTGACCTGCATAATTACAATGAAGATTTGCATCTGGCATGTCTTTCGAAACGTTTTCGAGTGTTGACTGAGCGACAAAGTGATTATTAAAAAGTTGGTCTCGAGGATTCACATATATCACCGTTAGTGAGTGCCGGGTACGAATGTTCTTCTCGCAAACCTAATAGTGCCATTGAAATTGACCACCACTTCTTGGGAGAAATATAGCGCTGGATTGATGCAACGAACTTTCTAACGTTTCCTCGTATGTTTGTTTTGCTTTACGTACTTCGGAAATATATTCATTACGAAGATTACGATATGCAGTCCAGTCGTCTGAAATGTAGGAATTTTTAGTTTTTTTGTGACACCAATCCAGCCTCCTCTTCCTGTTTCTTAATTCTTACCATAGAAGGGTTTGTCTTTGCATGGGACGTATAGTGACAATCTTACTAGGTATTGAATTTTTTTTCTTTCATTCTATTTTTCTTCGTGTTTTTTTTTTATTTTATTGTTTTATTTTTTATTTCTTTCTTTATGTCATTATTATTATTATATATATCTTATGAGTTTTTTCCGTTACGTTTTTTTTTTTTTTTTTCGCCGATATGTGGCAGTCCTAAGACCATAAATTTTACAGTCACTTGTAAGCCCGGTAGGGCTGGGTGAGGAGTTATATTTTGTGTTTACCCGGTTGATAATGTTATCAGTTGTATTCCTCTTAAGTGACTTAAATAAACAAATTACTTACTTACAATGCATTCACTACAAATTGCCAGAAAGTCATTAGACCATAAATTACATGCCACATTTGCATTGAAAAAACATGGGTCCCAGTTATGCTTAGATAAGCGAATCCGAAATGACTCATAATCTGCTTTGTCAACCCTTATGAAAATATACCATGGTTTACCATGGTAAACCATGGTAAACCATGATATACCATAGTATACCATGGTATACCATGGTACAGCATGATAAACCATGGTATACCATAGTAATCGATGGTATTACCATGGTAAATCATGATATACCATGGTATAGCATGGTATACCATGGTACAGCATGATAAACCATGGTATACCATGGTAAGCGATGGCATTACCATGGTAAATCATAATATACCATGGTATAGCATGGTATACCATGGTACAGCATGATAAACCATGGTATACCATGGTAAACAATGGTATTACCATGGTAAATCATGATATACCATGGTGTAGCATGGTATATCATGGTATAGCATGATATACCATGATACCGCATGATAAACCATGGTATACCATGGGTAACGATGGTATTACCCTGATAAACCATGGTATATCATGGTTTACCATAAAATATTATGGTGTATCATGGCATATCATGGTATATCATGCTAATACCATGCTTTATCATGCTGTACGTACCACAATATATCATGGGTATGCCATGGTATTACTTGGGTATATCTGGTATAGCATGGTATATCTTTTGTATATCATGATATATCTATGGTATATCATGATTCTATGGTAATATCATGGTATTACTCTGATATTTCATTATATATAATTATACCATGGTAATATTATGGTATTACTGTGGTATATTATTATATCATTATACCATGATAAGATCCTGGCACCATGGTAATATCATGGTATTACTGTGGTATATCATTCTACCACGGTCCCATGCAATCATGGTGCATATATTACCATGAAATATTATGCCAAATCATTGTACCACCAGAGTTATACCATGGTATATCAGCAGAGTATTCCATGGTATATCCTTCTCAGTTGAGACATATAACTAAGACTCAACTAAAAACTAACTATGCAGTGAAATTTTGTATAATCCATCAGCTAGTTATTATTTGGTTTAAAATTCGGACTTCAAATATTCTAGCAGCTAAAATCTAGTTGGAAACTGGCATTTAGACGTTTCTTCTGGACTATCGAACTTAGACGTACATTGCTGGGTTTGGGGGGAGTTTTCCACCGCCAAAATCAGCTCGGGGCCTTTTAATTACCGCTAAATTCCGCTCGGCCGCTGATAGCGGGGGGGGGGGGGGGACTGTGGATTAATTTATAGAGAGGGTATACATATCCCGGGGAAAATAATAAACCGAGCGGGCCCGGTCCAAGGAAGAAACATTCCCCTGCCGAGCGGACATTTTCGCGTTTTAAGCCGTTTAAACGTTTGGGTCGTTTTTCGGGGGGAAACGCACCTTACGAGCGTATTTTGGCGGCTTTACCGCCCCCCGCCGCAAACCCAATAGTGTACTAAGTGGCAGATGTACAAGAGGCAGATTGCGCTGCCGCCTAGCGGAGATGTGCAGTGGAGATCCCAAGGCGCATGCGCGAAGTTTTAAAAATATTGCGGAAAGGCGAGCGGAGTACGGCATGTATAAGTTTACTATTAGCTTATATTCACGAATTTTTGCTTATGGATATCGATGAAAGGTATGTATTTATAAATACTATACTGTATGCACCTGAAGACACCAATGTTTTAGCGTGACACCATAACATATAAGGACAAAAGGAGCCTTTCTAAATTGAAATTTGTTTACACTAGGCCTATACTAGTCTATACACAGTACTTATACTAGTTATAGGCCTACAGACTACAGTCTTGTCAACCCCCCCCCCCATATCTGTTGATCTGCTGGGTGAAATGGCGAAGACCGGATGGAGTGGAGGGGATAAGCCTGCCCCCCCACCCACCCCCCCTCACTCGATCTAGAGCCTGGGGCCAGTTTCATGAAACGGTTGTCTGTACTTATGTAGCCATGAATCCATGGCTATGGTTGAAGAATCATAGCCATGTAGCATTCTATAGTGAGAAATCAACTTCACATGACAAAGTGAATTGTTTAACTACAGCTTTGAGTTTCAACAATGTAAAAGTACGTTTCTACATATAATTACTGATGTATGAACTCTTCCAAGGTTGTTGAACTCTTCAAAGGGAGCCATAATTGCCTACTGGCATTAAAATGGACAACAACATGCCACCATTTTTTTTACAGGAAGTTGATCACTGCACATGTGCAAGGTCATCACATGATATTATAAGCCATGCTAATTGTTTCATTGTTCAGGGACCCAGTCATTGGGTCAGTGAAAACACATGTTTTCAGATGAATTTCTGGTGACAGACTGGATTATTTTTGCCTTTTAAGAAAGGTTACTTATCTGATTAGTCATTACTTGTCAGGAAGTATTAAGAAAAGGATTAAGGTTTGTTTCTGTTATCAAACTTTTCCCACATCAAAGGAGAATCAGAGCTACACTTGCTCAAAATCAAACAACCCTGAAATGGGGTTGTTCCAGACCAGAATTTTACTATGGAATGCGACTAGGCTGTGTTTCAGCCCACACAGCCTAGGGTTCTGGGCTAGTACTTATGTGTATGAACCTTCGTACAGTCATTGATTGAGACCCATAAGTCCTGTTCCTCTCGTTAACATAAGATACTTTGTTGGTTCTGTAGTGACGCGGGAAATCTAGAACAAACGGAAATACACGACTATGCAAATAAAGGTTCGGGGTTGGTCGGAATTACGTGACTAGGGGGACGACAGGGGTTTCGGCGCGAAATACGGACAGTAACTAATTGGACTTTGACAAGTACGGACTAACGTAGCTGTAGGTCGACAGACTGACGGACATTTACCTTATTTTATACAGACGCCCATACCATAAATATTCCCAATACTTATGTAGAAGCAAAGCTCCATATGATGTTGGTCGGTACAGAGGTGATGTGTGAAGCTTAGGTAGTCTTTTCGTCAGCGCCATCGATGTTCTACGCAAGTCTACTGTAATACCTTTGGTAAGTGATCTTGGACCGAGTTTATTGTGATGTCGTTATTGTTATTGTATTAGATCGAATGTATAATGTATGAAAACTGTAAAAATACTACAGTTCCTTTGTACATGTGTCTCTGAGTGCATGCCTCAACCTTAGCCCTGTTGCGTGCCTACCTCCAATTATTTGGTGGTGTTGGTGTAGGGAGGTTGAAGGCCACATACCTTTCTTTCTGTTACTCAAGGAAACGTTTAATGGCTCAGGGAAAAATCAGGGAATTGTTTTCGTGTATCATGTGGGAACCCTTTAACATGGTAGGCTTTTGTTTTCATGTTATACCATTTATGAGTATTATCTTTGGGATTTATTTTGCTTCCTGTGTGATGTATTAATAAATGTGGTACATAGCCTCATGTAATATCTTTACAACATATTACCATCCATGTCTTATAATGCTAAATTTCCTGGCAAAGATGTAAAAGAAATTTGCAAGTTAATGCGAGAGAAGGATCAGCAATGTTGTAAAGATGGGAAAGAAGAAAGAAGAAAAACTGAAGGATCTACTTATTTTACCAATTGAAATGAATATATTTGTATAAAGTATTGTTTATATATGTTATATGCGTTGAGTAGTTGTCATTTTAAAGTTGAGTAGTAGCTATGTAGTAGTTCCAAAGTACTGCATGGTAGTGCATCTCATTTTTAGGTGGAATTTGTATGAGTTAGGAATAAAAAAGAATACTTAATCAATTCAATTACAACATTAGATTCCTGCATTTGACTTGGAGTATACATATTATTTCGGTAAAAATCTAATACAACTGATTTTTATGTCATGTAAATACTTCTAGTATGCCTATATACTGTGTGATTTTATTGTGCATAATGACTAAAGAAAATTCCATTATGGTGTATCTTTCAATTCATTCCAATGTATAAGCTGTAAATTGAACAAAATTGAATTTAAATATCTGAATCATTTAAACGAGCATTGTTTTAATTTAACAAGGTCTTGTCACTTTTTAAATTTTGTAAATGTAAAATTTCAAATGGAATGTATGTAATTATGATGCTGCTTTATGGTGTATATTAATATTATTTGTTGATTTAATTTGTATGTCATGCATATAAGCAATGAACATTTCTTCACATAATTGTAGTTTATTTTTCTAATATATCTATACAGCTAGAATGTGAATATTATATAAATCTTTTGGAATTTTTTTTATTTACGTGACAAGTAACCATGAGCTAATTATATGTATGTAATGTGCATGTCACCTGTTCACATACTGCACCTTGTTATAATAATACATATATGAAAGTGGATTGTGAATCTTTGTATTTTTTATGCTTGTATTTTTCAGACTTGATGATGATTAGTGCCATAGTATACCATGGTATCCATGTAGTAAAGGACCATTGTTGGAATACCATGGTAAGACACCATGGTACATTAGCATACCATGGTATGATACCGTGGTAAAACACCATGGTATACCATGGTATAATACCATGGTAAATTACCATGGTAAATTACCATGGTAAATTACGATCGCCAAAACACCATGGTATACCATGGTAAAATATCATGGAATACCATGGTAACCATGGTATAATACCATGGTAAAATACCATGGTAAAATATCATGGTATACCATGGTGTTTTGGCGATGGTATTTTACCATGGTAATTTACCATGGTATTATACCATGGTAAAATACCTTCGCCAAAACACCATGGTATTTACCATGGTATATTTTCATAAGGGAAAGTACCAGACTTTACGTTTGTATGCCTTTCTCTTGACTGTACTGAAAATGGTCACACGTGATTACACAGTGGTCACTGCCGGTAGTAAGTGGAGTAGTCGCATGTACATTTCGAATCAGGCGCCTGGTACTACTGATAAACTGGTCCAAAATAGACTCACTAGTCGGAGTTATTCGAGTCGGCTCGTTTACATGTATGGTGAGGTGGTTATTGTTGGCAAACCCCTGCATATGAGCGTGGTGGGTTTTCGTCCGCGTTTAAGTCACCGGTCATTATCATGTTACCAGCGCTTGTACTAGCTTTTTGCATTATCTATACTTATCTGCAAATTTTCCCAGAACGATATATCAGAACTTGGTGGCCGATAGCCATATACTTGCTATGCTCTCAGCGTCCAAGTCCGTCCGGCGAGTTCCGTACAGATGGTCAGCAACCCAGATAGCAACACCACCCCAACTGTTTACTCCCATGTCTCTGCGATATACTCGTTGATATCCAACTAAGTTAAGGTCTAACCGACTTTCCATGTTTAAATGAGTTTCAGATACGCTTATGATATCACATGTGCCACAGAAATTAGACTTAATATGTAACATTTCGTCTTCATGTAACCCATTAACATTAGCATGACATACTGCTGTCCGTGTTTAAATGAGTTTCAGATACGCTTATGGTATTAAATGTGCCACAGAAGTTGGAATTAATATGTAACATTTCGTCTTCATGTAACCCATTAACATTAGCATGACATACTGAGACAGGGGTCGACAGGGAAGTTAAATCGGGCTTTGGTACACGTGGTCCGGGGTTACTTTCTACGTCACCACTTAAGGCAGGGGTCATTCTGGCATACAGATATGCCAAAAGACTCGGTCCATAATGCACATAACCTGGCTTGTATTGGTTAAACCCTTGGTTTAGATAGACATCGTCAAGGTTCTCTGTCACTAATGTAGTATACATTGAAAATATGTGTGCTGTACCACCTAATACTCACGATCACAGAAGCAAAGAAATGCTCGAAATCGCCTGGAGCCAAACGTGCGACTAGGCTAAGGAACTGGTCAAGTTCGAGCAGACAAACGTAAAAGTAACGAAACACACAACGAAACAAAACTCAAAACTACAAAGTTACATGACCGGGACACTGTCATGATAGCGATTGGGCCTGGTGGTCATTTTGTATTATTTTCTATTGGCAGGACCAGAGTTAGGAAACGAGTCACAGATATTCTCTCGTCCTACCTGGAGTACATAGCCTATAACTTAGCTTAATAATGTCCATAGAAGAACAATGAAGCAAGCTTATGTAAGCCTTGCAAGGTACAGTTGAAATGGGCACGGGTCATACTCATCTTGTTTACTAAACATTGAAAAGTACACCATCAATCAGCCCACAACAGCTTAATAAAAGTGGCTCGCTCTTCATGTTAAGTGGTTTCAGTACAGATATAAATAGGGGAACATGGGGCAAAATGACCACCTTAACTTTATTTGCATTTTTTGGGGGACAAGCAGTGCCCAAAAAAAGAGCCAAATGATGGTAAACTGGCAACAGTAGTGTGAATAACATTGCTTGAATACATGCGAGTGACACGAACAAAATTTTAACTAGCACAAAAAACATGTCTTATGTCACAGTGGGCCATTTTGTCCCCCTAATGGGGAAAAATGGTCAGCACATTATTTCAGCATGTTAATAAGTGAACTGAACAGCCAAACAAGGCAAATTATTGCAACTCCTAACTCTCTGGAACAGTTTGACCCAGGATGATCATACACAGAAATCACAACTAATGGTTACGTCAGCAAAGGCGGATCAGCCGGTGTGTAGGGGGGGGGGGGCAGGGGTGGACACCCCTTCCCCCACTCTTTACCATTTTTCAATGCAAAATTTAGACCACGTGAGGCGTGGAAGTTGTATAGTAGAACAGACCCGGGGGATGGGGTGTTTGTGTTTTATACATTGCTGGGTTTGGGGGTTCCGCGGTAAAGCCCCCCCTTTTTCACCGCCAAAATCCGTTCTATAAACGCACATTTTTGAAGCCACCCCCCCCCCCCCGATCGCAATTTTTAAAATATTCGCTCCATAGGGGTATCTTTTTCATCACAAATATCCGCTCTCTCGGGCATTAAGGCACCCGCGGACCCCCCACACCAGATTTGTATAATAGTGCCTCTCCCCCCTCCCTCCCTTCTTCAAGCCCCCTGGGAGGCCCAGCTGTCCCCCTTTCAAGCTCCCTTGGACGCAAGCTGTCCCTTCTTCAAGCCCCCTGGGAGGCCCAGCTCTCCCTTTTTCAAGCTCCCTGGGATGCACAACTCCTCGTTCTTCAAGCTCCCTTGGACGCACATCTCTCTTTTCCTCAAGCCTCCTGGGACGCCCAGCTCTCCCTTTTTCAAGCTCCCTGGGATGCACAACTCCTCCTTCTTCAAGCTCCCTTGGACGCCCAACTCTCCCTTCTTCAAGCCTCCTGGGACGCCCAGCTCTCCCTTCTTCAAACTCTCTGGGACGCCCAGCTCTCCCTTCTTCAAGCTCTTTGGGAAGCACAGCTCTCCCTTCTTCAAGCCTCCTGGGACGCCCAGCTCTCCCTTCTTCAAACTCTCTGGGACGCCCAGCTCTCCCTTCTTCAAGCTCTTTGGGAAGGACAGCTCTCCCTTCTTCAAGCCTCCTGGGACGCCCAGCTCTCCCTTCTTCATGCTCCCCGGAACGCCCAACTCTCCCTTTTTCAAGCTCCCTGGGATGCAAACTCTCCCTTCTTTGAGCCTCCTGGGACGCCCAGCTCTCCCTTCTTCATGCCCCCTGGAACGCCCAACTCTCCCTTTTTCAAGCTCCCTGGGATGCAAACTCTCCCATCTTCAAGCTCCCAGGGATACACATCTCTCTGTACTTGAAGCTTCCAGCGACGCACAGCTCTCCCTTCTTCAAGCTTCATGTGAGGCACAGCTCTCCCTTCTTCAAGCTCTATGGGACGAAAAGCTCTCTCTTCTGCAAGCTTTCTGGGGTGTCTGACTTTCTCTTCTATAAGCTCCCTGTGACGCACATCGTTTTCTTCTTCAACATATCCTTGATCATCAAAAATGTTCCGATTCAGTGGACATATCATCCAGTTTGCTAATGATAATCGTTTCTGTTAGAGTATACATATTAAATTGGATGTGGGTAAAACGGCCCAAGCAGCGTGGGTCATTTTGCCCCTGTACGTAACCTTAACATTTGACCGCTGCATGAAAAATACGGCGCAGTGTATTCCGCATCTGATTTACGTTTGGGGCTTGACTTGGACTAGTCTTTAGTCGTGTCAATTCTTAAAAAAAAATTCTCGACCTTGTATCCACTGAGTTCCACTTTCTTCCAGTCTTTACCATAGATGGTAACAGACCATAATTTTTTGCTTCGGTAACAAAGGTCAACTCTCCACTTCAGCGCCCATGTAGATTTGTTAAGGTATCACATAACAAACAGGAACAAATATATAACTCTTAAATACAGGTGGCAGCACCGCAATTGCGCGATATTGTGGTGGGCCATATGACCCCGATGGGTCAGTTTGCCCCGTGTTCCCCTATATAAACTGGTACCAGCGCCTCGGTAAGAGCAAACATTAACCATGCGGGTAAGTGATGTTGAATAAAACAGTGGGTGAGTTAACGAGGACTTGCACAGGAAGGAGTCGGTGATGCTCTACATAAAATCATGTTGCTATCGCGTTAACCCACTCATGTAATACATTCATATAACTTAGCATAGATGGATACATAGATATTATCACACGATCTTGTGAGAGGCACATCATTATTCCATTAAGGGTGATATGACTTGACCTTAACAGTCTTTGAGAGCGTCATTTAGAACTTCTTCAAGGGCGTTGAAAAGTCCAAGTTGTGGTGAATAAGACGTGACAAAAACGAAGATGGCCGTGCTCTCTATTTGCCCCCCTCCCATCAAATAGCGCAAGTGGCGACCGGCTCCGTGAACACCATCATCCTGCCATCCTTCCAGGATCGCGTTCGATGAGCCCCGCTGAGCCGGAACACGGCAATAATAAGCGATGCGGCGGACTGGGCAGGATCGAGAAGCGCTTGCTTGTAGGCACGTCTGACGTCATCCACACTGCTCACTGATATCGACAAGGCCGACATTGAAGTCCCCCTGTGTGAGACAGGTTGGCCCTGCCGTAGGCGGGTTGGCGTCTGTGATTGTGTGTGATTGACTCTCTGTCAGCTGGGGTCAGATGTAGCAGGTCTCTCGCCGTTGGTCTGGGAAGGGGGTCGTTTTGAATAATTGGTCCTTCACAGGCTTGAATTTTACGCCGTCTGGCCCTGCCGCCTTTTTTGGTGCAGCTATTCTCTCACCATGTTTTCTGCGACATTTAAGTAGGTCAGGTGGATATTGAGGGGTTATTTTCTCCTTATCCTTTCCCCTGGGTAGGCTTCGGGCTAGGGCGAGAATCTCCATGACTGATTTTTGTGATGAAAGACGGGCAACAATGTAGCCCAGCACCCTAGGCTGTGCTTGACCAAGTGTAACTCTGATTCCCATTTGCTGAGGGAAAAGTTTTATAACAGAAACAAACCTTAATCCTTTTCTTATTACTTCCTGACAAGTATACTCACTAATCACATAAGTAACCTTTCTTGAAATGCAAAAATAGTCCAGTCTGTCACCAGAAATTCACATGAAAACATGTGTTTTCACTGACCCAATGACTGGGTCCCTGAACAATGAACCAATTAGCATGGCTTATAATATCATGTGATGACCTTGCACATGTGCAGTAAACAATTTCATGTAAAAAAAATGGTGGCATGTTGTCCATTTTTATGCCAGTAGGCAATTATAGCTCATTTTGAAGACTTTAACAACTTTGGAAGAGTTTATGCATCAGTAATTATATATAGAAAAGTACTTTTACAATAAACTAATTATGAAAGCTATACTTAAACAATTCAATTTGTCATGTGAAGTTGATTTTTGACTATAGAATGCTACATGGCTATGATTCTTCAACCATAGCCATGGATTCATGGCTAGCAGCAATGGGTCTTGGCTGTGATTTTTGAGCCTTATTGTTAAAAGATCCAAGTCTATGGGCTCGTTCGATGAGAGGGTCGTTAACGTAGCCATGGGACACTTAAGAATCTTTTAACGACTTCGACACAATTTTCATCGCTGGCCTCCTTTAAACCATGAAAAAAAACGTTATTCGCCATTGATCTGCTTGTGAGATCTAGCAAGCCACCTTTAAAGGAGGGCTTCGGTTCACAATACACCCATCGAAAAAATGTATAACCATGAAGTATACCCACAATTAACGCAGTGGGTCTGGGCCATTAAAATGACGCGCAGGCCACAGGTTGCCGCCATGCGCTAATAATAACCCGGCCGCGCGCGATGTGAGCAAGGCGTCTTCCTCGACCCGCATCCCGCTCTGACCGACCTTGATCCCTGGCCGTGACGTCATTTTTGCTTGTTAGTGTCTTGCTGTGGGATCTAAGGTATCAAAATGTCAACCTGTTGTGCACCGAATTATAGGATAACCGAGAAAGCAAATCCTGGTACATTTTTAGCAGCCCTGGAAACAACCGGATCGCTTGCAAATTTGGATGCAGAAAATTGCAGTCGGTAGACCTACACGAACTAGCGCCATCGGCTCGTATATGTCAGATCACTTTGAGGAACAATGTTTGGTGGTTGAAGCGAAATAGGAAGCATTTCATTCATTGTCAGTCAATAGAGGGCAAGTGCCAAGCTTACCCTGTCAACCGTTTGTACCGACGTTCAATACAATTTTATCTCAGCTTGTCTTAAATACAAACTGGCGCCACATCCGTACAAGAAAGTAATAAGCTGTAAGCATATGTGACCTGACATATGATAATGTTAGTTTATTCAAGCGATTAAACTTTTAAATATTTCATTTCTTAATGCATGAACCAGTATTAACTGCAAATTATAGTTACTATTGCAACAAAATCTAAATGTAAAGCAAAAATTGTATGCCTAAAGGGCATTGGCCGAGCTATGAAATCTTATTTATGACCTATCCTAGACTGGGGGTCGATCCAATTCCCCTCTTTCTTTCTCTATCGGGGGAGGAGAAGGGGGGGGGGGGGGTGGCATAAGGGCACCTTCGGTCAATATGATACGGTACCTAGTTGTCCTGTACCTCAACAACTTGAACATCTTATATCTAGGGTTAGAGGGATTGCAGAGGCTGCCAGGTAACCAAAATATGAGGAGGGAGGGGGGGGGGCTATCATTTGAGACGGATCACATATTTATGTGTCACATGAATGCCCAAATTCCATTATTCCTGATCCCCCCCCCCCCCGCCGCACTCACCCGCTCACTGGTCTCACTCTCATACACCCCATGTGTCTGAGTGTTCGATGGGGGCTCAGGGATCTCATTTGTTTGGCACCGAGATCTACTGTAATACTGAGCAATTATCTAACCGGGAAAAGATATTTTACTGGCAGCTTATTTTTGGATCCCCCCTCCCCTCCCCCCCCCCTACCCCATTCTTGCATGTTGCATCGTGGCCAGACATTCATTACCAGACCTGTCTCTAAGATCCCTGACTGCCGGTCTTACGGCACACATGCTGCTTAAAGACTAGCCCCATGTGACGTTGTTGGGAACAACGCCACATTTTCAGTCTATCAAATCCTGTACGGCATTTTACAAACACGCGTGGCGAGAAGCGGTGCTGATGGCGAGAACTTTTTGGGGTATGGCAATAGTTTCTAAAAGTATGCATCTTACAACTTATCTTGTTATTTTGGTTGAAGTCTCCGTGATTACGACGATATCGTCTGTTGATTTTTCGAAGCAGCGGACAACTCAGTTCTGTCCGCCACTTGCCCACCCAGTGGAGAAACTGCGCATGCGTGCATGTCGTTAAAACCGCACCATTCGCTTGGTGGCGCTTCATACACCCAGCCATTGACACGCAATAAGCGAAACGCCACCTGGCGAAAGCCGCTTGTGAAGAATGACCAAATACGAAATGGCGCGATAAACAACAAGAAAGTCTCATTTAAACCGACTTGATAGTAATGCGATACTTTGTTAGTTCATATGCATGTGGGTTTTGTGGTAAATATGAAGTTAAGGTATCAGAATACAAAATGACAAGGGTTTGATGGATCGTGCGGTTAACAAAACTTAGTCGCCCACAAAAACAAATCTTACACCCTCATTTTCTACATGCGGACATGGGACTGTTGTGTGGAGCAACAACTGTCTCATATGGGACTACTTAAAGACAGGCCTGGTATAGCCAGATACTGACCACACGAGCACCAACCCCGCCCTCCAAGGCGACTGTCAGGTGTCGTGCTTTCACTTTATCCAGCCAATGTATCTTCTGGATCAGAGGCTTCTTGGGAAGCAGGCTGATTTGGTTCCGTACTCTAATAACCTCGATTCACAGGCATACGATACAATATTCCGGGACACCGCCATCACTTCCCAGCATGTTTATACCGTGTTTACACCTCCCGCGCTGCGGCCTAAGCCCCGATTAACTCCGATTGCGTGAAGCTCTCCCACTGGCTGAGAGCGCAAAATCTAGGTCACCACCATGTTGGCTCAGCCGAACCAGAGAGGCTGCTATTTTGGGAGCGTTCTGTTGCATAGTAAGTGGCAGAGGTTTCACGTGCGCTCTAGTAATATCGGAAACGGGTGGTCACAACGTTGTTTATGGAATAAACTATATGTAAACGCCGTCGTGTTTTCTGGACCGAAGGCCTCCTTTAACGTCGACCACGACCTTTTCGCTCTGGTAAGGAGAATGTATTCTCTGACTTAAAGTACGGTCGGTGAGCCTTGCCTGGTGAATGTAGCGTGAATAATTAAGAGTTCTTTGAAGATGTACATTGCATCTCTCGCTTCCCGGCGAAACCAATAAAATAGCTCACCGTCGGTCCATATTCTATCTGAGAACCCACGAAATGTATTGTTGTGGCAATGCCACAAGTCAGTTTAGTTCATCTTCAGATTGCATGAATGAAGTCGTGTTTCGCATCAAGGCGCGTAGGCTACTTCGCATAGATTATGTGTCATTATACAGACGATAATGGTCATTTGAATGTGGAATATGATAGCCTACAATCGTTCAAATTATTGGATACTGAAAGGATATGACACGCAGCGATGTTGCGATGGTGTTTGAAATAAATAACACCCAGTGCGTTGTTGATGCATAGGATACGCTTTGCAAACTGAGTTTCGTGGGATTCACGAGAAAGAAAATGATTCCTAGTGTGATTATAGGTTATAAGGAAATGTCGGTATGTATTTTGCATATGAATTACATATGATTTCAAATTCAGTTTCTAAAAGTGGATTTGGGGATCTACGCTTGTTTTGATGAGAAATTTGTATCTGTTTTTGCTGGGGCTTTCCATCGGGCGTCAAGCTTCTAGTTCATCATCCATTCTGGTTGTGACCTGTTTTAGACAAGCTCACTTATTGCTCATGATTGGCGTTGACTGCGATTGTCGATTGTTCAACAGAAAAATTGTTTGGTCTCCTTGAGTCAATCGCTAATTAATCAGCTCGCTAAAACAGTACATTCGTGAAAATTAATGTACAGTTTAGACAATAGAATGACGTCATAGCAGTACTTTAATGTGAATTACAATAGCCTTAAAGCTACATGTGGAGCTGACCGTTGCAACGGCTGTACCAAAATAAACATAAACAGGAAATGTTACCTTTGACCACAAGCAGTGTCAACGGCCACCGCCAAAGAAAAAGTGGCGCTCCGGACGTTTCTATTGTCTCATATAATTTAGCGCTTGGGCCCCCTATCGGTGGCACCGGTGTACACACGTTTATGACGTTTCAAATCAGCACAAGTTTTCATTTTTGTGGCGGACAATTCATGAATTTAAAATGTTTTGCTCATTGGCAGATAACTGGTGAGCGATATGGTAGGTGTTATTGTCTGTTATGAACCTTAAGGCCTTAGGTTTGTGTTCTTATACGCAAATTTGGCATTCAAAAACAGCGAAACAACGCCACATGCATCTTTAAGCAGAGCAATTTAATTCTTCAGATCATGGTTTTCGTGCAGTGTGGCGATATTGCTAGTGTTCTCAACTGTCAGTTCCTCTGTGAGAGTGAATCTCTCAGTAAGATCGTTATTTCTACTGCAGGCAACGCCACCGTCACCATCCATGACTAATGTCGGTTTGTTTATCCTTTGTATGGTAACCTTGTTTGACGCCGGCCTGGTATTATCGCTCAGCGAGCAAAGTGACGGTGGTGTTTTCTGATTAATGTTTGGTATTTTCAGCCCTTTCTCGGTACTGCTGGTTCGTAAACGTTTTCGTGCTTTCTTCCCTTTATAATGCGTCCAGGTATACATTGTGCTTGCTTAAATAATGTATTTTAGCCACCTTAATTGGCCTCTCCGCTCTTCAGCACACGTCCGGCTCCACCGTCATTTCGAATCGAATAATCGTTGGCAAGAAAGAGCACAAACTACGAAGCCTGATGCATTGGGATAGCTGGGGCCAGGGGCCCCACAATTTGAAAGTGGGGGGGGGGGGCGGCACAGAATTTGAAAACGGGGGGCAGATATACTTTAGGGGGGGGGGGGAGACGCCGATGGTAACCGACAAATGTCATAATCAGGTTTTCCACAGCATTTTCGATAAGAGGGAAAATTTTTAAGCGCTTTCAATGTTAAGCCTGTCTTGTGTAGACATTGACTTCTCGGTCGTAATATAATTGTTTTAAAGATTCTTAGGAACTGGCGACGGTCCATCTACCGAGCCCCATGATCAAGTCAACAAGATATGTTTGGTGTATCCATCGTCATTTTATTGATTTCAGACAATAGTGTAAAGTTCAGTTCGTACTGGTTTGATCCCGCAATGTTATTCCTCCTTTCTGGCGGTAGGAATTATGCAATGTGAACATAATTGTATACAGATATACGCAAAAGAGATATTCCACAGTTATCAAAAGTGAAACCATCGTTCTTATTAAGTAACAAAATAATTACGTACCTAATCATCGTATAAAACCGTCAACATTAACAACTATGGAAGTCAGATCTATACACGGGTTGAGATCTAAGACACTACAATAGAATAGTACCTACCATCGTGTAGCTTTTACCATGGGCTACACGTTTACAACGCCAACACATTTTTGACGCCCAAAAATATAATTAATAAAAAATATCATTCAGACTGCATTTTGCGACAGGGTCTGCGACAGGACGGCACGGGCTGGGAAATACTCTGGTTAACTCAGGGTTTTAATTAAAGGGGAGGGGTTGATTTTATTCCAATAAAGAGGGTGACAGGGGGCTTTAGACAAGGGGGGAGAGGAATGAGTTTTGTCTGAGGGGAAATGAGATTGGAACGTCTAAGGCGAGATGAGATTGGGACGTCGAAGGAGGCCATATCAATAGGGAGGGAATAGGGGGCGTTTGACGAGGGGAGAGTGGACTAAGTTTAAGGGGAGATTGGAGCGTCGAAGGATGCAATACCAATGGGGAGGGAACAGGGGGCGCTAGACCCTTCAGACTCATCTGAGACCCGCAGTTCATGGCGCGCCGCCGCCATACGAAATCACATAATAACGAGATCCTCTGGCACACTTTTCTTGAAGTCTTTGGCCAACGCGCTGCATCCCTGTCTGGAATCGGAGTAGAAAGCCACTTGACACTGGGTTTTCCCTCGCTTGGTGTAGGCGGAAAACACCACCACCTCCCCTTGATCCGTGATCTTTTCCGCGGTCGACAGCACATGGTCCAGCGAACTGTTGAACGTGATCCCGGTACTGAGCACGCCCCACGGCCAGCCTCTGGGCTCCATGACCTTGCCAGTCAGCAAGAGGCCCGTGGAAGCGCAAATCCGCGGGTTGATGTCGACCACGAACAAGCCGCCGTTGGCGTCCTCGAGAACGTCGATACCGCACCAGCCGAAGAACCCGGTCTCGTGCAGGGCCTCCGCGACGGGGAGCAGCGCCGGCTCGTAGCGGACTCGCACGCTCTCCTGGTTGCCCATGTTGATGGTGCCACCGGACCAGAAGCCGTCCTCGTCAAAACCATTGTCCGTGGCGCCGACCCACTGCATCTCGCCGCTCTTCCGGATGTACACCTGGCAGCAGTACTGCGACACCACGTCTTGCACCATGTCGGTAAGGATGGTGTCGGCGTACGGCATTTGTTTCTTGAGCCACTCCACCCTGTCGTCGTACTCTTCCCGGGTGTGGATCATCCACGTGCCCTCCGTGCCGGCGGCCCTGCAGGCCTTGAGGACGGCGGGCACCCGGAGGGTGTCTTGCACGGCAGCCTGGGGGCAGTCGATGATCGGGATGAAGGCCTTGGAATGCACCAGATAGTGTGCGTCCGGGTCGACGGCGTGCAGCTCATGCGGCAGATCCTCCATCGGGAAGAATACGATGTGCGGCGCGTCGTCTTCCCCCAGGTCGGCGTAGCGCAGCTTGCCGCGACTGCCCAGCTTCCGGTCCCAGTGCTCCTCCAGCCTGGCGTCCGGCCTAGTCACCGAATACACTCGGCCCTTGTCTCCGAACGCCGCCATCGTCCGAAGCGGGATCTCCACGCGAAAGTTCTCGTAGTTCGGGACTTTGTACTCGTCATCTATTAACCACTTGGTGGTGTTCCTCAGAAAGCGGTTGTCGACCAGCTTGCGGCAGGTCGTGGGGTACTCTAGGACATGCACGGCATCCGTGGGCACGTCCTGGCTGTAGTAATCGCTGATTGTCTGCATCGTGAATCTAACAGGGAAAGTGGTGTCAGAGAAGGCAAAGTGGTGTCAGACAAATAGGGAAGAAGGAAACATTCAGACTAACCGGCGAAGAGAGTAAGCATAATACTAAACAATCTAAATTTCTAGTGTATGTGTAAAAGATATTGGGCCACATGACTACTTTATAATGAACACATCGGAACCAAAGCGAAAGTACTTGCGACCCATTTGTATACAGAATACAGCGAGCCCCCAAACCAGGAAGACTCCTCGATAAAAAGTACCTTTGGGGTTGGTCCCATGATGTGGATGGTCCAGCCTGTTCAGGATAGTCGTGTGACTAGAAGGCACAGCTTTTCGAAATGTTCTTTGAAAGACCCACTAAATATTTATTTAAGAGTAAAGCTAGTCATTCTGTCGCCTAAATTTAGGAATTGTAAAATCAGCTTCCCATATATGGTTCTTCATGAGTGTGGCTTCACTTTATCGTGTTAAATTAAGTGTATGTGTCGCATTATATTGTGTTACTTTGATGCTACACGTGTTAATTTGGTATGTTACATCACAGATCACACGAGATCACGTTATCTATACTAATAAACGTCACGGGAGGTCATTTAAGTGCCACAGGAGGTCGCTCAGGGTTTTTGGATAGTAAAATTACAAAATTGAATTGCCGGAACAAAGGTGCAATTTTTTGAATAAATATATGGCATACATGTTTTGGAGATTAAATTGCACGAAGATGGCTACACCCCAATAGTCGCAGTATCACGCTCATTGCTGCTGCTCGTAAAATTACAATCTGTCGTTAAATTAGCAAGTAAAAGATACGGTTATGAGTTTGTACCTCTCAGCGAAAAGATTATCGGGCCTTTTGGCATAAGATTATTCATTCTAAATCATCACGACTTAATCATATTTGAATATTAATGATCATATAAGAAAGGGAATCAATAACCTTCCAGATACAAGTATAGCTTGGAAAGAAGTTACCAAAATGTGATCTAGGCTTCTGAAATTCCCCGATTTTCTCCAGATTTCTTATTCAAAAAGAAATTCCGATTTTCCCTGATCTGTGGGAATGCTTTCACTTAGGTCACTTTACTCTTGACGTGAAGTACGTGTCATGTGAAGTCACTTATGCGTCACTTTGCGGGTCACGGCAAGTCACGTATTGGTCACTTTACGTGTCATGTGAAGTCACTTGTGTGTCACTTTACGGGTCATGTGAAGTCACCTATGTGTCACTTTACGGGTCATGTGAATTCACTTATGTGTCACTTTACGGGTCATGTGAAGTCACTAATGGGTAACTTTACGGGTAATATGAAGTCACTTGATGTGTCCTGTCAAGTCACTTACGTGTCACTCCACGGGTCATGTGAAGTCACTTATGCGTCACTTTACGGGTCAAGGCAAGTCACGTATGGGTCACTTTACGTGTCATGTGAAGTCACTTATGTGTCACTTTACGGATCATGTGAAGTCACTTATGTGTCACTTTACATGTCATGTGAAGTCACTAATGGGTCACTTTACGTGTCATGTGAGGTCACTTATGGGTCAGTTTATGTGTCATGTGAAGTCACTTATGTGTCACTTTACGGGTCATGTAAAGTCACTTATGCGTCACTTTACGGGTCAAGGCAAGTCACGTATGGGTCACTTTACGTGTCATGTGAAGTCACTTATGTGTCACTTTACGGATCATGTGAAGTCACTTATGTGTCACTTTACATGTCATGTGAAGTCACTAATGGGTCACTTTACGTGTCATGTGAAGTCACTTATGGGTCAGTTTATGTGTCATGTGAAGTCACTTATGTGTCACTTTACGGGTCATGTAAAGTCACCAATGTGTCACTTTACGGGTCATGTGAAGTCACTTATGTGTCACTTTACGGGCCATGTGAAGTCATCTATGTGTCACTTTACGGGTCAGGTGAAGTCACTTATGGGTCACTTTACGTGTCATGTGAAGTCACATATGTGTCACTTTACGTGTCATGTGAAGTCACTAATGGGTCATATTATGTCATGTGAAGTCACTTATGTGTCACTTTACGGGTCATGTGAAGTCACCTATGTGTCGCTTTACGTGTCAGGTGGTCACTTAATGTGTCATGTGAAGTCACTTGCGTGTCACTTTACGGGTCATGTGAAGTCACTTACGTGTCACTTTACGGGTCATGTGAAGTCACTTACGTGTCACTCTACGGGTCATGTGAAGTCACTTACGTGTCACTTTACGGGTCATGTGAAGTCACTTATGTGTCACTTTACGGGTCATGTGAAGTCACCTATGTGTCACTTTACGGGACAGGTGGTCACTTGATGTGTCATGTGAAGTCACTTACGTGTCACTTTACGGGTCATGTGAGGTCACTTAGTGTCACGTGAAGTCACTAATGGGTCATATTATGTCATGTGAAGTCACTTATGCGTCACTTTACGGGTGATGTGAAGTCACCTATGTGTCACTTTACGGGTCAGGTGGTCACTTAATGTGTCATGTGAAGTCACTTGCGTGTCACTTTACGGGTCATGTGAAGTCACTTACGTATCACTTTACGGGTCATGTGAAGTCACTTACGTGTCACTCTACGGGTCATGTGAAGTCACTTACGTATCACTTTACGGGTCATGTGAAGTCACTTATGTGTCACTTTACGTGTCATGTGAAGTCACCTATGTGTCACTTTACGGGACAGGTGGTCACTTGATGTGTCATGTGAAGTCACTTACGTGTCACTTTACGGGTCATGTGAGGTCACCTACGTGTCACGTGAAGTCACTAATGGGTCATGTTATGTCATGTGAAGTCACTTATGCGTCACTTTACGGGTCATGTGAAGTCACCTATGTGTCACTTTACGGGTCAGGTGGTCACTTAATGTGTCATGTGAAGTCACTTGCGTGTCACTTTACGGGTCATGTGAAGTCACTTACGTGTCACTTTACGGGTCATGTGAAGTCACTTATGTGTCACTTTACGGGTCATGTGAAGTCACTTATGGGTCAGTTTATGTCATGTGAAGTCACTTATGTGTCACTTTACGGGTCATGTGAAGTCACCTATGTGTCACTTTACGGGTCATGTGAAGTCACTTATGTGTCACTTTACGGGCCATGTGAAGTCACCTATGTGTCACTTTACGGGTCAGGTGAAGTCACTTATGGGTCACTTTACGTGTCACGTGAAGTCACTAATGGGTCATATTATGTCATGTGAAGTCACTTATGCGTCACTTTACGGGTCATGTGAAGTCACCTATGTGTCACTTTACGGGTCAGGTGGTCACTTAATGTGTCATGTGAAGTCACTTGCGTGTCACTTTACGGGTCATGTGAAGTCACTTACGTGTCACTTTACGGGTCATGTGAAGTCACTTACGTGTCACTCTACGGGTCATGTGAAGTCACTTACGTGTCACTTTACGGGTCATGTGAAGTCACTTATGTGTCACTTTACGGGTCATGTGAAGTCACCTATGTGTCACTTTACGGGTCAGGTGGTCACTTAATGTGTCATGTCAAGTCACTTGCGTGTCACTTTACGGGTCATGTGAAGTCACTTACGTGTCACGTGAATTCACTTACGTGTCACGTGAAGTCACTTACGTGTCACTTTACGGGACAGGTGGTCACTTGATGTGTCATGTGAAGTCACTTACGTGTCACTTTACGGGCCATGTGAAGTCACCTATGTGTCACTTTACGGGTCAGGTGAAGTCACTTATGGGTCACTTTACGTGTCATGTGAAGTCACTTATGTGTCACTTTACGTGTCATGTGAAGTCACTAATGGGTCATATTATGTCATGTGAAGTCACTTATGTGTCACTACGGGTCATGTGAAGTCACCTATGTGTCACTTAATGTGTCATGTCAAATCACTTGCGTGTCACTTTACGGGTCATGTGAAGTCACTTACGTGTCACTTTACGGGTCATGTGAAGTCACCTATGTGTCACTTTACGGGTCATGTGAAGTCACCTATGTGTCACTTTACGGGACAGGTGGTCACTTGATGTGTCATGTGAAGTCACTTACGTGTCACTTTACGGGCCATGTGAAGTCACCTATGTGTCACTTTACGGGTCAGGTGAAGTCACCTATGTGTCACTTTACGGGACAGGTGGTCACTTGATGTGTCATGTGAAGTCACTTACGTGTCACTTTACGGGCCATGTGAAGTCACCTATGTGTCACTTTACGGGTCAGGTGAAGTCACTTATGGGTCACTTTACGTGTCATGTGAAGTCAATTATGTGTCACTTTACGGGTCATGTGAAGTCACCTATGTGTCACTTTACGTGTCAGGTGGTCACTTAATGTGTCATGTCAAGTCACTTGCGTGTCACTTTACGGGTCATGTGAAGTCACTTACGTGTCACTTTACGGGTCATGTGAAGTCACTTACGTGTCACTCTACGGGTCATGTGAAGTCACTTACGTGTCACTTTACGGGTCAAGGCAAGTCACGTACGGGTCACTTTACGTGTCATGTGAGGTCACTTATGTGTCACTTTACGGATCATGTGAAGTCACTTATGTGTCACTTTACATGTCATGTGAAGTCACTAATGGGTCACTTTACGTGTCATGTGAAGTCACTTATGGGTCAGTTTATGTCATGTGAAGTCACTTATGTGTCACTTTACGGGTCATGTGAAGTCACCTATGTGTCACTTTACGGGTCATGTGAAGTCACTTATGTGTCACTTTACGGGCCATGTGAAGTCACCTATGTGTCACTTTACGGGTCAGGTGAAGTCACTTATGGGTCACTTTACGTGTCATGTGAAGTCACTTATGTGTCACTTTACGTGTCATGTGAAGTCACTAATGGGTCATATTATGTCATGTGAAGTCACTTATGTGTCACTTTACGTGTCAGGTGGTCACTTAATGTGTCATGTGAAGTCACTTGCGTGTCACTTTACGGGTCATGTGAAGTCACTTACGTGTCACTCTACGGGTCATGTGAAGTCACTTACGTATCACTTCACGGGTCATGTGAAGTCACTTATGTGTCACTTTACGGGTCATGTGAAGTCACCTATGTGTCACTTTACGTGTCATGTGAAGTAATTTACGTGTCACTTTACGGGTCATGTGAGGTCACCTACGTGTCACGTGAAGTCACTAATGGGTCATATTATGTCATGTGAAGTCACTTATGCGTCACTTTACGGGTCATGTGAAGTCACCTATGTGTCACTTTACGGGTCAGGTGGTCACTTAATGTGTCATGTGAAGTCACTTGCGTGTCACTTTACGGGTCATGTGAAGTCACTTACGTGTCACTTTACGGGTCATGTGAAGTCACTTACGTGTCACTCTACGGGTCATGTGAAGTCACTTACGTGTCACTTTACGGGTCATGTGAAGTCACTTATGTGTCACTTTACGGGTCATGTGAAGTCACCTATGTGTCACTTTACGGGTCAGGTGGTCACTTAATGTGTCATGTGAAGTCACTTGCGTGTCACTTTACGGGTCATGTGAAGTCACTTACGTGTCACTTTACGGAATGGAATGTTGGTGTTTTAGGCCACTTTTGTGCACATACAGGCTAAATTGGGCCAAGGAACCTCCCGAGACGATGAAGGATGAAGGAATGAAACATGCCCCAGATTAGGTGCCCGAGCCCGGATTCGAACCCCGGACCTATTGATCTGCGGTCTAGTGCGCTAACCACTACACCAGGGAGGCCCCCCTGTGTCACTTTACGGGTCATGTGAAGTCACTTACGTGTCACTCTACGGGTCATGTGAAGTCACTTACGTGTCACTTTACGGGTCATGTGAAGTCACTTATGTGTCACTTTACGGGTCATGTGAAGTCACTAATGGGTCATATTATGTCATGTGAAGTCACTTATGTGTCACTTTACGGGTCATGTGAAGTCACCTATGTGTCACTTTACGGGTCAGGTGGTCACTTAATGTGTCATGTGAAGTCACTTGCGTGTCACTTTACGGGTCATGTGAAGTCACTTACGTGTCACGTGAAGTCACTTACGTGTCACTCTACGGGTCATGTGAAGTCACTTACGTGTCACTTTACGGGTCATGTGAAGTCACTTATGTGTCACTTTACGGGTCATGTGAAGTCACCTATGTGTCACTTTACGGGACAGGTGGTCACTTGATGTGTCATGTGAAGTCACTTACGTGTCACTTTACGGGTCATGTGAAGTCACTTATGTGTCGCTTTACGGGCCATGTGAAGTCACCTATGTGTCACTTTACGGGTCAGGTGAAGTCACTCATGGGTCACTTTACGTGTCATGTGAAGTCACTAATGGGTCATTTTATGTCATGTGAAGTCACTTATGTGTCACGTTACGGGTCATGTGAAGTCACCTATGTGTCACTTTACGGGTCATGTGAAATCACTTATGTGTCACTTTACAGGTCATGTGGTCACCAATGTGTCACTTTACGGGCCATGTGAAGTCACTAATGGGTCATATTATGTCATGTGAAGTCACTTATGCGTCACTTTACGGGTCATGTGAAGTCACCTATGTGTCACTTTACGGGTCAAGTGGTCACTTAATGTGTCATGTGAAGTCACTTTACGGGTCATGTGAAGTCACTTACGTGTCACTTTACGGGTCATGTGATGTCACTTACGTGTCACTTAACGGGTCATGTGAAGTCACTTATGTGTCGCTTTACGGGCCATGTGAAGTTACCTATGTGTCACTTTACGGGTCAGGTGAAGTCACTCATGGGTCACTTTACGTGTCATGTGAAGTCACTAATGGGTCATTTATGTCATGTGAAGTCACTTATGTGTCACGTTACGGGTCATGTGAAGTCACCTATGTGTCACTTTACGGGTCATGTGAAATCACTTCTGTGTCACTTTACAGGTCATGTGGTCACCAATGTGTCACTTTACGGGCCATGTGAAGTCACCTATGTGTCACTTTACGGGCCATGTGAAGTCACTTACGGGTTACGTAACGGGTCATGTAAAGTCCCTTGTGTATCAATTTACGGGTCATGTGAAGTCACTAATAGGTCACTTGATGTGTCATGTGAAGTCACTAATAGGTCACTTGATGTGTCATGTGAAATCACTTATGTGTCGCTTTACAGGTCATGTGATTTATGTGTTACTTTACGAGTCATGTGATGTCACTTACGTGTCACTTAACGGGTCATGTGAAGTCACTTATGTGTCACTTGACGGGTCATGTGAAGTCACCTATGTGTCACTTGACGGGACAGGTGGTCACTTGATGTGTCATGTGAAGTCACTTACGTGTCACTTTACGGGTCATGTGAGGTCACTTACGTGTCACTTTACGGGTCAAGGCAAGTCACGTAGGGTCACTTTACGTGTCATGTGAAGTCACTTATGTGTCACTTTACGGATCATGTGAAGTCACTTATGTGTCACTTTACATGTCATGTGAAGTCACTAATGGGTCACTTTACGTGTCATGTGAAGTGACTTATGGGTCAGTTTATGTGTCATGTGAAGTCACTTATGTATCACTTTACGGGTCATGTGAAGTCACCTATGTGTCACTTTACGGGTCAAGTGAAGTCACTTATGTGTCACTTTACGGGCCATGCGAAGTCACCTATGTGTCACTTTACGGGTCAGGTGAAGTCACTTATGGGTCACTTCACGTGTCATGTGAAGTCACTTATGTGTCACTTTACGTGTCATGTGAAATCACTAATGGGTCATATTATGTCATGTGAAGTCACTTATGTGTCACTTTACGGGTCATGTGAAGTCACCTATGTGTCACTTTACGTGTCAGGTGGTCACTTAATGTGTCATGTCAAGTCACTTGCGTGTCACTTTACGGGTCATGTGAAGTCACTTACGTGTCACTCTACGGGTCATGTGAAGTCACTTACGTATCACTTTACGGGTCATGTGAAGTCACTTATGTGTCACTTTACGGGTCATGTGAAGTCACTTATGTGTCACTTTACGGGTCATGTGAAGTCACCTATGTGTCACTTTACGGGACAGGTGGTCACTTGATGTGTCATGTGAAGTCACTTACGTGTCACTTTACAGGCCATGTGAAGTCACCAATGTGTCACTTTACGTGTCATGTGAAGTCACTAATGGCTCATATTATGTCATGTGAAGTCACTTATGTGTCCCTTTACGGGTCATGTGAAGTCACCTATGTGTCACTTAATGTGTCCTGTCAAGTCACTTGCGTGTCACTTTACGGGTCATGTGAAGTCACTTACGTGTCACTTTACGGGTCATGTGAAGTCACTTATGTGTCACTTTACGGGTCATGTGAAGTCACCTATGTGTCACTTTACGGGACAGGTGGTCACTTGATGTGTCATGTGAAGTCACTTACGTGTCACTTTACGGGCCATGTGAAGTCACCTATGTGTCACTTTACGGGACAGGTGGTCACTTGATGTGTCATGTGAAGTCACTTACTTGTCACTTTACAGGCCATGTGAAGTCACCAATGTGTCACTTTACGTGTCATGTGAAGTCACTAATGGCTCATATTATGTCATGTGAAGTCACTTATGTGTCCCTTTACGGGTCATGTGAAGTCACCTATGTGTCACTTAATGTGTCATGTCAAGTCACTTGCGTGTCACTTTACGGGTCATGTGAAGTCACTTACGTGTCACTTTACGGGTCATGTGAAGTCACTTATGTGTCACTTTACGGGTCATGTGAAGTCACCTATGTGTCACTTTACGGGACAGGTGGTCACTTGATGTGTCATGTGAAGTCACTTACGTGTCACTTTACAGGCCATGTGAAGTCACCAATGTGTCACTTTACGTGTCATGTGAAGTCACTAATGGCTCATATTATGTCATGTGAAGTCACTTATGTGTCCCTTTACGGGTCATGTGAAGTCACCTATGTGTCACTTAATGTGTCCTGTCAAGTCACTTGCGTGTCACTTTACGGGTCATGTGAAGTCACTTACGTGTCACTTTACGGGTCATGTGAAGTCACTTATGTGTCACTTTACGGGTCATGTGAAGTCACCTATGTGTCACTTTACGGGACAGGTGGTCACTTGATGTGTCATGTGAAGTCACTTACGTGTCACTTTACGGGCCATGTGAAGTCACCTATGTGTCACTTTACGGGACAGGTGGTCACTTGATGTGTCATGTGAAGTCACTTACGTGTCACTTTACAGGCCATGTGAAGTCACCAATGTGTCACTTTACGTGTCATGTGAAGTCACTAATGGCTCATATTATGTCATGTGAAGTCACTTATGTGTCCCTTTACGGGTCATGTGAAGTCACCTATGTGTCACTTAATGTGTCATGTCAAGTCACTTGCGTGTCACTTTACGGGTCATGTGAAGTCACTTACGTGTCACTTTACGGGTCATGTGAAGTCACTTATGTGTCACTTTACGGGTCATGTGAAGTCACCTATGTGTCACTTTACGGGACAGGTGGTCACTTGATGTGTCATGTGAAGTCACTTACGTGTCACTTTACGGGCCATGTGAAGTCACCTATGTGTCACTTTACGGGTCAGGTGAAGTCACTTATGGGTCACTTTACGTGTCATGTGAAGTCACATATGTGTCACTTTACGGGTCATGTGAAGTCACCTATGTGTCACTTTACGTGTCAGGTGGTCACTTAATGTGTCATGTCAAGTCACTTGCGTTTCACTTTACGGGTCATGTGAAGTCACTTACGTGTCACTTTACGGGTCATGTGAAGTCACTTACGTGTCACTTTACGGGCCAAGGCAAGTCACGTATGGGTCAATTTACGTGTCATGTGAAGTCACTTATGTGTCACTTTACATGTCATGTGAAGTCACTAATGGGTCACTTTACGTGTCATGTGAAGTCACTAATGGGTCATATTATGTCATGTGAAGTCACTTATGCGTCACTTTACGGGTCATGTGAAGTCACCTATGTGTCACTTTACGGGTCAGGTGGTCACTTAATGTGTCATGTGAAGTCACTTGCGTGTCACTTTACGGGTCATGTGAAGTCACTTACGTGTCACTTTACGGGTCATGTGAAGTCACTTACATGTCACTCTACGGGTCATGTGAAGTCACTAATGGGTCATATTATGTCATGTGAAGTCACCTATGTGTCACTTTACGGGTCATGTGAAGTCACTTACGTGTCACTTTACGGGTCATATGATGTCACTTATGTGTCACTTTACATGTCATGTGAAGTCACTAATGGGTCACTTTACGTGTCATGTGAAGTCACTAATGGGTCATATTATGTCATGTGAAGTCACTTATGCGTCACTTTACGGGTCATGTGAAGTCACCTATGTGTCACTTTACGGGTCAGGTGGTCACTTAATGTGTCATGTGAAGTCACTTTACGGGTCATGTGAAGTCACTTACGTGTCACTTTACGGGTCATGTGATGTCACTTACGTGTCACTTAACGGGTCATGTGAAGTCACTTATGTGTCGCTTTACGGGCCATGTGAAGTTACCTATGTGTCACTTTACGGGTCAGGTGAAGTCACTCATGGGTCACTTTACGTGTCATGTGAAGTCACTAATGGGTCATTTATGTCATGTGAAGTCACTTATGTGTCACGTTACGGGTCATGTGAAGTCACCTATGTGTCACTTTACGGGTCATGTGAAATCACTTCTGTGTCACTTTACAGGTCATGTGGTCACCAATGTGTCACTTTACGGGCCATGTGAAGTCACCTATGTGTCACTTTACGGGCCATGTGAAGTCACTTACGGGTTACGTAACGGGTCATGTAAAGTCCCTTGTGTATCAATTTACGGGTCATGTGAAGTCACTAATAGGTCACTTGATGTGTCATGTGAAGTCACTAATAGGTCACTTGATGTGTCATGTGAAATCACTTATGTGTCGCTTTACAGGTCATGTGATTTATGTGTTACTTTAAGAGTCATGTGATGTCACTTACGTGTCACTTAACGGGTCATGTGAAGTCACTTATGTGTCGCTTTACGGGCCATGTGAAGTCACCTATGTGTCACCTTACGGGTCAGGTGAAGTCACTCATGGGTCACTTTACGTGTCATGTGAAGTCACTAATGGGTCATTTTATGTCATGTGAAGTCACTTATGTGTCACGTTACGGGTCATGTGAAGTCACCTATGTGTCACTTTACGGGTCATGTGAAATCACGTATGTGTCACTTTACAGGTCATGTGGTCACCAATGTGCCACTTTACGGGCCATGTGAAGTCACTTACGGGTTACGTAACGGGTCATGTAAAGTCCCTTGTGTATCAATTTACGGGTCATGTGAAGTCACTAATAGGTCACTTGATGTGTCATGTGAAGTCACTAATAGGTCACTTGATGTGTCATGTGAAATCACTTATGTGTCGCTTTACAGGTCATGTGATTTATGTGTTACTTTAAGAGTCATGTGATGTCACTTACGTGTCACTTAACGGGTCATGTGAAGTCACTTACGTGTCACTTTACGGGTCACGTGAGGTCACTTACGTGTCACTTTACGGGTCATGTGAAGTCACTTACGTGTCACTTTACGGGTCATGTGAAGTCACTTATGTGTCACTTTACGTGTCATGTGAAGTCACTAATGGGTCACTTTACGGGACAGGTGGTCACTTGATGTGTCATGTGAAATCACTTATGTGTCACTTTACGGGTCATGTGAAGTCACTTATGTGTCACGTGAAGTCCCTTATGGGTCACTTTACAGGTCATGTTAAGTCACCTGTGTCACTTTACGGGTCATGTGACGTCACTTATGTGTCACTTTACGGGTCATGTGACGTCACTTATGTGTCACTTTACGGGTCATGTAGAGTCCCCGAGGCGTCACTTTACAGGTCATGTGATTTATGTGTCACTTTACGGGTCATGTGATTTATGTGTTAATTTACGGGTCATGTGAGGTCACTTATGGTCACTTTACGGGTCATGTGAAGTCACCTATGTGTCGCTTTACAGGTCATGTGATTTATGTGTTATTTTACGAGTCATGTGATGTCACTTACGGTCTTTTTACGGGTCATGTGAAGTCACTTATGTGTCACGTGAAGTCCCTTATGGGTCACTTTACAGGTCATGTTAAGTCACCTGTGTCACTTTACGGGTCATGTGACGTCACTTATGTGTCACTTTACGGGTCATGTGACGTCACTTATGTGTCACTTTACGGGTCATGTAGAGTCCCCGAGGCGTCACTTTACAGGTCATGTGATTTATGTGTCACTTTACGGGTCATGTGATTTATGTGTTATTTTACGGGTCATGTGAGGTCACTTATGGTCACTTTACGGGTCATGTGAAGTCACCTATGTGTCGCTTTACAGGTCATGTGATTTATGTGTTACTTTACGAGTCATGTGATGTCACTTACGGTCTTTTTACGGGTCATGTGAAGTCACTTATGTGTCACGGGAAATTACTTCGGGGACTTGCGCCCCGCTGTGATTAGGACTTAGACTTTGTACGTTACGTTTGTTCAAATTACATCATAAAGTCCTTTATGTGTTATCAACTTACCGTGTTGGCTATCTCTGAAGATTCTCTCTAAAACCTGAAGTGTTCAACGCTCGATTGCACACAACGAATTGTCCCGAGCACAGATCTAAAGAAAAGTTCAGACAATAGAGAAACAGAAAAGATTTATTGAAAATAGCGAGTGCGAGATAATGAAATTTCAAAATTGTGTTTTTAATTCAGACGTTAGATGGGTGACACAGTATGGGAGGGGGATTGCCAGTCACGGACTTACCTCACGCGCAGTGACGACACCACTACCATACGCACTCGTAAAACTAGAGGACGGAGTCTCAAGCAGAGACAGGCTGATAATACCAGTTGCGTGCGCCTGGCATTGTATGCAATCTATGACTATCGACGCAGAAAGTTGGAAGTACAACTTTTAGGGTTTCGGCAATTACTAAAGAAAAATTGCGTTCGGATTGAATATTGGTCTTGCTTAAGCCAGTTAAATTATCAGAGATTATTATAACTGAGGTTTCTACTCTGTATATATATAGTGTCCTTCCGATAATGAAGTAATAATGTCAAATTGGCCATTTTTGCAAACTTGCACATGGGATTTTAATTGCAAACTAATGTAAACTTCGCTCAGTTTGACCAGGGGCGGATCCATGGGGGGCGGGGGAGCGAAATTTATACCATTTAACATATGAAAACCGAAACCGGCCCCCCCTATCCAGATTTTATGGATCGGCCCCTGTTGACAACGGCCTGTTGCACCCAATCGCTCCACCGGTGTGGTTTGCGGGATTTCCGGAAATGCCCGCTTTGCATCTATTATGTAACGGCACATGGAGGGGATAGAGACTAAAGATCATGTATTTTATATAATGAAGACACTGCTGCAGGTCGCACTGGGCCACGTCACGACAAAAGCAGCGTGGGTGATAATACAGGTACTTCCCAAGATTATACGATGGACGAGTCAGTTCCACGAATGTCGTATTGTAGGCGGAGACTGACTGAATAAAAAAAAAAGGTGCATTGGTCTTCTGACAATCCAAGTGTCAACGCATCCATGTTTTTCAGCCAAGAAGGCATCTTGCTGACGAGAGTAGTGTTTGTTCAATTATTTCCATCGTTAACATTTTAGGACATATTAATGGATTAGTTATTTAGATGTTCTGGTTAAAAATACACCAATTGTTCAGGTTAGAACTACACCAATTTGGGTACAGTGTTGAACAATGTGCCCTTGCATTTTTTGCAATGAAATTCTCTGCTTATATTTATGCACTAAAACATACGTATATATATAATCGCCTTTTAAAATATATGTGTGAGTAAATCTTGTTAGCGCAGATTCCAGTGAAGTCTTTGATAGCCATTGCAGGCTATTATTGCAAACGTTCGTCAGGACGGTAAAATTCCTTTCAGTAGATATAGGTCCATATATTATCGATTTCCTTTTCATATCATAATCTATAGATTAAGAGTGCAGAAATTAGCATACAGGAAATCCTAGTTCCTGTTCCGAAATAACTAATGTTTAATAAACTATGTACTAGTTTAAGTCCTACTGCATGAACAAGAGTAGGCCTAAATGAAATAGCTGTAGGCATGTATCTGCCTCGACTAAGTTAAATTCAAAGAATTTGCAAAGACATAATACATTATGCGCCTAGATCGAAACGAAAGCAAAACCGGCGATATACAAATATTACTACTACTACAAATATACACAACTTTTCAATCACATCGTAAGTTTATTCAATAAATTTGGCAACGCAGACATTGTGCGATATCTATTTTGCCTTATTTTTGTAGAAACCATGTACAATGTAATGAATGGAATGAGCGAAGTTGATATCATGACAAAAGCATTAATTCATCCTGTGTAACTGCATAATACGTTGAGAGAATAAAGACTAATGAATGAAGTTGACATCATGAATTACACAAAGTATTAACTTCATCCTGTATAATACTTTGAGAGTAAAGACTAATGAATGAAATAAGTGAAGTTGACATCATGAATTACAAAAAGTATTAACTTCATCCTGTATAATACTTTGTGTAAAGACTAATGAACTAAGTTGACATTATGAAATACAAAAGTAACTAACTTCATCCTGTATAACTGTATAATACTTTGAGAGAGTAAAGACTAATGAACGAAATGAATGAAGTTGACATCATGAATTACAGAAGAATTAACTTCATCCTGTATAATACTTTGAGAGTAAAGACTAATGAATGAAATAAGTGAAGTTGACATCATGAATTACACGAAAGTATTAACTTCATCCTGTATATAACTGTATGCTACTTGGGAGAGTAAAGACTAATGAACGGAATGAATGAATTGACATCTTAAATTACAAATAGACTAACTTCATCCTGTATAACTGTAATATACTTTGAGTGAAGACTAATGAATGAAATGAATGAAGTTGACATCACAAATTACAAAAAGTATTAACTTTATCCTGTATAACTGTATAATATTTCGAGATTAAAGCCTAATGAATGAATCGAATGAAGTTGATATGAATTTTAAGTTGAACACTTCATCATGCATACCCTTATAATACTTTGAGAGGACTAGTATTGAATACAAGCAAATTACATAATTTGTTGAGTAATCTTGCATTATTGATGTACAGTATTCTACAATACAGTAGAATGAGCAACTGAAGTGCCTTATGCTATTCTACTTATACACACATATTTTTTACTAATGACACAGTGAAGAGTATTACAGAGTATGGCAGAACAGAGTATGGCAGAACAGAAGACCTTTTAGAAAACCCAATGATGTAGCTATTTCAGATCAATAATATACGTGATATATCTATACAAATAGACCTAATATATATCATAAGTACTGATTATTATAAACTAAGCTGGTAACTAAACTGCATTTAATACATTCTCCTCAAGGACTGGATCGGCCGAACCACGAGTCTGAAGACAATAATAGGGGCAATTAAGTAGTCATAAACAATGTGAACCGGATATCTAACAAAGATAAGTTTCTCCCTTAATTCATTCTTAAACAGAAAACTATATTAAAGTTCAGTTTGCCTGAAGTCTGATGCAATATCATAAGGTCAAAGAAATAGGAAAATACTAAATTACATCCTACCATCATCTTATTGCGTTATCTCGAATGCAGAAGGTTTACCAGTAACTTCTTCCAGTATAAAAGTGTTTTCACCAAAACAAACCAAGAATGGAATATATCCAAGATGGTAGACTTAACATTGCTTGAGTGTTTGAAAAAAAAAGATTCATCTCTTATTTTGATAAACTTGAGTAGTAGTTCAAATACAAAAATAATAACGTATATTAAACATCTGATTTTATCAAACTTTGTGCAAATCAGCTGTCTTTCATATAAGCACAGTACATCTTAGCCCTGTTGCATGCCCCTCCCTGGCTTATCCGCTCTGGGGAGCGGGCCGGAGGGCCATGAAGCCAGTGTCGGTTGTTGATTCAAAAATCAGCGCCCTTTGGCTGTCGATTGCAGAAAGTACAGCATTACGCTTACGCCATAGTCCTAGGAAAAATTATGATGCGAGGAACGAGCTCTGTCTGCCGAGAGATCAACGAGAACTGTGATATAACAGCGACATGGCAGCGGGGAGAGTTGTTGAAAACTTTCACCAGTACAAAAAGTGGTGGATTTTGTTTGTTTTCAATCTCATTGCCCTTGGAACTATAAAGGTATGAAGAACTTGACAAATTGATAAGGACCGTTTACTTCTGTACTTTCTGCAATCAACGGCCAAAAGGCGCTGATTTTTAAATCAACGCTCACAACCGAAACTGGCTTCATGGCTCTCTCTCGTCTCCTTTAGGTGCGAGGTCAAGAGAGCCATGTGTCAAGGCTAAGTACATCTAGGCTATTTATATATAAAATATAAACTTCATACTTCATATATGTATCAATTTAATGCATCTGAACTACTGTTTATAATCATATAGGTACTTTAAGAAAAAAAAGCTGAAACATGAAAATGTTAGAATCAGTGTTACTTCAAATGAGGAACTTTTAATGTGGATGGTTAAGATAAAGCACAGAATGCGGTGTTGGGAAATTGTATACATTGTTGGCATCCACCCGTCGGCGAAAGACGATGGATTTGCAGCTTTGTTTGGGAGATTGTATAACTCTTTTGTAACCTTTGAACCTGGTTTTGTATTTTCTGTGCCCAACTGAGGCTGAAAAATTATCTCATCAGCAAAGAGGTTTAGCATTGAGGGAGAGAAAGAGAAGGAGGGAGGGGGGGGGGGGCATGTTTTTGTCAGCTGAAGTGAACCACAACATGCACACATAATATGGTCGAAAGGTCAGATGCTTGCTAAGGTTCATGAACCCGCAATGGATTGTAGATAGCTTCCTGCTGTTAGAACGACCGCTAGTACCCCACCCCCATTGGGGTGAAGTGGGGGAGGGACAGGGGAGGGGGGGGGGGAGCAGGGCCAAATATCATAAGGCCATCCTTCTACCGACCCTACATCATGGAGGCCTTACTGCACTGCCCAGGTCCATCAGCCCCAGCCCTGGGTACACTCTCCGTTTCGCGAGAGGCATGTCCCAGGGTTCCTTAGTCCAGCCACACTAGACTCCGTGTGACCACGGGATATCCAAGTTTGGAGCGGACCGCGTTTAATTTGTTGAACTAACTCTCACACTGGTCAGGCAGCCTGCATCCCCGTATCTACGCTAGAGCGCACCCCGCCCCACTTATTGATTGAACCTTGGCTTGCTCTCGTTCTCGACGCTTCCACGGCGGGGGGGGGGGGGGGGGGGGCGGATGGAGAGGGGGAGAGAGAGTGGAAAAAACAGTCTGTTCCACGGCCTACATTCCCTGTGTCCGCGTGGGGTGGGTGTGGAAACCACCCAGTGTCGGACTGTCACACGGCCTACATTCCTGGGTCTGCGTGCGCGCACCGCCTCAGCGTTATCGATTTGATCTAGAACTGGTTCTGAACCGCCTTCTCGACCGTTCCATGGACCGCACTGACCATGCGGACCATAGGCTACGACGAGGGGGCGGGGGGAGAAGAAACCACCCAGAATAGAATAGAATAGAATTTGCAAAGGGTTAGCTAGCTGTGGTGAAGCACCTGCATATGATGCGTCATCAGTCATTAAATCCTACACCGGTCCCAGAGATGGTATTTCTAACGTAACCTTTTAATTAGACGGTTTGATATCTATCCAATTGTAGGTAGATAATCCGTGTGGGTGTGTAAAAGGTGCTTTAAGTTAATGCGATTATAATGGTTTTGTGTGTTCAAAAGCAACCATAGAGCAGGCCGCCCGCCCGCCCGCCTACTTTTCAGTTAAATACATAACAGCATTGCCCCCGTTTTTTTGGCAAGAGACGAACATGGAAAGCCGGCATGATGAAACATGACGTAACC
>OZ025264.1:33879625-34022000 GCA_964019135.1 Arenicola marina | reverse complement strand
CGGGTGGTGAGAGTGGATACGGTAGAGGAGGAGGGGGGGGGGTACGAGGTCCTGGTGTGTCTCACCATGGCTGTGAGGGAGTGGGTGAGGGTGCAGGGTACACAGGACAGTGAAGAGAGCGGTGACCCCACCCAGCCCGTGCTGCTCATGTCAGCATCTTCCCAGATGAGTCATAAGAAGAGAACGCATTCACGCATGCAACGTGGATATGGATTTGCACTTATGTTATTATGTCTTCGCAGCTGTTTATGGCGTTGAATTGGCTTCTGAAGCGGTGCTTTCACCTCTCTTCCGTGCACCACTGGGATTTGTTTTATTATATTTAACAGTGAAAGCAGAATTAAAGCTATGGGTGATGAATTTATGGCAAAACGTGGCCCTCTAGTTGTGCTCCAAAGGCAAGGTGTTTCTGCAATAACAGGGTGTTCCTACAATGACAAGGTATTCCTACAATAACATGGTGGCCCTACAATAACAAGGTGTTCCTACAATAACAAGGTGTTCCAACAATAACAAGGTGTTCCTACAATAACAAGGTGGCCCTACAATAACAAGGTGGCCCTACAATAACAAGGTGACCCTACAATAACAAGGTGTTTCTGCAATAACAGGGTGTTCCTACAATGACAAGGTATTCCTACAATAACATGGTGGCCCTACAATAACAAGGTGTTCCTACAATAACAAGGTGTTCCAACAATAACAAGGTGTTCCTACAATAACAAGGTGGTCCTACAATAACAAGGTGGCCCTACAATAACAAGGTGTTCCAACAATAACAAGGTGGCCCTACAATAACAAGGTGACCCTACAATAACAAGGTGACCCTACAATAACAAGGTGACCCTACAATAACAAGGTGTTCCTACAATAACAAGGTGACCCTACAATAACAAGGTGGCCCTACAATAACAAGGTGTTCCTACAATAACAAGGTGGCCCTACAATAACAAGGTGACCCTACAATAACAAGGTGACCCTACAATAACAAGGTTTTCCTACAATAACAAGGTGGCCCTACAATAACAAGGTGGCCCTACAATAACAAGGTGGCCCTACAATAACAAGGTGACCCTACAATAACAATGTGACCCTACAATAACAAGGTGTTCCTACAATAACATGGTGGCCCTACAATAACAAGGTGTTCCTACAATAACAAGGTGGCCCTACAATAACAAGGTGACCCTACAATAACAAGGTGACCCAACAATAACAAGGTGGCCCTACAATAACAAGGTGACCCTACAATAACAAGGTGACCCTACAATAACAAGGTGACCCTACAATAACAAGGTGGCCCTACAATAACAAGGTGTTCCTACAATAACAAGGTGTTCCTACAATAACAAGGTGACCCTACAATAACAAGGTGACCCTACAATGACAAGGTGGCCCTACAATAACAATGTGGCCCTACAATAACAAGGTGTTCCTACAATAACAAGGTGACCCTACAATAACAATGTGACCCTACAATAACAAGGTGTTCCTACAATAACAAGGTGACCCTACAATAACAAGGTGACCCTACAATAACAAGGTGGCCCTACAATAACAAGGTGGCCCTACAATAACAAGGTGGCCCTACAATAACAAGGTGTTCCTACAATAACAAGGTGACCCTACAATAACAATGTGACCCTACAATAACAAGGTGTTCCTACAATAACAAGGTGGCCCTACAATAACAAGGTGGCCCTACAATAACAAGGTGGCCCTACAATGACAAGGTGTTCCTACAATAACATGGTGGCCCTACAATAACAAGGTGACCCTACAATAACAATGTGACCCTACAATAACAAGGTGTTCCTACAATAACAAGGTGACCCTACAATAACAAGGTGGCCCTACAATAACAAGGTGGCCCTACAATAACAAGGTGACCCTACAATAACATGGTGGCCCTACAATAACAAGGTGGCCCTACAATAACAAGGTGACCCTACAATAACAAGGTGACCCTACAATAACAAGGTGGCCCTACAATAACAAGGTGGCCCTACAATAACAAGGTGGCCCTACAATAACATGGTGGCCCTACAATAACAAGGTGGCCCTACAATAACATGGTGGCCCTACAATGACAAGGTGTTCCTACAATAACAAGGTGGCCCTACAATAACAAGGTGACCCTACAATAACAAGGTGACCCTACAATAACAAGGTGACCCTACAATAACATGGTGGCCCTACAATAACAAGGTGTTCCAACAATAACAAGGTGACCCTACAATAACAAGGTGGCCCTACAATAACAAGGTGGCCCTACAATAACAAGGTGGCCCTACAATAACAAGGTGGCCCTACAATAACAAGGTGTTCCTACAATAACAAGGTGGCCCTACAATAACAAGGTGACCCTACAATAACAAGGTGACCCTACAATAACAAGGTGGCCCTACAATAACAAGGTGACCCTACAATAACAAGGTGACCCTACAATAACAAGGTGACCCTACAATAACAAGGTGGCCCTACAATAACAAGGTGTTCCTACAATAACAAGGTGGCCCTACAATAACATGGTGGCCCTACAATAACAAGGTGGCCCTACAATAACAAGGTGGCCCTACAATAACATGGTGGCCCTACAATAACAAGGTGGCCCTACAATAACATGGTGGCCCTACAATGACAAGGTGTTCCTACAATAACAAGGTGGCCCTACAATAACAAGGTGACCCTACAATAACAAGGTGACCCTACAATAACAAGGTGACCCTACAATAACATGGTGGCCCTAAAATAACAAGGTGTTCCAACAATAACAAGGTGACCCTACAATAACAAGGTGGCCCTACAATAACAAGGTGACCCTACAATAACAAGGTGACCCTACAATAACAAGGTGACCCTACAATAACAAGGTGACCCTAAAATAACAAGGTGACCCTACAATAACATGGTGTTCGTAGACTAACAAGGTGTTCCAACAATAACAAGGTGTTCCTAGAAGAACAGGGTGTTCATAGTATAACAAGGTGTTCCTACAATAACAAGGTGACCCTACAATAACAAGGTGACCCTACAATAACAAAGTGTTCCTACAATAAAAAGGTGACCCTACAATAACAAGGTGACCCTACAATAACAAGGTGGCCCTACAATAACATGGTGGCCCTACAATAACAAGGTGACCCTACAATAACAAGGTGTTCCTACAATAACAAGGTGACCCTACAATAACAAGGTGGCCCTACAATAACAAGGTGACCCTACAATAACAAGGTGGCCCTACAATAACAAGGTGACCCTAAAATAACAAGGTGTTCCAACAATAACAAGGTGACCCTACAATAACAAGGTGGCCCTACAATAACAAGGTGACCCTACAATAACAAGGTGACCCTACAATAACAAGGTGACCCTACAATAACAAGGTGACCCTACAATAACAAGGTGACCCTACAATAACATGGTGTTCGTAGACTAACAAGGTGTTCCAACAATAACAAGGTGTTCCTAGAAGAACAGGGTGTTCATAGTATAACAAGGTGTTCCTACAATAACAAGGTGACCCTACAATAACAAGGTGACCCTACAATAACAAGGTGTTCCTACAATAACAAGGTGACCCTACAATAACAAGGTGACCCTACAATAACAAGGTGGCCCTACAATAACATGGTGGCCCTACAATTACAAGGTGACCCTACAATAACAAGGTGTTCCTACAATAACAAGGTGACCCTACAATAACAAGGTGACCCTACAATAACAAGGTGACCCTACAATAACAAGGTGTTCCAACAATAACAAGGTGACCCTACAATAACAAGGTGGCCCTACAATAACAAGGTGTTCCTACAATAACAAGGTGACCCTACAATAACAAGGTGTTCCTACAATAACAAGGTGGCCCTACAATAACAAGGTGACCCTACAATGACAAGGTGTTCCTACAATAACAAGGTGACCCTACAATAACAAGGTGTTCCTACAATAACAAGGTGACCCTACAATAACAAGGTGTTCCTACAATAACAAGGTGACCCTACAATAACAAGGTGGCCCTACAATAACAAGGTGTTCTTACAATAACAAGGTATTTCTATAATAACAAAGTGACCCTACAATAACAAGGTGACCCTACAATAACAAGGTGACCCTACAATAACAAGGTGACCCTACAATAACAAGGTGACCCTACAATAACATGGTGTTCGTAGACTAACAAGGTGTTCCAACAATAACAAGGTGTTCCTAGAAGAACAGGGTGTTCATAGTATAACAAGGTGTTCCTACAATAACAAGGTGTTCTTACAATAACAAGGTATTTCTACAATAACAAGGTGACCCTACAATAACAAGGTGTTCCTACAATGACAAGGTGTTCCTACAATAACAAGGTGGCCCTACAATAACAAGGTGACCCTACAATAACAAGGTGACCCTACAATAACAAGGTGTTCCTACAATAACAAGGTGACCCTACAATAACAAGGTGTTCCTACAATAACAAGGTGACCCTACAATAACAAGGTGGCCCTACAATAACAAGGTGGCCCTACAATAACAAGGTGTTCTTACAATAACAAGGTATTTCTACAATAACAAAGTGACCCTACAATAACAAGGTGACCCTACAATAACAAGGTGACCCTACAATAACAAGGTGACCCTACAATAACATGGTGTTCGTAGACTAACAAGGTGTTCCAACAATAACAAGGTGTTCCTAGAAGAACAGGGTGTTCATAGTATAACAAGGTGTTCCTACAATAACAAGGTGTTCTTACAATAACAAGGTATTTCTACAATAACAAAGTGACCCTACAATAACAAGGTGGCCCTACAATAACAAGGTGTTCCTACAATAACAAGGTGTTCCTACAATAACATGGTGGCCCTACAATAACAAGGTGACCCTACAATAACAAGGTGGCCCTACAATAACAAGGTGGCCCTACAATAACAAGGTGGCCCTACAATAACATGGTGGCCGTACAATAACAAGGTGGCCCTACAATAACAAGGTGGCCCTACAATAACAAGGTGTTCCTACAATAACAAGGTGACCCTACAATGACAAGGTGGCCCTACAATAACAAGGTGGCCCTACAATAACAAGGTGTTCTTACAATAACAAGGTATTTCTACAATAACAAAGTGACCCTACAATAACAAGGTGACCCTACAATAACAAGGTGACCCTACAATAACAAGGTGACCCTACAATAACAAGGTGGCCCTACAATAACAAGGTGGCCCTACAATAACAAGGTGTTCTTACAATAACAAGGTATTTCTACAGTAACAAAGTGACCCTACAATAACAAGGTGACCCTACAATAACAAGGTGACCCTACAATAACAAGGTGACCCTACAATAACAAGGTGACCCTACAATAACAAGGTGACCCTACAATAACATGGTGTTCGTAGACTAACAAGGTGTTCCAACAATAACAAGGTGTTCCTAGAAGAACAGGGTGTTCATAGTATAACAAGGTGTTCCTACAATAACAAGGTGTTCTTACAATAACAAGGTATTTCTACAATAACAAAGTGACCCTACAATAACAAGGTGGCCCTACAATAACAAGGTGACCCTACAATGACAAGGTGTTCCTACAATAACAAGGTGGCCCTACAATAACAAGGTGTTCCTACAATAACAAGGTGGCCCTACAATAACATGGTGGCCCTACAATAACAAGGTGACCCTACAATAACAAGGTGGCCCTACAATAACAAGGTGGCCCTACAATAACAAGGTGACCCTACAATAACAAGGTGGCCCTACAATAACAATGTGGCCCTACAATAACAAGGTGGCCCTACAATAACAAGGTGACCCTACAATAACAAGGTGGCCCTACAATAACAAGGTGGCCCTACAATAACAAGGTGGCCCTACAATAACAAGGTGACCCTACAATAACATGGTGGCCCTACAATAACAAGGTGTTCTTACAATAACAAGGTACTTCTACAATAACAAAGTGACCCTACAATAACAAGGTGACCCTACAATAACAAGGTACTTCTACAATAACATGGTGGCCCTACAATAACAAGGTGTTCTTACAATAACAAGGTACTTCTACAATAACAAAGTGACCCTACAATAACAAGGTGACCCTACAATAACAAGGTGACCCTACAATAACAAGGTGGCCCTACAATAACAATGTGGCCCTACAATAACAAGGTGGCCCTACAATAACAAGGTGTTCCTACAATAACAAGGTGACCCTACAATAACAAGGTGACCCTACAATAACAAGGTGACCCTACAATAACAAGGTGTTCCTACAATAACAAGGTGACCCTACAATAACAATGTGGCCCTACAATAACAAGGTGTTCCTACAATAACAAGGTGACCCTACAATGACAAGGTGTTCCTACAATAACAAGGAGACCCTACAATGACAAGGTGACCCTACAATAACAAGGTGACCCTACAATAACAAGGTGGCCCTACAATAACAAGGTGTTCCTACAATAACAAGGTGACCCTACAATAACAAGGTGGCCCTACAATAACATGGTGGCCCTACAATAACATGGTGGCCCTACAATAACAAGGTGGCCCTACAATAACAAGGTGTTCCTACAATAACAAGGTGACCCTACAATAACAAGGTGTTCCTACAATAACAAGGTGACCCTACAATAACAATGTGGCCCTACAATAACAAGGTGACCCTACAATAACAAGGTGGCCCTACAATAACAAGGTGTTCCTACAATAACAAGGTGACCCTACAATGACAAGGTGTTCCTACAATAACAAGGAGACCCTACAATGACAAGGTGACCCTACAATAACAAGGTGACCCTACAATAACAAGGTGGCCCTACAATAACAAGGTGTTCCTACAATAACAAGGTGACCCTACAATAACAAGGTGGCCCTACAATAACATGGTGGCCCTACAATAACATGGTGGCCCTACAATAACAAGGTGACCCTACAATAACAAGGTGTTCCTACAATAACAAGGTGACCCTACAATAACAAGGTGGCCCTACAATGACAAGGTGTTCCTACAATAACAAGGTGGCCCTACAATAACAAGGTGGCCCTACAATAACAAGGTGACCCTACAATAACAAGGTGACCCTACAATAACAAGGTGTTCCTACAATAACAAGGTGACCCTACAATGACAAGGTGTTCCTACAATAACAAGGTGTTCCTACAATAACAAGGTGACCCTACAATAACAAGGTGTTCCTACAATAACAAGGTGGCCCTACAATAACAAGGTGTTCCTACAATAACAAGGTGACCCTACAATAACAATGTGTTCCTACAATAACAAGGTGTTCCTACAATAACAAGGTGGCCCTACAATAACAAGGTGACCCTACAATGACAAGGTGTTCCAACAATAACAAGGTGACCCTACAATAACAAGGTGACCCTACAATAACAAGGTGGCCTCACAATAACAAGGTGACCCTACAATAACAAGGTGACCCTACAATAACAAGGTGGCCCTGCAATAACATGGTGACCCTACAATAACAAGGTGACCCTACAATAACAAGGTGACCCTACAATAACAAGGTGTTCCTACAATAACAATGTGTTCCTACAATAACAATGTGTTCTTACAATAACAAGGTGTTCCTACAATAACAAGGTGACCCTACAATAACAATGTGTTCCTACAATAACAAGGTGTTCCTACAATAACAAGGTGGCCCTACAATAACAAGGTGACCCTACAATGACAAGGTGTTCCAACAATAACAAGGTGACCCTACAATAACAAGGTGTTCCTACAATAACAAGGTGACCCTACAATAACAAGGTGACCCTACAATAACAAGGTGGCCCTACAATAACAAGGTGGCCCTACAATAACAAGGTGTTCGTAGACTAACAAGGTGTTCCAACAATAACAAGGTGTTCGTAGACTAACAAGGTGTTCCAACAATAACAAGGTGTTCGTAGACTAACAAGGTGTTCCAACAATAACAAGGTGTTCCTAGAAGAACAGGGTGTGCATAGTATAACAAGGTGTTCCTACAATAACAAGGTGTTCCTAGAAGAACAGGGTGTGCATAGTATAACAAGGTGGCCCTACAATAACAAGGTGTTCCAACAATAACAAGGTGTTCCTAGAAGAACAGGGTGTGCATAGTATAACAAGGTGTTCCTACAATAACAAGGTGTTCTTACAATAACAAGGGATTTCTACAATAACAAAGTGACCCTACAATAACAAGGTGGCCCTACAATAACAAGGTGACCCTACAATAACAAGGTGGCCCTACAATAACAAGGTGACCCTACAATAACAAGGTGACCCTACAATGACAAGGTGACCCTACAATAACAAGGTGGCCCTACAATAACAAGGTGTTCCTACAATAACAAGGTGACCCTACAATAACAAGGTGTTCCTACAATAACAAGGTGGTCCTACAATAACAAGGTGACCCTACAATGACAAGGTGTTCCTAAAATAACAAGGTGACCCTACAATAACAAGGTGTTCCTACAATAACAAGGTGACCCTACAATAACAAGGTGGCCCTACAATAACATGGTGACCCTACAATGACAAGGTGTTCCTACAATAACAAGGTGACCCTACAATAACAAGGTGTTCCTACAATAACAAGGTGGCCCTACAATAACAAGGTGGCCCTACAATAACAAGGTGACCCTACAATAACAAGGTGACCCTACAATGACAAGGTGACCCTACAATAACAAGGTGGCCCTACAATAACAAGGTGTTCCTACAATAACAAGGTGACCCTACAATAACAAGGTGTTCCTACAATAACAAGGTGGTCCTACAATAACAAGGTGACCCTACAATGACAAGGTGTTCCTAAAATAACAAGGTGACCCTACAATAACAAGGTGTTCCTACAATAACAAGGTGACCCTACAATAACAAGGTGGCCCTACAATAACATGGTGACCCTACAATGACAAGGTGTTCCTACAATAACAAGGTGACCCTACAATAACAAGGTGTTCCTACAATAACAAGGTGGCCCTACAATAACAAGGTGGCCCTACAATAACAAGGTGACCCTACAATAACAAGGTGACCCTACAATAACAAGGTGGCCCTACAATAACAAGGTGACCCTACAATAACAAGGTGACCCTACAATAACAAGGTGGCCCTACAATGACAAGGTGTTCCTACAATAACAAGGTGACCCTACAATAACAAGGTGTTCCTACAATAACAAGGTGGCCCTACAATAACAAGGTGACCCTACAATAACAAGGTGACCCTACAATAACAAGGTGGCCCTACAATAACATGGTGACCCTACAATGACAAGGTGTTCCTACAATAACAAGGTGACCCTACAATAACAAGGTGTTCCTACAATAACAAGGTGGCCCTACAATAACAAGGTGGCCCTACAATAACAAGGTGACCCTACAATAACAAGGTGACCCTACAATAACAAGGTGGCCCTACAATGACAAGGTGTTCCTACAATAACAAGGTGACCCTACAATAACAAGGTGTTCCTACAATAACAAGGTGACCCTAGAATGACAAGGTGTTCCTACAATAACAAGGTGACCCTACAATAACAAGGTGTTCCTACAATAACAAGGTGGTCCTACAATAACAAGGTGACCCTACAATGACAAGGTGTTCCTACAATAACAAGGTGACCCTACAATAACAAGGTGACCCTACAATAACAAGGTGTTCCTACAATAACAAGGTGACCCTACAATAACAAGGTGGCCCTACAATAACAAGGTGACCCTACAATAACATGGTGGCCCTACAATAACAAGGTGGCCCTACAATAACAAGGTGGCCCTACAATAACAAGGTGTTCCTACAATAACAAGGTGGTCCTACAATAACAAGGTGACCCTACAATGACAAGGTGTTCCTACAATAACAAGGTGACCCTACAATAACAAGGTGACCCTACAATAACAAGGTGTTCCTACAATAACAAGGTGGCCCTACAATAACAAGGTGACCCTACAATAACAAGGTGACCCTACAATAACAAGGTGTTCCTACAATAACAAGGTGACCCTACAATAACAAGGTGGCCCTACAATAACAAGGTGACCCTACAATAACATGGTGGCCCTACAATAACAAGGTGTTCCAACAATAACAAGGTGGCCCTACAATAACAAGGTGGCCCTACAATAACAAGGTGGCCCTACAATAACAAGGTGACCCTACAATAACAAGGTGGCCCTACAATAACAAGGTGTTCCTACAATAACAAGGTGACCCTACAATAACAAGGTGACCCTACAATAACAAGGTGACCCTACAATGACAAGGTGTTCCTACAATAACAAGGTGACCCTACAATAACAAGGTGACCCTACAATAACAATGTGACCCTACAATAACAAGGTGACCCTACAATAACAAGGTGTTCCTACAATAACAAGGTGACCCTACAATAACAAGGTGGCCCTACAATAACAAGGTGACCCTACAATAACATGGTGGCCCTACAATAACAAGGTGGCCCTACAATAACAAGGTGACCCTACAATGACAAGGTGTTCCTACAATAACAAGGTGACCCTACAATAACAAGGTGACCCTACAATAACAAGGTGACCCTACAATAACAAGGTGGTCCTACAATAACAAGGTGACCCTACAATAACAATGTGGCCCTACAATAACAAGGTGACCCTACAATAACAAGGTGACCCTACAATAACAAGGTGTTCCTACAATAACAAGGTGACCCTACAATAACAAGGTGACCCTACAATAACAAGGTGACCCTACAATAACAAGGTGTTCCTACAATAACAAGGTGACCCTACAATAACAAGGTGACCCTACAATAACAAGGTGACCCTACAATAACAAGGTGACCCTACAATAACAAGGTGGTCCTACAATAACAAGGTGACCCTACAATAACAATGTGGCCCTACAATAACAAGGTGACCCTACAATAACAAGGTGACCCTACAATAACAAGGTGACCCTACAATAACAATGTGACCCTACAATAACAAGGTGACCCTACAATAACAAGGTGACCCTACAATAACAAGGTGACCCTACAATAACAATGTGGCCCTACAATAACAAGGTGGCCTTACAATAACAAGGTGACCCTACAATAACAAGGTGACCCTACAATAACAAGGTGACCCTACAATAACAATGTGGCCCTACAATAACATGGTTGCCCTACAATAACAAGGTGACCCTACAATAACAAGGTGGCCCTACAATAACAAGGTGACCCTACAATAACAATGTGGCCCTACAATAACAAGGTGGCCTTACAATAACAAGGTGACCCTACAATAACAAGGTGACCCTACAATAACAAGGTGACCCTACAATAACAATGTGGCCCTACAATAACATGGTTGCCCTACAATAACAAGGTGACCCTACAATAACATGGTGTTCGTAGACTAACAAGGTGTTCCAACAATAACAAGGTGTTCCTAGAAGAACAGGGTGTTCATAGTATAACAAGGTGTTCCTACAATAACAAGGTGTTCTTACAATAACAAGGTATTTCTACAATAACAAAGTGACCCTACAATAACAAGGTGACCCTACAATAACAAGGTGGCCCTACAATAACAAGGTGACCCTACAATAACAAGGTGACCCTACAATAACATGGTGGCCCTACAATAACAAAGTGTTCCTGCAATAACAAGGTGGTCCTACGATAACAAGGGGTGCCTACAATAACAACGTTTTCCTATAAAGAGGAGCTGGTCGTTCAACATAGCAAAGTGTTTCCACAATAACAGGATGTTCCTAAGGTAACAAGGTGTTCCTACGATAACACATAGTTCATTGATTTCGCCTGATTAATAGTTGTCTAGGGTGACACTCAGTGGCGTTAGCAACAGCGTGGATTCGAGGATGTGGGTGGGACAGGGGCTGAGGGCAGGGTTAAAAAACACCCGAGGGCGTTGTTCTGTACTCTTGTCGCGGCGCCATTTCCGGTGTCGCCATCTAGCGGCCGAGCGCTGCCCCGTGGCAAGACAATTATTTTACTACCTAATCTGACGTAAAATCACTATCAGGAAGCAAGACTTGGAAGCAGGAAATATAACGATCGACATGCGATTACCGAGATCAATATTAACCGCCGTCAAGAATTGGTTTGACTTACAGCGACCTCTCTCGGCATCGGCGAGCAATATAACCGATGGAATTAGCCGCCGGAATTTAACGCTGGGGGGAAGTAAAAATTGATCTCCTGAGCTGCGACATTATCTTGACTTCTCAATCAAATGACATAACGTTTGTGGTGTACCAGGAAGTATTGGGAAATGTCTTTAGATTAAGTGATATTGTGAATGATCCAGTGGCGCCCCCCAGTGGCGGCTCTGGTCGTCGTATCGCGCCGACGGTGACGTCATTATCAACCGTAAGCAAATCAAAAATAATTGAAAACACTGTCAAAGGTAGGTTTTAGTATATAATGATTCTGCTTCAATGCGAGATAGCCAAAACGATGACGATGAGTGACCTCCACAGCAGCAAATTGACCTTTGGTTTGAGCGATAGGCTTTATTCTTGCCATTTGCCCTGCCCTGGATCCGCTGTTTTCTCTCTCTCATATTTTTTGTTCGCTTTCTTTTTACACACATCCTTATGCAGAGAAGCCTCCTGGGAACTCTTGGTACACATACACACATGTTGGCCCTTGATTGGTGCCTTATTGTGCCGAGTCCGCTTCCGTCCGGTCGCTCCCGCCAGCCTCCAAGCCAGCCTCCCCTCCCCGCCAGCCGCCCCTCCCCGCCACCCTGCCCGCCAGCTTCCCCGCCAGCCTCCCCGCCAGCCTCCCCGCCAGCCTCTCCTCCCCGCCACCCTGCCCGCCAGCTTCCCCTCCCCGCCAGCCTCCCCGCCAGCCTCCCCGCCAGCCTTCCCGCCAGCTTCCTCTCCCTGCCAGCCTCCCCTCAACGCCAGCCTCCCCTTCTCGCCAGCTTCCCCTCCCGGCCAGCCTCCCCGCCAGCTTCCCCTCCCCTCCAGCCTCCCCTCAGCGCCAGCCTCCCATCCCCGCCAGCCTCCAAGCCAGCCTCCCCTCCCCGTCAGCTTCCCCTCCCCGCCAGCCTTACCGCCAGCCTCCCGGCCAGCCTCCCGGCCAGCCTCCCGGCCAGCCTCCCGGCCAGCCTCCCGGCCAGCCTCCCGGCCAGCCTCCCGGCCAGCCTCCCCGCCAGCCTCCCCGCCAGCTTCCCCTCCCGGCCAGCCTCCCCGTCAGCCTCCCCTTCAGCCTTCCCACCAGACGCGCCTCCCGGCCAGCCTCCCCGTCAGCCTCCCCTTCAGCCTTCCCGCCAGACGCGCCTCCCCTCGCCGCCAGCCTCCAAGCCAGCCTCCCCTCCCCGTCAGCTTCCCCTCCCCGCCAGCCTTCCCGCCAGCCTCCCGTCAGCCTCCCCGCCAGCCTCCCCGCCAGCCTCCCCTCCCCGCCAGCCTCCCCGCCAGCCTCCCCGCCAGCCTCCCTGCCAGCGTCACCGCCAGTCTCCACGTCAGCCTTTACTACCCGCCAGCCTCCCCGTCAGCCACCCCGCCAGCCACCCCGCCAGCCTCCCCGCCAGCCTCCCCGTCAGCCTCCACTACCCGTCAGCCTCCCCGCCAGCCTCCCCTCCTCGCCAGCTTCCCCGCCAGCCTCCCCTCCCCGCCAGCCTTCCCGCCAGCCTCCCCGCCAGCCTCCCCGTCAGCCTCCACGTCAGCTTCCACTACCCACCAGCCTCCCCGTCAGCCACCCCTCCAGCCACCCCGCCAGCCTCCCCTCCCCGCCAGTCCCCCGCCAGCCTCCCCGCCAGCCTCCAATACCCGCCAGCCTCCCCGCCAGCCTCCACTCCCCGTCAGCCCCCCCGTCAACCTCCCCGTCAGCCCCCACTCTCCGCCAGCCTCCCTCCCCGCCAGCCTCCCCGCCAGCCTCCCCGCCAGCCTTCCCGCCAGCCTCCACGTCAGCCTTCACTACCCGCCAGCCTCCCCGTCAGCCACCCCGCCAGCCACCCCGCCAGCCTCCCCGCCAGCCTCCCCTCCCCGCCAGCCTCCCCGCCAGCCTCCCCTCCCCGCCAGCCTCCCCGCCAGCCTACCCGTCAGCCTCCACGTCAGCTTCCACTACCCACCAGCCTCCCCGTCAGCCACCCCTCCAGCCACCCCGCCAGCCTCCCCTCACCTCCCCGCCACTCTCCCCGTCCCTCGGCAGACTGCTGTGGCTTCCCATAATGCTCTCTGTCACCATGGCCACGGCTCACCGTGTCCCATTAACCAGGACTTCCGGTCGGCGGCGGCCGTACAATAGTCACCTGGAACTGACGCCACCCCACCCCCATCCCCCTCTCGCTGACGCCACCCGCCCTCCTCTCGCTGTTTCACCCCTACCCACTACCCCACACCCTCTGGCTGCTACACCCCTACCCGCAACCTCGCACCCTCTAGCCGTTAACCCCCCCCCTTACCGCCCCCACCCCCATAGCTCTTTCTGCCACCCCCACCCCAGCCCGTCCCCGGTCATCCAGGGCTTCTGACCCGAGACCGTCAACACTGTATATTTCCGCTAACCGAGAACATCTGCTCCTGTGTGTTAATTGCTGCATGGCCCTGGAAGACGTAGACGCGTACGTGACGTTTACGCGACGTGTCCGTGACGTGTACGTGACGTGTACGTGACGTGTACGTGTACGTGTCCGTGACGTGTACGCGACGTGTACGTGACATGTACGCGACGTGTACGTGTACGTGACGTGTACGTGACGTGTACGTGACGTGTACGTGCCGTTTACGCGACGTGTACGTGACGTGTAAGTGACGTGTACGTGACGTGTACGTGACGTGTACGTGACGTGTACGTGACGTGTACGTGACGTGTAAGTGACGTGTACGTGTACCTTTACGTGACGTGTACGTGACGTGTACGTGACGTGTACGTGACGTGTACGTGACGTGTACGTGACGTGTACGTGACGTGTACGTGACGTGTAAGTGACGTGTACGTGTACCTTTACGTGACGTGTACGTGACGTGTACGTGACGTGTACGTGACGTGTACGTGACGTGTACGTGACGTATACGTGACGTGTACATGACGTGTGAGTAGCGTGTACGTGACGTGTACGTGACGTGTACATGACGTGTGAGTAGCGTGTACGTGACGTGTGCGTGACAAACACGATTGAGATATCTTTTCGGCAAATGCCAAAGTAAGGTATCTGGGCTGTCTAGGTGGACTGGGGGTGGGCGGGAGGGCGGGGGGGGGGGGGGACTGATGACGCGTCTTCATTGATATCAAGGAGTGAGGTACAGATGGGAACCCTTCGTATCGGCAATAGGCACAATAAACTATGTTCGCTATCCATGGACGCACTCTATTTACCAACGAATGTTAACCATGCCTTGACGTACGTAGGGTGGGTAAGGTGAACAAGAACACGAAACATTTCACAGTATCACGTCCTGTGTTTCACTGCATTTTCGATCGAGTCGCAGGCAAGTATCTTTTTTTATTTTTTTTTTTTTTATCTATAATTGTACAGCAAGTTGTGACATCAGACAGACAGAATATATGTTATATTGTTATGAATATACAACTGTGCAAGAGGGGGATCATGCTAGAAGAGGGATGACCGGTTTCCATTGTCTTAGAAATATTGTCTCGCCACGATATTGTTCTGTTATTCCAAATAATTTTTTCTATATCGTAATAATATTTAATACAATTTATCAAGCGACAAAGAATAGGGGTAACATGAGCCCATTTACACTGATAGATATATTTTTTTCCAATGATAATTATATGGTTATAATAAAATAGATGTTCTATCGTTTCACACTCGTTACCGCGAATGCCACACATATCAGGGTGGCAAGTATCCGTGTTAACCAGTCTCCTAGTTTCCATAAGTTTCAGAGTGTCTTCCACCCTACAATTTATGGAAGAAAATTCAAAACATGTAATGCTTCAAAAAAATGAAATGGTACGAGAACCTATCGTACTCTGTGATCATGGACTAGACACTGAAGTAATGGATTGGACCCTGGTTGGTGCTTTGCTCGGTCAAAGACCGCAGTCCTTCATAGCCACACCTCTGTACTAGTACTAAACACTGACGTCGCTTTTACCGTGCCTCTCTCGTCGCCATCTTGGAGAATATTGATTCCTCTCGCTCCAGGGGCGGCTAGTTTTATCATCCCTCATCTTCTATAATACTTAGCTTTTTCATAAAATCCAATTTCGCAGGCGTCTTTTTTACGACTCTCGCTGTCATATTTAGACGTCTTTGAAGAGAAGTCGGGTAAACCATGTCGATTTAATCTAGAAAACCTACCCCGTATCAGAGGTCAGTGACACTGTTGTATATGTGTATCTGCGATTGCTTGAGCTTTACGACTAATGTGAAATCATTTGATGTCAGACGTGGTGGATAGATTCGAAAGCTATTTGCAAATTATGTTTCCTGGTGTAAAGCCGCTTATGCATAATTTCCCCCTGAAGACATTGTCAATCTTCTACTATTGCGCAGATACATCGGCATGTTGTTAGAGATACTTCTTTGCCGAAAGGTGTGCGCAAGTGCGGTTTTCGTGCCTCCTACCTCATAAAAATTCGCATATCTTGTTAACGATTTTAACGATATATTTGGAAAAGCTTTCATTTCGTGATTAACACCAGCAGGATGTGTTCGTACAATTTCTACGAAATAATTTGAAGGTCATTTCTAATTTCTAATTCTCTCAAGCAACGTTCTCCCGCTCTCTACCGATGTGAATAAAAAAATGCTGACTTATTTAATACACTGTCGTCGTAACATTATATCGTTTTGTCATACTCTCTGCCTTCGGCTAAGGCATGACCATAAACGATAGCAAGAAAAACCATTAGTATATAGATCCTGCTCTCGAAGAGAATCGACCACATTAAGTTACATATTTTGTTTAAATTTAAATTTTGATCTTAATTTTAACATTTATTGTAAAAAAAATGGTGCCAATGAATATGTTGTAAACTATACATGCAACTACATGCGAGCTGATGTGAATGATGATAAAGATGACAAAAAACAACTATTTGGCAAATGGAATATTGCGTATTCAATGTTTATAAAGACAAGAGAATAGCTCAGAATGTATGAACTCACAAACCCCGTCTAAATGACACCCGGAAAATGCGTATTTTACCAGCATAAGCGAAAATATCAAAGACTTTATCGCCTTAAGATATGTTGCCATGTAGTGACGTCATGTAGTAACACCAGGCATGCACGGTACATGCAGTGGCGCCTCCCAGTGGAATAACATGGGACTACGAATTGGAAATTAGTCTGTATACTATGACGTCACTGAGCAGGCTATGTACTGGGCCACTTGGGCGGCCGGGACCTATATAACATAGTATGGAGGCTTGTCTGGATGAACCGTGGAGTGGCGGCCAGACAGAGAGACCAGTGGACACGAGTGCCCACCGCAGCGCCACCTACCAAAGAACACTTCTGACCATACATACTGGTAAGATTAATGGGGCTTAAGGAGGGCTACCCCCCCCCCCACACCCCTCACCTCTTACCTCATTTCGTCGTTACGGTACCGACGGGAATCGAACACGAGATGGGTTGTAGATTGCAGAATGCGGCATATTGCAAATTGCAGTACGCAGGCCCATGTGTAAGCTAATTGAGAGTAGTGGGTGATGGGTGGGGGGGGGGGGGGGGGTGATGGGCGTTCCAAAATATCAGGACCGGCATATTGATGGTCTCGAAGGCGAACATATATTAAATTTCTTTTAACATTATTTTAGTTTCTTTGCCACCCTTCGGCTTGGTCAATCCCTCCCCTCTTCCAGTGTCCACAAGTGCTGACATTCGCGCTCTGCTTGGGGGCCAGGACTAATGCTGGGGGGAGGAAGGGAAGTGGAGGGGAGGGGGTGGAGGGTAGGGCGGTGCAGACGGGTAGGTGGCATGGTGCAGCGTTCCCAGGGGTCGGGTGGGGTACCTCAGGCGTCAATCAGTCCTATGGGTCCGCAAGGGACTAAAGCCTTTACCAACGGCCTCGCGGGGGCTAATATCTGCCACGTGCTCGACGAACACACCCCCCCCCCGTCCCTCTCCCCCGCCCTCTACTTCACCCCCAGTCCTTCCCCTCACCCACACCCCGCGCCAGGCATCCTTAGCCCCGCCATCAAGCCAGCGTCCTCTCATTTTATTGGCTGATACATGGAAACTCGAATGGGAAATCCGTGTTGAGTGGCGCTCTCCCAGGGGTGAATACGGTAAATGGGCTGAGGAAGGGAAGATGGGATGACGGGAACGACAATAAGGGTGGATGTGTGGGTGTGGGGGTGAAAGGCGGCGGGGGTAACTTAGCAACCGACTGCACTAACACATCGAAAAGAAATGACGACTTTACTATAACGCGGAATCCTTAATTGGATATTACAAACTCGATAGAAAAAAACAAAAAAACATTCGGGGTTACTTCAGGACAGTCTTCATATGAGCACGTGGCATGATAGGTGCCTTTGGTGGACTATAGGGGGCAGCACCCTCCACCACCGGTTAACGTCAAACTCATCCGGTGCAGGCGATGATGAAATACAAAGATGTGAGGTATCCAGGAAAATAAATCGGTTTAAGTTCGGGTGGCATCCAGCAGATAATGCCTATATTGATCTCTGCATATATCACTTAAGTCCTTGTAAAACGAGGTTAGTGAACTGGTAATCCGACGCGAAGGTTGTCCGCTATGGCTTTGGGTAGTGTGACTAAGGAAGTGATGATCATTGTGAAGTTAGCGACAGTCACTGACGCTGACTATCTCATTCCAGAACACCTAGCAACTCGACCAGACTGTATTGCATATGACATAATAATAATATCTTTATTGTCATATAAAGAGGTTGCATGAGACATTGTAGCCGTAAAAGTACGCGATATAACATATGACAAAAGCTGAAGCCGAAGCTTACACGCTTGAACGAGATTATGAAAATGCGATATTGACAAACAGAAACACCACTCTCGTCTCCCGATATGACATTTTCAAATCACGTAAAGAAAATATCGCCTAGTGCAAAGATCTGATCGAAATCCCATCAAAATGCAAAGATCTGACCGAAATCTCATAAAAATGCAAAGTTCTGACCGAAATCTCATAAAAATACAAACATATGACCAAAATCTCATCAAAATACAAAGATCTGACTGAAAGCTCATCAAAATGCAAAGATCTGAACGCACTGACGTCCGAACACAAAGATGGGCATCCGACTACTCCTGTTATGGCCGCAGATGCCGCAGGTGTTCATGATGCATTGACTCCACGATGCTCAGACAGTTCAAACGGTCATATATCACCTTCTAAGTGATATATCAACCACGGGATCTCGTGTTCTCTCGCCGCCAGTGGTCCCTGTTCCACTGCAGCCAGACAGTACCCCCGTAACAAGCTGAACCTCGGCTGTCACTGACCGGTGCACGGACTGCTCCAATGTGGGCTTGGAGGCGGTCAACAACCTGCATCAGGCAGGGAGAGAGACTCCAGGGAGAGAGACTCCATTCAAACCGCCGCCTTCAGACACCTAGATTTCCTGATAGTGAAGATGGCGGGGCCAAAAAAACTTAGATCTATTGGATGGCATGGTAATATATTCATGGTAATATATTTAAAAGATCACCTTTTCCCCGCGTTGTTCTTGCGGGCCTCTTCCTCCATATAGAGGCGATGGGAGGGGTGGGGGGTTGGGGGCGGGGGGGGGGGGGGGCGGGGTGATGGTAGGGCGTCGGCGGCGGGGGTAAGCCACAGTGCGGAAATGCTGGGCCACGATGATTGGGGGCTCGGGGGGTGGGGTGGGTGGGGGGGCCTCGTCTGGCGGGTCACGTGACTCGAACCACATCTGGGAGCCTTGGTGACGCCTAGATCAAGGGTTGTTGGAGCTTCCGTCCGCCGCCGGCGGGGGTGTACTTAATACATTGCTGGGTTTGGGGGGGTTTTGCTTAAACAGGGTGTGGATCCGGATATCCGAGCACCTGACTTATAGGGTATGTCTCAGTCAACCCCATCATTGTCACTGCAAGTTTCTTGGTCCAGTTTCTTGGTCCAGTTTCTTGGCCCAGTTTAGCTTCTAATTGCACAGCAGTGGCCTGAAGTTATAACATTTTATGTTGAATTTGTTCTCGGGATGCGTGAATTATGTTGTGTTACACCTGACCCCAGGGTGCAGTATGACCCTGGGCGACTTGTAGGTGACGTGTGGGTGACTTGTGGGTGACTTGTGGGTGACCTCTGGGTTCGATCTTTTGGGTTTATGTTGCCTTCAGGGCAGGCCCCATATCCGTGTTCAGCTTGCATATTGTGCAGCCCTAGCCTCAGGTCACACACCCCCCCCCGTCTGTTTGCCCCGGGATGGTGTTTCGCCTCTGCCGCCGACCCACCCACCCATCCTGCATCCCAGCGCCTGGCCTGGCCTCCATGTCACGGTGCCGCTCCCCCCCCCCCCCCACACCCTCGTCCCGATTCCCCACCGGCCTGTGTTTCAGCGCTCCCCACCCTCAGTCCCCCACCACCCTCAGTCCCCCACCACCCTCAGTCCCCCACCACCCTCAGTCCCCCACCACCCTCAGTCCCCCACCTAACCACGATTGATGGCCGCCGCATTAGGTAAAGTGTCTGCCGCTAGAGGCGCTTCTCCAGGGCTAGCTTTATTTTTATGCATATATTAAGCTATTTCGTCGTTTATTCCAGTAAGGTCATGTCTTCGCCTCGCCTTGCGGCATGTATATACGTTCACGAGAGCATTAGAATATTGTTGTTGTGTACCTAAACGCCCCAAGTGTTTTCCAGTACGTAGCCTATCGATAGATAAACGACCGGGTTATAGTGCAGCTTCCGTTCTCTGTAATACAGAGAATGCGATGATACAGAGTCTGTATCATCACATTAAATCGATGAAGGAAAGGTATATATAATGAATTAAAAGCAATGAAAATGACACGTTGCATACTGGGCGCCATGGCAGTAAATATCCCATGCGACATGTTCATCTATGAATGCAAGCTAACTGTCCTATAAACTATTTTCGGCTCACTCAAAGTTGTCATCAATCCATATTTAGTTCATAAAATAATGTCTGCATCAAGCCATGTCTCCACCAAGCAGTCTCTTCATCAATCCATGTCTTCGTCGAGCCAAGTCTTCATCAAGCCATGTCTTCATCAAGCCATATCTTCATCAAACCATGTCTTCATCAATTCATGTCACCATCAATCCATGTCACCATCAAGCCATGTCACAATCAAACCATATCTCCATCAAGCCATGTCTTCAACAAGCCATGTCTCCATCAAGCCAAGTCACCATCAAACCATGTCTTCACCAAGCCATGTCTTCAACAAGCCATGTCTCCATCAACCATGTCTTCATCAATCCATGTCTTCATCGAGCCATGTCACTTTCAAGCCATCTCACCATCAAGCCATCTCCTAGTCAAGCCTTGTCTCCATCAAGCCATGTCTCCATCAAGCCATATCTTCATCAAGCCATGTCTTCATTAAGACATGTCTCCATCAAGCCATGTCTTCATCAAGCCATGTCTTCATTAAGACATGTCTTCATCAAGCCATGTCACCATCAAGCCATGTTTTCATCAAGCCATGTCACAATCAAACCATATCTCCATCAAGCCATGTCTCCATCAAGCCATGTCTCCATCAAGCCATGTCACAATCAAACCATATCTCCATCAAGCCATGTCTTCAACAAGCCATATCTCCATCAAGCCAAGTCACCATCAAACCATGTCTTCACCAAGCCATGTCTTCAACAAGCCATGTCTCCATCAACCATGTCTTCATCAATCCATGTCTTCATCGAGCCATGTCACTTTCAAGCCATCTCACCATCAAGCCATCTCCTAGTCAAGCCTTGTCTCCATCAAGCCATGTCTCCATCAAGCCATATCTTCATCAAGCCATGTCTTCATTAAGACATGTCTTCATCAAGCCACGTCTCCATCAAGCCATGTCTTCATCAAGCCATGTCTTCATTAAGACATGTCTTCATCAAGCCATGTCTCCATCAAGCCATGTCTCCATGAAGCTATGTCTTCATTAAGCCATGTCTCCATGAAGCCATGTCTCCATCAAGCCATGTCTCCATCGAGCCATGTCTCCATCAAGCCATGTCTCCATGAAGCTATGTCTTCATCAAGCCATGTCTCCATGAAGCTATGTCTTCATTAAGCCATGTCTCCATCAAGCCATGTCTCCATCAAGCCATGTCTTCATCAAGCCATATCTCCATCAAGCCATGTCTCCATCACGCCATGTCATCATCAAGCCCTGTCTCCATCATGCCATATCGTCATCAAGACATGTCTTCATCAAGCCATCTATTCATCGAGCCATGTTACTATCAAGCCATGTCTTCAACAAGCCACGTCTCCATCAAGCCATCTCTTCATCAAGCCATGTCACCATCAAGCCATACCTCTATAAGGACATGCCTTCATCAAGCCATGCCTTCATCAAGCCATGTCTCCATCAAGCCATGTCTCCATCAAGCCATGTATCCATCAAGCCATGTCTCCAACAAGCCATGTCTTCATCAAGCCATGTCTCCGTCAAGCCATGTTTTCATCAAGCCATCTCTTCATCAAGCCATGTATCAAGCAAGCTACATTCGCGCCGCGCCCTTCCTTACTCAAGCCATGCAATCATAAAACTCTATCTTTCTCAATAATTGTCTTTATCAGACTGTGCTGTCGTTATGCCTGACATTCACTCGCTTGTGTCTTCATTACCGTGTTTTTATCAAGCCACGGTGTCTAGAATTGTTGTCGTTCTCAATCATGTCTCTATCGAGTCGCCGTCATTAAGCCATCTCGTCACATGGTCATGTCATATCGACCCCCACCACACCCCGACCTTGTTTAGGCTCCAGTCTAACCCTGTCTCACGTGTGACACCGTATGCCGTTGCCATGACGTCCAGAAATAACCGCCAGCGCCATGGTTCCAGAATCTAGGAGACTTAGATCTCAACCCCTCCCTCTCTCGCCCCCAGTCCCTGAACACGCCCCACCCCCCACCATAGCCTCGACTCCCAGACCATGGGGACCCCCTTGGAACAGCTCAGGGCATTAGTGTTCTCCGGCGGCCCCCTCCGGCTGCCATGGCAACGCTACCATGTCCTCTTATTTCTTCCGTAATAGATGGCAGATTATTATTTCTACCGTGTATAAACGTATCCCAGGAAATTGGCTGGCACTGGGCGGGGGGAGACGGGCTGGAGGGGGTTAAGGTAGGGGTTGAGCCGGGGGGTGGGGGTAGCTGCGGCCCTGCCATCTGAGGGGAATGTAGGTCGGTTGCCACATATGCATTTGATCTCATCTAGACACTTTGCAACATAACAACCGGGTGCCAGCCAACAACTATCTACCTGTCACTAACCAAATCCTACCCATCTGTCACTAACCACCTGTCACTAACCAAATCCTACCCATCTGTCACTAACCACCTGTCACTACCCACCTCCTACCCATCTGTCATAACCCAACTCCTACCCACCTGTCACTACCCATCTCCTGCCCACCTGTCACTAACCACCTGTCACTACCCACCTCCTACCCATCTGTCATAACCCAACTCCTACCCACCTGTCACTACCCATCTCCTGCCCACCTGTCACTAACCACCTGTCACTACCCATCTCCTCCCCACCTGTTACTACCACCTTCTACCCACCTGTCACTACCCAACTCGTACCCACCTGTCACTACCCACCTCCTACCCATCTGTCACTACCCAACTCGTACCCACCTGTCACTACCCACCTTTCACTACCCTCCTCCTACCCACCTGTCATTAACCACCTGTCACTACCCATCTATTCCCCACCTGTCACTACCCGCCTCCTACCCACCTGTCACTACCCACCTCCTACCCACCTGTCACTACCAACGTGTCACTACCCACCTTTCACTACCCACCTCCTGCCCACCTGTCACTACCCACCTCCTACTCACCTGTCACTACCACCTCCTACCCACCTGTCACTACCCACCTCCTACCCACCTCCTACCCACCTGTCACTACCCACCTGCCAATATCCACCTCATCCCCACCTGTCACTACCCACCTCCTGCCCACCTGTCACTACTCACCTCCTACCCACCTGTCCCTACCCACCTGTCACTAACCACCTCCAACCCACCTTCTACCCACCTGTCACTACCCACCTCCTCCCCACCTGTCACTGCCCACCTCGTACCCACTTTTCACTACCCACCTCCTACTCACCTGTCACTACCTACCTCCTACCCACCAGTCACCGCCCACCTCCTACCCACCTGTCACTTCTCACCTGTCACTACCCACCTCCTACCCACCTGTCACTGCCCACCTCCTACCCACCGCTCACTACCCACCTCCTACCCACCTCCTCCCCACCTGTAACTACCCACCTCCTACTCACTGTCACTTCCCACCTCCTACCCACCTGTCACTAACCTCCTCCATCCCACCTCCTCCCCACCTGTCACTACCCACCTCCTACTCACCTGTCACTACCCACCTCCTGCCCACCTGTCACTACCCAACTCCTACCCACCTGTCACTACCCACCTGTCACAACCCAACTCCTACCCACCAGTCACTAACCTCCTCCATCCCACCTCCTACCGACCTGTCACTACCCACCTCCTACTCACTGTCACTACCCATCTCCTACCCACCTGTCACTAACCTCCTCCATCCCACCTCCTCCCCACCTGTCACTACCCACCTCCTACTCACCTGTCACTACCCACCTCCTGCCCACCTGTCACTACCCAACTCCTACCCACCTGTCACTACCCACCTCCTGCCCACCTGTCACTACCCAATTCCTACCCACCTGTCACTAACCTCCTCCATCCCACCTCCTACCCACCTGTCACTACCCACCTCCTACTCACTGTCACTACCCACCTCCTACCCACCTGTCACTAACCTCCTCCATCCCACCTCCTCCCCACCTGTCACTACCCACCTCCTACTCACCTGTCACTACCCATCTCCGGCCCACCTGTCACTACCCAACTCCTACCCACCTGTCACTACCCACCTCCTGCCCACCTGTCACTACCCAACTCCTACCCACCTGTCACTAACCTCCTCCATCCCACCTCCTACCGACCTGTCACTACCCACCTCCTACTCACTGTCACTACCCACCTCCTACCCACCTGTCACTAACCTCCTCCATCCCACCTCCTCCCAACCTGTCACTACCCACCTCCTACTCACCTGTCACTACCCACCTCCTGCCCACCTGTCACTACCCAACTCCTACCCACCTGTCACTAACCTCCTCCATCCCACCTCCTCCCCACCTGTCCCTACCCACCTCCTCCCCACCTCTCACTACCCACCTCGTGGCCAAGCCGTCGTACGTAGCCCACAAGCCAATATCCCTGCGTGTTTCTTTGAAGTCGGTACGGAGTCTTATTGCTAGCAAGCGTTATCTGGTGTCAGTGGTGATAAATGGCATGTTGTCAGAGGACGCTCCCCTTGGCATGTTGTCAGAGGACGCTCCCCTTGGCATGTTGTCAGAGGACGCTCCCCTTGGCATGTTGTCAGAGGACGCTCCCCTTGGCATGATGTAGCGTGTCTAGGCGTGTACCTTGCCCTATGCACCCCCCCCCCCCACCACCGCATGGCATGGTATGGCGCGTCCCTTGCCCTATGCCCCCCCCCGCCCCCCACCCTCGGCTATGACAATGTCGCCACTGGCCTGGCATGGCGTGTCATGTCGCCATAACGCCAGGGCGGGTGTTTACAGTGCCACAGGGCGTGTTACATCACACCGTCAGTTGGTGTAAAGCGCTGTAATCACGGGAACTATAGTGATATGGTGTCAGCCCACAGAGAGGATGACAGGAATAATAATAGTAAAGCTATCTGATGCCCTGACATCAGTGCACCAGTACGCTTCAGCTGTATGGTGATCTCATCCATATTATCAGACTACTGCATTCTGCCAACTTTATCAAAATGGGTTGGAGGTATGGAATCAAATAAATCCGTAGTGTCATGGAGGGGGAGGGGGTCATGGAGAGATGTGGCCCATGGGTAGGGTTGGGTCATGGAGAGGGGTGGTCAGGGAGAGGGGTGGGTCATGGAGAGGGGTGGGTCGTTGGATGGGGGTGGGTCATAGAGAGGTGGGTCATGGAGAGGGGTGGGTCATGGAAGGGAGGGGGTCATGGTGAGGTGTGGGTCATGGAAAGGGGGTCATGAAGGGGGAGGGCGTCATAGAAAATGGAGGGTCATGCAGAGGGTTGGGTCAAGGAGATTGGATATGTCATGGAGGGGATAAGATCTTATCTTATCCCCCCTCCATGACCCCACCATCTCCATGACCCATCTCTCTATGACCCACCCCCATCCAACGATCAACCCCTCTCCATGACCCACCCCTCTCCCTGACCCACCCCTCTCCATGACCCACTCCCACCCCTCTCCATGACCCACCCCTCTCCCTGACCCACCCCTCTCCATGACCCCCTCCCCCGCCATGACCCACACCTCTCAATGACCCCATCCCCTCCAGCACCAACCCCTCTCCATAACCCCCCTTTATGACCCCCCCCTCCATGACCCAACCATCTCAATGACCCACCCCATCCATGACCCACCCCCATCCATGATCCACCTCTCGCCACGACCCCTTTATCTTTCATGACCCATCCCGTTCTATATCCCATACCTCCGTCCGTGACCTCCTCCTATGAACCCCATACCCGTCCGTGACCCCTCTCCTATTACCCCCACAGCCGTCTGACCCCCTTCCCCCTCTCCCTCCCCCATGCCCGTCGTCATGGACACCTCAGCTGTCCCCAGCACACAAATAACGTCGTCACAAACGGATTTATCTAGCGCCCCCCCCCACGCCCTGCAGCCTTGATCCGCCCCCCCTCATCACCACACCTATATATCCACAACACATGACCAGCACCCCCCCCCCCCCCCCACAACACACCCCCTGCCCTCAGGACAGTCTTGGGGTACAAACAGCTCTACCCACCAATTGGCGGATGCAATGGCAGTCTGCCCGGTCTGCCCCCTCAACCCCCACCCCCACCCCGGCCCTAACCTCCTATCACCGACCCCTACCTCCGCCCCCCCCCCTTCACCACCTAACCCCACCCGCCCGGCCCAGCTGTCGTAGTTGTCGCCCGCCATTAACCGTCCGGCTCACTGGGTAGGTAGGTGACAGCCTCACAGACGCCACACAAGGTTGTTTCCCAGACTGCGGCCGGGGGCCAGGCAGGGTAGTAGTAGCCGTGACTACGGTCAGGAGCCGAGGCCCTGGATATGCTTGGGGGCGGAAGGGGGAGGGGGGGGGGAGGTCCCCACGGTGGAAGCGCGGCGGACAAGCCGCTTGGGAGGGGAAGGGAGGGAAGTGAGACTGGGTGTGGAGCGACTGTGGGTGACGAAAGGACAGCCTCCACTCCATCACAACGCTAATTCCCCCCCACCACCCACTCCACCACCCGTCGACAGCTTAGTGCCACCAACCCCCATCCCCACCCCCCTCTCCACCCAGCGGTCACGGCTTCAGCGTACATGACGTGACGCTGTGGGAGCCCAGGAATCACTCCAAGTGGCACCGAGACTTCATCTGCACCCTTCAGCATCATCCACATCACCTCAGCCATCACCTCAGCCATCACCTCAGCCATCACCTCAGCCATCACCTCAGCCATCACCTCAGCCATCACCTCAGCCATCACCTCAGCCATCACCTCAGCCATCACCTCAGCCATCACCTCTGCCATCACCTCAGCCATCACCTCAGCCATAACCTCAGCCATCACCTCAGCCATCACCTCAGCCATCGCCTCGGCCATCACCTCAGCCATCACCTCTGCCATCACCTCAGCCATCACCTCAGCCATCACCTCCGCCATCACCTCAGCCATCACCTCAGCCATCATCTCAGCCATCACCTCAGCCATCACCTCTGCCATCACCTCTGCCATCACCTCTGCCATCACCTCAGCCATCACCTCAGCCATCACCTCAGCCATCACCTCAACCATCACTTCAGCCATCACCTCAGCCATCACCTCAGCCATCACCTCTGCCATCACCTCAGCCATCACCTCAGCCATCACCTCTGCCATCACCTCAGCCATCACCTCTGCCATCACCTCAGCCATCACCTCAGCCATCACCTCTGCCATCACCTCAGCCATCATCTCAGCCATCACCTCTGCCATCACCTCAGCCATCACCTCAGCCATCACCTCAGCCATCACCTCAATCATCACCTCAGCCATAACCTCAGCCATCACCTCAACCATCACCTCAGCCATCACCTCATCCATCACCTCAGCCATCACCTCAGCCATCTCCTCAGCCATCACCTCAACCATCACCTCAACCATCACCTCAGCCATCACCACAACCATCAGCTTAGCCATAACCTCAGCCATCACCTCAGCCATCACCTTAACCATCACTTTAGCCATCACCTCAACCATCACCTCAGCCATCACCTCAGCCATCACCTCCGCCATCACCTCAGCCATCACCTCAGCCATCATCTCAGCCATCACCTCAGCCATCACCTCTGCCATCACCTCTGCCATCACCTCTGCCATCACCTCAGCCATCACCTCAGCCATCACCTCAGCCATCACCTCAACCATCACTTCAGCCATCACCTCAGCCATCACCTCAGCCATCACCTCTGCCATCACCTCAGCCATCACCTCAGCCATCACCTCTGCCATCACCTCAGCCATCACCTCTGCCATCACCTCAGCCATCACCTCAGCCATCACCTCTGCCATCACCTCAGCCATCATCTCAGCCATCACCTCTGCCATCACCTCAGCCATCACCTCAGCCATCACCTCAGCCATCACCTCAATCATCACCTCAGCCATAACCTCAGCCATCACCTCAACCATCACCTCAGCCATCACCTCATCCATCACCTCAGCCATCACCTCAGCCATCTCCTCAGCCATCACCTCAACCATCACCTCAACCATCACCTCAGCCATCACCACAACCATCAGCTTAGCCATAACCTCAGCCATCACCTCAGCCATCACCTTAACCATCACTTTAGCCATCACCTCAACCATCACTTCAGCCATCACCTCAGCCATCACCTCAGTCATCACCTCAACCATCACCTCAGCCATAACCTCAGCCATCACCTCAACCATCACCTCAGCCATCACCTCAGCCATCCCCTCAGCCATCACCTCAACCATCACTTCAGCCATCACCTCAACCATCACTTCAGCTATCACCTCAGCTATCACCTCAACCATCACCTCAGCCAATAACCTCAGCCATCACCTCAGCCATCACCTCAACCATCATCTCAGCCATAACCTGAGCCACCACCTCAGCTATCACCTCAGCCATCACCTCAGCCATCACCTCAGCCATCACCTCAACCATCACTTCAGCCATCACCTCAGCTATCACCTCAACCATCACCTCACCCATCACCTTAACCATCACCTCAGCCATCACGTCAGCCATCACCTCAACCATCACTTCAGCCATCACCTCAGCTATCACCTCAACCATCACCTCACCCATCACCTTAGCCATCACCTCAGCCATCACCTGAGCCATCACCTCAGCCATCACCTGAGCCATCACCTCAACCATCACTTCAGCCATCACCTCAGCTATCACCTCAACCATCACCTCACCCATAACCTTAGCCATCACCTCAGGCATCACCTCAACCATCACCTCAACCATCACTTCAGCCATCACCTCAACCATCACTTCAGCTATCACCTCAGCTATCACCTCAACCATCACCTCAGCCAATAACCTCAGCCATCACCTCAGCCATCACCTCAGCCATAACCTCAACCATCACCTCAGCTATCACCTCAGCCATCACCTCAGCCATCACCTCAGCCATCACCTCAACCATCACTTCAGCCATCACCTCAGCTATCACCTCAACCATCACCTCACCCATCACCTTAACCATCACCTCAGCCATCACCTCAGCCATCACCTCAGCCATTACCTCAGCCATCACCTCAGCTATCACCTCACCCATCACCTCACCCATCACCTTAGCCATCACCTCAGCCATCACCTCAGCCATCACCTCAGCCATCACCTCAACCATCACTTCAGCCATCACCTCAGCCATCACCTCAACCATCACCTCACCCATCACCTAAGCCATCACCTCAGCCATCACCTCAGCCATCACCTCAGCCATCACCTCAGCCATTACCTCAGCCATCACCTCAGCTATCATCTCAACCATCCCCTCAGCCATCACCTCAGCCATAACCATCAACTAAGCTATCACCCCATCCATCACCATCACCTCAGCCATCACCTCGGCCATCACCTCAGCCATCACCATCACCTCAGCCATCACCATTAAATCAGCTATCACCCAGCCATCACCATCACCTCAGCCATCACTTCAGCCATCACCTCAGCCATCACCTCAGCCATCGCCTCAGCTATCACCTCAGCCATCACCATCACCTCAGCCATCACCTCGGCCATCACCTCAGCCATAACCTCAGTCATCTCCTCAGCCATCATCATTAAATCATCTATCACCCCAGCCATCACCATCACCTCAGCCATCACTTCAGCCATCACCTCAGCCATCACCTCAGCCATCGCCTCAGCTATCACCTCAGCCATCATCTCAGCCATCACCATCAATTCAGCCATCACCTCAGCCATCACCAGCACCTCAGCCATCACCTCAGCCATCACCATCACCTCAGCCATCACCATCACCTCAGCCATCACCATCACCTCAGCCATCACCATCAACTCAGCCATCACCTCAGTCATCACCGTCACCTCAGTCATCACCTCAGCCATCACCATCAACTCAGCCATCACCTCAGCCATCAGCATCAGCTCAACCATCACCTCAGCCATCACCATCAACTCAGCCATCACCATCACCTCAGCCATCACCATCACCTCAGCTATCACCTCCACCATCACCTCGGACATCACCATCGCTACAGCATCCAACAACAACGACGCCATCATCGATGCGTAACTCAGCAGCAGATATGTTCCCGCGATGACATCTTGCGCGACATCTCGCGAGACTTGACGTGTCCACGTGACGTGACGTATGCCGCTGGTGCTGGCGCCTAGGTATGGTACTCCAGTGGACGTATTCAGCGCTTGGCCGGATTTGTTTTTTATTGGTAAAAAAAATCACATGTACGGTACAAATCGCTCTGTACAGTTACAAACATTGTGATCTACCGTAATATGCGCATTACAGATATTATTGCTTGAGATTAGTTAAATAAGTAGCAAAACGGTGGCCTCCCGTCGCTGCTGTGAACCAATGTGTTTCAGTACCTCATATCTAAAATATAGATATATTTTATCTTGCGAATAAAATTCATTTTGGAGGACTTGTCAATTATCCATTCTTTATATATAAGATATAAATACCTGGCTGCATGATGACACGGATAGTCGCGGCTGTGATCGAAGAGCTAGAGAACCAGCGATCGAGGCAAGGCAGGAAATTATATCGATTTTAAAAAGGCAACAGTTCCGTTTTACGACGACATTCACGTGGTATATGTATACATATCTACCGACAAACACCGATAGGATCTCCCGGTTTTTATGTACCTGGTGATGAGATTTGTGTGGCTGAGGCTGTGGGGGTGAGTGAGGAGTGTGTGCGGCTCTAGGTAATGGGCTGGCTGATGGGCTGTGGTGGTGGATGGCGGATGCTGCAGGCGAGCGGAGATGGAAGGAGATGTGCCCAAGATACCGCCGTCCAGGTTGTGGGTGCGCGGCTGTGGTCGCCGCCTCGCTGTCAATAGAGACAGGTGGCACGGGGCTATCTGCATATAGCTCGGGTGGACTCACCACGCCATCCCCCCCCCCCTCCTCCAGCCTCCTCCCACCAGACACGGCACCCTGTATAGCCCGGCGCCCGGTCCGAGAGTCACAGATACCTCAGCTAAGCTTTAATTCTGACTTAGCGCTGCTCCCCTGACCGACGCCGCGAAAGCGGGTGATAATAGGTGAATTTTGAAAATTGTCTGTTGCCTTATCCCTCGCACAAGCACCCTCACCATCAGCTCCAGCCTCAGCAGCCGACGTCAAAGCGGACGGGATGAGACCGGGGTGGGGTGGCAGTGAGGTGGGGGAGGGGGGGGGGGGCGGGGGCGGGGAGGACACCGTACGTACGTCGCGGGGCCAGCAGCTGACTTGCTCGGCAGCCTCCCTCCCTCCTCGGAATATTGATCAGTCTCCATCCTAGGTGTCGCTGCCGCAGGGTGTGAGCTGAGAGATGCCGCTTGGCTGTGAGGGCCGTGTGTTGTCGTCGTGCCATGTCCAACTGGCCGCGGCCAGGCGCAGTCTCCAACAACAGCAGCAGCAGCCCACCGCCACAATTGACCGACCGCAGTTTTGCGGATAATCGTTCGACATCGCCCCACGGTTATCGTTCTCAATCCTCTTTAGTTTAGTGGCTTTCATTCGTTTATTTTTTTCTTTCTCGATATTTCCTTCCGTATTTTACGCCGGCCGGAAAAGGACGGCGATGCTCACCATGACCTTCACCTTCGACACGGTCGTCATCTTCCTGCTGATGGTTGCCATAGTGACGGGCAATATCCTGAGCCTGCTGGTGCTGTACAAGACGGAACAACTCATGCACGTCAACAAATACTTCTTCACGTCCTTGACCTTGGCAGACCTCCTGTTGGGGGTCCTGGTGGCTCCCTTCTCCTTCTGGACGTCGATCTTCGCGCCGCGATGGATCTACGGGGAGATGTTCTGTCACGTGGAGGCCTACCTGGCGGCCATCTTCTGGATTGCGTCCGTCTACTCCCTCACCTGGCTCAGCATCGACCACTACGTGGCCATCCGGAAACCGGATCGCTACGAGAGCATCATGTCCCGAACGCGCTGCACGTGTTGGGTGGCCTTCGTCTGGCTGGCGTCATTCTGCTTCTGCTGCCCGCCGCTGTTCGGGGTGGCGCGCGCCCGCTACTACCAGCCCGCCTACATCTGTATCATCGACTGGAGTCTCCAGAAGGCCTACTTCATCACGTCTGGATTAATGATCATCCTGCCGCCGCTGATCGCACTGGCGGTCGCCAACCTCTACATTTTCACGGCCAAATACCGCCAGGATAAGGCCAGCTTCGAGAAGTGCAGCGACTCCTACTCCCGTCCGGAGCTCTACTTCCTCAACTTCGTCGTCGGCGTCGTGTTCTTCGTGTCCTGGTTCCCATGGTGCATGCTCCAGGTCTACGAGGCGCTGTCGGATCCGGATTCCGGTCGCCTTGACGACGCCGACGGCGGCGGCGGCGTGGTTGACCCCTTGGAGGACAAGCCCGGGTTGCATATCTATAGCGCCAACGGACCCCCCCGGCTTCACTTCTACTTCATGTGGATGGCGGTGGCCAACTCATTCTGGAAGTTCCTGCTTTACGTCATCCTGGATCACGACTTCCGGATCGGACTCAAGATCCTGTATTCCAAGATGGTGTGCTCCAGATGGCAGGTATCCTAGTCAGGAGCCATTTAGGCCACTCGCCAGCTCCCCGCAGGACTTTTGCAATACCGGATAAAGTTATCTGAATAACCGGATACGAACATTGCAATAATATATCATGATATTGTAATAACTGACACAGATATTGCAAAAGTGGATCATGATACTGTAATACCGGATACAGATATTGCAATAGTGGATCATGATATTGTCTAACCGGATACAGATTTTTGCAATTCTGGATTGCCCGCCGTCGATGCCAGATTGATTTCCCGCCATCGTCGCCATCTTGTCCATCCGGGTGACGAGTTAAATGGGCTTAAAGTTGTGGCGCTCCCTCTCGGCAGGGTTCCGGGTGTAAAGCCTCTAGCCACACAATACCCAGTGAGTTATCACCGGATGCTGGCAGTCGACGTGGTACGGCCCCAATCTGTACTCTATTAGCGCCATCAATGCATTAATGGCGGAGTGGTTAATGGTGCATGCGGCCCTCACTGGTCACGTGACGACTTCGGTTCATGTTCTGTAGTATATACACAAATATATATATATATGTATATATATATATATATATTTATATATCATTATCATCATATCTCTTTATATTCAGGATTGAAATGATACGATTTTGCCCCCATTTAAGGTGCATACGTCATATCCGTTATTACGCGTGATATGTGTAACAGAGTAGTCCAGCTCGTGTTTGTATTTTAGGCGAGTTGAAGGATCCCTCTGGCCTATTGGTGTTCTTCTTGCTAAACCGAACTGCCGCAGGTCACGTGATGCAGTACATGGCTTAGGCCTGACTATTGTTTTGTTTACTGTGTTTGTTTTGTCGTTGCTTCAAAATAGATTTACCCTGTGGAAAGAGGGGTAATTGCGGTGTCAATGGGCGTGATGAATGGGCAAAAAAACTGCTGCCTGATTTCTCTTTTGTTTTATGGACTGTTGTAATGGTCCCATGTAGCATCGTTGGGGGGGGGGGGGGGGTGGTACGGGCACGGCCTCCTGGCGAGTAAGCCGCCACCATGATGAATGTCACGTGACCTTGGCGATACATGATATAATCAAATGGAGACCCAGGGAATACAGCCAACTCTCTCGTCATGGCATTTGGTGCTCAGGCGTGTGTTGGTAATGATACGAGGCGCTTGGCGATAGCTCTAAGGGCTTGGTGAAATATCTAGGCGCTTTTTTGTTGTAATTCCAAGTGTTTGCTGATACATTTAGGGGTTTGACGCTTAGTAATATATCGTTTGGTGCGTCAGGCGTTTGGTGGTATAATTAGGCGTTTGGCGGTAAGGCCAGGCACTTGGTGATGACTAGAGGCATTGGTGATTAGGACAGACTAGTAAGATGCCTCGGTTTAAGTCCAACATCCCATGTCCCGAGAATCACAAGAACTAAGAGGACATGTCGAACGTATGCGAGGTCGCTGACTGATTGACTTCACACAGGACGAGCCGCGCTCTGAATGGTTGATTAAGCATCGCATGGGCTGCCATATAATTGATTCTGGACAGAGTGGATGGCTCTCGGATTAGCGGACTTAATGCGTAATAATTGACTCACGGAATTTTTGATTCGGGGATCAGGGGCGAAATTGTTTATATCCAGACATCAAATGGTTAGGTCATTCTGCCCCCTTCCCTACCAATGAGTAGTGCATCTACCTGTAGATTTTGTGCCATTTGCAGAAATCGTACTCTTTAGCGTTCAATTATTGACATTATGTATTACGGTGACGTGCAACGTGCTGAGCGCCATGCCCTACTTAACGGTCTGCCTGCCGACTAGCCGCCTCAATTCATCGATTATTCGAATTATACAGTCACCTCGGACCCATGTCCGTTGTATATGAATGTCTCACAGCTGGGGAAGTGGAGTGATACAACCTGGCATTCATATATACATAATGTTTTATAATCTCCGTCAGCGCCGTTTTATATTTGTTTATACCCATCACAAAGCTCGCTTGGACGTTAATGCAACTGTCAATAATTTAAGGGTACTTTATTAACCATTAGGGCTTTCCGACTTAATTTGCTTGTGTGACGTCCGATGCGAGACTCTCTCATCGGGGAGCGGATGCCACCAGGCTAGAGCAAACCATCCACCCCACACACAAGTTTTCGTGGTTGTACTGCACACAGAAAGATCATTTCTATAAGTAGCGATAGAAGGTTTCACTTGCATGCCAATACAAAATCAATTTCCCGTATTCTCAAAAGCGACCGCCCCCCCCCCCCCCCCGCCGCCCCCCCGCCGTGTGTGTATCCTTTTATATGGTCATACGCGTTACGCCTATGACGTCACAACAATTGCGGTCGTAGCTGCGGACGCTTTCGTTTTCTCTTCCCCATGAGATATATAGGTAGATGTTTTATAATTCAAGGTAATGAATGCGTCAGGCGCAGCTATGATGATGACTCGCGGTGCTTATGAGGAGTGGTAGCCTTCTCAAACAATCAATGGAACGAATGAGAACCGATGTCACTTGTGAGGGTCCGACAGGCCGGGTGACACAGCTGGCCAGGTTAGACAATTGTCCAGTTTAGACACGTGGCCGGTTTAGACAGTTGGCCGGTTTTAACAGCTGTTCGGGTACACAGCTGGCCGGTTTAAACAGCTGGCCGATATAGACAGCTGTCCGGTTTAGACAGCTGGTCGGTATAGGCAGGAAGCCGGTTTAGACAGCTGGCCGATATAGACAGCTGGCTGGTTTAGACAGCTGGCCGGTATAGACAGTGACCGGTTTAGACAGCTGGCCGGTTTAGACAGCTGGACGGTATAGACAGTGATCGGTTTAGACAGCTGGTAGGTTTAGACAGCTGGCCGGTTTAGACAGCTGGCCGGTATAGGCAGTGACCGGTTTAGACAGCTGGTAGATTTAGACAGCTGGCCGGTTTGGACAGTTGGCCGGTTTAGACAGCTGGCCGGGGTAGACAGCTGGCCGGTTTAGACAGCTGGCCGGTTTAGACAGTTGGCCGGTTTAAACAGTTGGCCGGTTTAGACAGCTGGCTGGGGTACACAGCTGGCCGTTTTAGACTGCTGGTTGGGTAGGCAGCCGGCCGGTTTAGACAGGTGACCGGGGTGGACAGCTGGTCGGCTTAGACTGCTGGTCGGGTAGACAGTTGGACGGTTTAGACAGCTGGCCGGTTTAGATAGCTGGCCGATTTAGACAGCAGGCCGGTTTGGACAGTGGGCCGGTTTAGACAGATGTTAGGGGTAGACAGGTAACCGCTTTAGACAACCGATTGGCGTAGAAATAAAACACGAGTCGTAAATAACGGAACCTTGAAACAGCTCTTCATTTTCATGGCAAGTTTTTACGATGGGGGAATTGAAGTTAATATTAATGTCATTAACGCCATTTGTATCATCATTGTTACTTTGTACCATGGGCCGTGAGCGGGATTGTCACTTCGGTGCCGAATCTCGTAGAAACCCCACGTGACAGGGGCGCTGTCTGGTGGCGAAGGAATGACCCACGCGTAACATTCCGAAACCCTCACTTGCTCCGTAACAACGGCGACAGTTGGAGGGTGCTTACATTTACTGAACAACGATATGTATGTCACAAGGTTATACGTTTATAATCGATCTCCTTGCGTTCTTTAGGCTGGTATCTGTTACTTACGAGCTAATTGTTTCGCGTATACTGAACATAGAGTACCTGTAAATGGACTTATGATGAGTGAAATGAAACGTCGCAGAGTGAATAACCAGGAATTACCAATAATTCCCATGGAATCGTATAGGAACGTACATAGTTTGCTTAATTATAACTATATGTCAAAGGTGCGTTCATACGTCATTCTATGTATGATTTGTATTTGACTAATTCATCTGTCAACGTAGTTCGATATATTCAGCTGAGAAAGCTGGTGAAGTTGTGCAGAAAGAATAGTGACTGTCCCCTTGTGTCCCCTTGTGTCCCCTTGTGTCCCCTTGTGTCCCATTGTGTCCCCTTGTGTCCCCTTGTGTCCACTTGTGTCCCCTTCATCAGAAAAAACCGGGCACGTGCCTTTTATTCGCCTAATTTCCGTCGAAGGTGGTGGGGGGGGGCGTGCCCCCTACCCCCTGGATACCCCACTGTAAACAATATATATATTATTCAGCATGGTACGTTTCGCGTTGGTACGTTAGGTGACATCTGTAGGCCGTGGCGGCCGGATTACGCCCGTGTAGGCGAACATCAATGGTTTTACAGGTCAAGGCACATCTAGCCTATGCCGAGAGTTCGTAACTCAGAATGCGATATTCGGATCTCGTCTCCACATCTGGATACCGTGGTTTATGTAGGTAATGTTAACACATCTTGTATCCTGACTGTACGCATACATGTCATGATTTCAGCCCAGGTAGAGTGCCATGGTTTTGTCCTTAGTTAGGATAGCATATTCTTTGTCCTCATGTTATGATTATGTACCATGGTTTTATCGGTCAGGATAACATATTCCGTGTCGTCATGCTATAATTAACATACCATGGTTTTATCAGTCAGGATAATATATTCTGTGTCCTCATGTTATAATTATATACCCTGGTTTTATCAGTTAGGATCACATATTCCATGTCCTCATGTTATAATTATATACCCTGGTTTGATCAGTTAGGATCACATATTCCATGTCCTCATGTTATAATTATATACCCTGGTTTTATCAGTCAGGAGACCGTGTCTTCATGGTATGATAACGTAGCATGGGTTTCCCAGTAATAGGTTCCGTATCCTGGTGCCAGGTCTCGGTATCATGGCAGCACCTGCCACTCAGACCAAAGGGTGGCGGGTTCGAACCCCGCCCTCGTGTCTGTCTATACCTTGTGTCTTCATCTCATCTGTTAGTCCTTGTTCCAGCATTTGCCAGTGATGTGATAGGCCATGTTTAGTAGTTGTAGAGACAATCAGACTGGAACATTGTGAGTGAGTCATGCACCACTCCCCAGTGGCTAGGGTTAGAGTGTCTACTTGGTAAGCTGCGTCATATTTTAGTACGCGCTCTACATACCGACAGGTCGGACAGATTGTGTCTTAACCGATACGCCCTCCACAAACCCAATCCGCTGCCGATCTGCCTTTCGAATACAGCTTTACTTATCGCTATGGTAGGAATCATGGCTTATGATATGGAAATTTATGGTTAACTGGGAGTATTACTGAGCGATAATATGTATTATTGAAGACATAGTATGCGCCTCAACTGTTATTGTCATTATCTGTATCAGTGCCAAACCACGCCTCCGTTCATTTTTACTTTTACTGTTTTGACATAGCGATTCAACGTTTTGATGTGGGCTGTGTAGAAGGTGGCCCTGAGGTGCAATTTGGCATTGTGCTGCTTTTATTTGATAGATAACTTTGTATGTATTCGTCACGCTATACCTGCGATGAACGTCCAAACACAAGTGTTTTTCAAGAAGTCAAGAATTGTTCGGATTGTAATGCTGGAATACTCGTACAGGTCATTGGGCATGAATGTTAATTTGTATCTGTGCCGGAGTGGAACGAAATAAACAGTGCGAACCGTATGTGACTTAAGGTGTTATACGTGGGTTCTGATGACTACGATTATGATACCAGTCGCTTTCCATAAATGACACTAATGTCCTTTTCCTCAGTAATCAATTATTACATATTCTCTATAGTTTATATTAAGGCGGTGGTCGTCATGATAGTTAGCATAAGGTGGTTAGCATGTTCCGAATAGTGCGGTTTGGGGTGGGGGCCGGGGAGCGGGGGTGGAGGGTCGTTTCCCCTATATTCACGACCCCCGCCCCCGGCCCCCTCGCTCTCTCTACGGCATGTATGCTCCACTGCGCGATGCGCGTCCAGAAACCTAATTAATCCTGTCACTCAGGGTGTGGCTAATGCACCCCAGAGACCTGACGAGACACCTTCCTGTAAGGAAATAACACCGTGCCCGAGAACATCCGCTCATCTGACCCTCTGTCTTGTTATATCTGTGGCCGGCGCGGCGACAGCGTCGCCTCAGATGGCCCTGGTGTCAGCGGGTCCGGTGGCAGCAGGCAGCCCCGCCAGGTGGCGCCTCGCTATTGGCTGTTTGTCTCAGTCATTCCCGATCTACCGGAAGTTACTTAAGGCCTCTCATTTGCCCTGCCCCGGCGCAACGCGACTCAGGTTCAGGTCTGCGTATAAGATATCTGTCGCATCGACGCCGTGTTCTTCCTCCCCCTCTTCCCTCTCTTCATCCCCCTCCTCGTCCTCCTTGTCCTCCTCCTATTCTTCCCCTTCCTCCTCCTCTTCCTCCTCCTCTTTCTCACACCCTTCCTCCTCCTCCTCTTCTTCCCCTCCCCCTCCTCCTTCCGTTTCTCCTCCTCCCTTTACTCTCCTCCTCCCCCTCCTCCTCTTTCTCACACCCTTCCTCCTCCTCCTCTTCTTCCCCTCCCCCTCCTCCTTCCGTTTCTCCTCCTCCTCTTACTCTCCTCCTCCTCCATTTCTTACTCTCCTCCTCCCCCTCCTCCTTCCCTCCTCTTCCTCTTCTTCCTCTTCTTCCTCTCCCCCTCCTTCTTCCGTTTCTCCTCCTCCTCTTACTCTCCTCCTCCTCCTTCCCTCCTCCTCCTCCTTCTCTTACTCTCTTCCTCCCCCTCCTCCTTCCCTCCTCCTCCCTTTACTCTCCTCCTCCCCCTCCTCCTTCCCTCCTCCTCCTCTTTTCTTACTCTCCTCCTCCCCCTCCTCCTTCCCTCCTCCTCCCCCTCCTCCTTCCCTCCTCTTCCTCTTCTTCCTCTCCCCCTCCTCCTTCCGTTTCTATTTCTCCTCTTACTCTCCTCCTCCTCCTCCTCCTTCCCTCCTCCTCCTCCTTCTCTTACTCTCTTCCTCCCCCTCCTCCTTCCCTCCTCCTCCCTTTACTCTCCTCCTCCCCCTCCTCCTTCCCTCCTCCTCCTCTTCTTCCCCTCCCCCTCCTCCTTCCGTTTCTCCTCCTTCCCTTACCCTTCCCACTCCCCCTCCTCCTTCCGTTTCTCCTCCTCCTCTTAGTCTCCTCCTCCCCCTCCTCCTTCCGTTTCTCCCCCTCCCCCTCCTCCTTCCGTTTCTCCCCCTCCTCTTACTCTCCTCCTCCTCCTCCTCCTCCTCCTTCCCTCCTCCTCCTCCTCCTCTTACTCTCCCCCTCCCCCTCCTTCCGTTTCTCCCCCTCCTCTTACTCTCCCCCTCCCCCTCTTTCTTCCGTTTATCCCCCTCCTCTTACTCTCCCCATCACCCTTATTCCGTTTCTCCCCCTCCTCTTACTCTCCTCCTCCCCCTCCTCCTTCCCTCCTCCTCCCCCTCCTCTTACTCTCCCCCTCACCCTCCTTCCGTTTCTCCCCCTCCTCTTACTCTCCCCCTCCCCCTCCTTCTTCCGTTTCTCCCCCTCCTCTTACTCTCCCCCTCTCCCTCCTCCTTCCGTTTCTCCTCCTCCTCTTAGTCTCCTCCCCCCCCTCCTCCTTCCGTTTCTCCCCCTCCTCTTACTCTCCCCCTCCCCCTTCTCCGTCCGTTTCTCCCCCTCCCCCTCCTTCTTCCGTTTCTCCCCCTCCTCTTACTCTCCCCCTCACCCTCCTTCCGTTTCTCCCCCTCCTCTTACTCTCCTCCTCCCCCTCCTCCTTCCCTCCTCCTCCCCCTCCTCTTACTCTCCCCCTCACCCTCCTTCCGTTTCTCCCCCTCCTCTTACTCTCCCCCTCCCCCTCCTTCTTCCGTTTCTCCCCCTCCTCTTACTCTCCCCCTCACCCTCCTTCCGTTTCTCCCCCTCCTCTTACTCTCCTCCTCCCCCTCCTCCTTTCCTCCTCCTTCCCTCCTCCTCCCCCTCCTCTTACTCTCCTCCTCCCCCTCCTCCTCCTCCTCCTTCCCTCCTCCTCCTCCTCCTCTTACTCTCCCCCTCACCCTCCTTCCGTTTCTCCCCCTCCTCTTACTCTCCCCCTCCCCCTCCTTCTTCCGTTTCTCCCCCTCCTCTTACTCTCCCCCTCACCCTCCTTCCGTTTCTCCCCCTCCTCTTACTCTCCTCCTCCCCCTCCTCCTTCCCTCCTCCTCCCCTTCCTCTTACTCTCCCCCTCACCCTCCTTCCGTTTCTCCCCCTCCTCTTACTCTCCTCCTCTCCCTCCTCCTTCCCTCCTCCTCCCCCTCCTCTTACTCTCCCCCTCACCCTCCTTCCGTTTCTCCCCCTCCTCTTACTCTCCTCCTCCCCCTCCTCCTTCCCTCCTCCTCCCCTTCCTCTTACTCTCCCCTTCACCCTCCTTCCGTTTCTCCCCCTCCTCTTACTCTCCTCCTCTCCCTCCTCCTTCCCTCCTCCTCCCCCTCCTCTTACTCTCCCCCTCACCCTCCTTCTTCCCTCCTCCTCCCCTTCCTCTTACTCTCCCCCTCACCCTCCTTCCGTTTCTCCCCCTCCTCTTACTCTCCTCCTCCCCCTCCTCCTTCCCTCCTCCTCCCCTTCCTCTTACTCTCCCCTTCACCCTCCTTCCGTTTCTCCCCCTCCTCTTACTCTCCTCCTCCCCCTCCTCCTTCCCTCCTCCTCCCCTTCCTCTTACTCTCCCCCTCACCCTCCTTCCGTTTCTCCCCCTCCTCTTACTCTCCTCCTCCCCCTCCTCCTTCCCTCCTCCTCCCCTTCCTCTTACTCTCCCCTTCACCCTCCTTCCGTTTCTCCCCCTCCTCTTACTCTCCTCCTCTCCCTCCTCCTTCCCTCCTCCTCCCCCTCCTCTTACTCTCCCCCTCACCCTCCTTCCGTTTCTCCCCCTCCTCTTACTCTCCTCCTCCCCCTCCTCCTTCCCTCCTCCTCCCCTTCCTCTTACTCTCCCCTTCACCCTCCTTCCGTTTCTCCCCCTCCTCTTACTCTCCTCCTCCCCCTCCTCCTTCCCTCCTCCTCCCCTTCCTCTTACTCTCCCCCTCACCCTCCTTCCGTTTCTCCCCCTCCTCTTACTCTCCTCCTCTCCCTCCTCCTTCCCTCCTCCTCCCCTTCCTCTTACTCTCCCCCTCCCCCTCCTCCTTCCGTTTCTCCCCCTCCTCTTACTCTCCTCCTCTCCCTCCTCCTTCCCTCCTCCTCCCCCTCCTCTTACTCTCCCCCTCCCCCTCCTTCTTCCGTTTCTCCCCCTCCTCTTACTCTCCCCCTCACCCTCCTTCCGTTTCTCCCCCTCCTCTTACTCTCCTCCTCCCCCTCCTCCTTCCCTCCTCCTCCCCTTCCTCTTACTCTCCCCCTCACCCTCCTTCCGTTTCTCCCCCTCCTCTTACTCTCCTCCTCTCCCTCCTCCTTCCCTCCTCCTCCCCCTCCTCTTACTCTCCCCCTCACCCTCCTTCCGTTTCTCCCCCTCCTCTTACTCTCCTCCTCCCCCTCCTCCTTCCCTCCTCCTCCCCTTCCTCTTACTCTCCCCTTCACCCTCTTTCCGTTTCTCCCCCTCCTCTTACTCTCCTCCTCTCCCTCCTCCTTCCCTCCTCCTCCCCCTCCTCTTACTCTCCCCCTCACCCTCCTTCCGTTTCTCCCCCTCCTCTTACTCTCCTCCTCCCCCTCCTCCTTCCCTCCTCCTCCCCTTCCTCTTACTCTCCCCCTCACCCTCCTTCCGTTTCTCCCCCTCCTCTTACTCTCCTCCTCTCCCTCCTCCTTCCCTCCTCCTCCCCCTCCTCTTACTCTCCCCCTCACCCTCCTTCCGTTTCTCCCCCTCCTCTTACTCTCCTCCTCCCCCTCCTCCTTCCCTCCTCCTCCCCTTCCTCTTACTCTCCCCTTCACCCTCCTTCCGTTTCTCCCCCTCCTCTTACTCTCCTCCTCTCCCTCCTCCTTCCCTCCTCCTCCCCCTCCTCTTACTCTCCCCCTCACCCTCCTTCCGTTTCTCCCCCTCCTCTTACTCTCCTCCTCCCCCTCCTCCTTCCCTCCTCCTCCCCTTCCTCTTACTCTCCCCTTCACCCTCCTTCCGTTTCTCCCCCTCCTCTTACTCTCCTCCTCCCCCTCTTCCTTCCCTCCTCCTCCCCTTCCTCTTACTCTCCCCCTCACCCTCCTTCCGTTTCTCCCCCTCCTCTTACTCTCCTCCTCCCCCTCCTCCTTCCCTCCTCCTCCCCTTCCTCTTACTCTCCCCTTCACCCTCCTTCCGTTTCTCCCCCTCCTCTTACTCTCCTCCTCCCCCTCCTCCTTCCCTCCTCCTCCCCTTCCTCTTACTCTCCCCCTCACCCTCCTTCCGTTTCTCCCCCTCCTCTTACTCTCCTCCTCTCCCTCCTCCTTCCCTCCTCTTCCTCCTCCTCTTACTCTCCTCCTCCTCCTCCTTCCCTCCTCCTCCCCCTCCTCTTACTCTCCCCCTCCCCCTCCTTCTTCCGTTTCTCCCCCTCCTCTTACTCTCCCCCTCTCCCTCCTCCTTCCCTCCTCCTTCTCCTCTTACTCTCCTCCTCCTCCTCCTTCTCCTTCAGTCCTCCTCCTCCTCCTCTTACTCTCCTCCTCCTCCTCCTTCTCCTTCAGTCCTCCTCCTCCTCCTCTTACTCTCCTCCTCCTCCTCCTTCCCTTCTCCTTCTCCTCCTACTCTCCTCCTCCCCCTCCTCCTTCCGTTTCTCCCCCTCCTCTTACTCTCCCCCTCTCCCTCCTCCTTCCCTCCTCCTTCTCCTCTTACTCTCCTCCTCCTCCTCCTCATCCTTCAGTCCTCCTCCTCCTCCTCCTACTCTCCTCCTCCCCCTCCTCCTTCCCTCCAACTCCTCCTCCTCTTTCTCACACCCTTCCCCGTCCTCCTCTTCTTCCCCCTGCCCATCCGGGCAGCCCATTGCGGCTGTTTCTAGCAGCTGCCAGTTAAAACTTTTGAAACAGCAATTTTGCACTGAAAAGCGATTGTATTGATACATTGTGTAATACCTTAGGGCATATCATATAGACCAAGGGAGTTAAACATGGATGTCTCTTCATCGCTTTGCCCCAAATAAATCAGCAATATGACCAAGATATCAACACATCAGATTTCCAGATGATAAATTCTCTCTTGGTATTTGACATATTAGTGGTTTATGATGCCGCCTGACCTTCACAGTGTGATTTAGGCCATATGCTTTTAGAAAAAAATTAAATGGACCAATGCGACTAACGATTTCAACATGGCGTGCATCTTACGCAATCTCCGGTGTTTCATATCATACACACCAAGCAGCGAGAGACGGAAAACAATATGCTGGTGTGTGTATTTGGTTATTGCAGTATTTGGTAACAGCATGGTTGTTTTTAAAAAAATGACACCGAAAATGCTAAATATCGACACAGGCTTTCAGTATTTTCTCGAAAATCCGAAAACCACACTGTTTAAAATCGACAGTGGACACCGTGGATTCAGAAAAAAATAGCTACTAGACAGTGGGCCCCTCCATCCAGCCCCCTGGTGGTGTCCCCAAGGTCTATTTCACGGTGTGTGAACAAACCTTCCAACAGGAGGTGGGGAATGAGACATTCCGAAAAGCCTGCTGTCTAAATCCAAACACCCAAGAGTCAAGCTCTGCGGTCTTATTCTCATGGGTGTCGATGTCTAAAAAAATGCTGAAAGTTGAGAGTTCACCATGCACTAGAAATGTCCGGCATTTCTAAAATATATACTACCTCGTCATGTTTTCTCATGCTTCTCAAGTCCTTTTGACGCAAACTACGTACAATTGTTCAAAACGGTCGACCGTCAAGATGTGGATATATATTTTTATGCTCGATGACTGCGAAATGTCCCCCCCCCCCCGATCCGCGCTCATTGTGTGTATAATTCTCGCCCACAGGGTCTAACCCCCGCCCTTGCCCCCCCCCTTCCCCACCCGCGGAGCTTAACAAAGAGAAGAAAAGTTGACGTGGTCGCAGGATAAAGATCCCATGTCTTTCTTCGCAAAGAGTAGGGGGTTACCCCCGGGGACATGGCTCCACTCTCCCTTCCTTCTCCTATTGACGCGGTGACCAAAAGTGGTTAAAGCGTCCTGAATAAGCAACCAGCCAACCAAAAGTTAATTATCATAACGTCACGCACAGTTTCTGCCTCACAGAACCATACACGAGGCCGATATGATAACCTCGAACCTCGAACCTACGAACCAGTGTGATGTGTATAGGTTGTAGGCAGCGATAGGCAGACGTTGTTGGGGTCGGTATGACAAGCAATCGACTGAGTTTGAGAGCAGACTAATTGGTTTTAAGTGGCTAATAACGATCGAGTTTCGAGACCTCATTAGGATTGAAGAACTGGATTATTAATCGGTGTCACATGGACAAGTGGGCCGCTCTCGTTCCCCGTCCTTAATTATAGGGCTGTTCGGTCAGTGTGTATTACTTGAGGACCCCAGGCCCCATACTGAGAAGGTGAAATGGGGACCTTTCATCAACAATGTACTCATAACTCGCACAGAAATGAGCATTAAATCAAAGAATGATATGGATTCAATTCGTGACAGACGCTGTTCATTTCACGGGTGAAAGGTTTGAGAGCGAACAATCTAAGCGTTTGTTATCTTTTATTAGAAATAAACATGATTCACAACCGTTCTATATTCTGTTGCAAGAAATAATTCCACGCCACGGACTAAATAACAAGTGATTAATAATTACGTTGACTAGACTGCAATGTAGACACACAAAACACCGAAATAAACCCACTATGACTAGATTTGAATCAATGGCAGCTCGAACACAGTATAATTATGTCTCGAATAGATGAACCTTTTATCGTCATTTTACAACAACGTCACACGTTTCAACGTTATGAAGACACAGGGCAAAACATTACATGTACATAACTGTTCCATGTTCCCTCTCACTATTCATGCTTGTAACAGTTTTTTCGTTTGGGATTAAAGGCGCTGTAAACGATAAAACTGTAATTCTACATGTCCAATGTGGCAAACCCACGTTCTCTTGTCGAAATATCAGTGTTATTTCTCATAAAACATGGGATATATATATAACTAAAAAAGGTCGCGAGATGTGAGGTAAGCAAGACGAAAATTCCGCCGATCTCCCAAAGGTTGACTGACTATGCAGCCATGACGAAGTTTTATCTTTTATGAATCGTCGTAACACTGAATTAATCCGCCAATGGATTTAAACCGATCTTCTGCCATGTACGGACACGGATGGTTTTTACGATCACCTTCCTTTTACGATCACTTCCCCTTTACAATCATCTATATTTTACAATCACCGCCCTTTTACGATCACTTCCCCTTTACAATCATCTATATTTTACAATCACCGCCCTTTTACGATCACATCCCTTTTACGATCACATCCCTTTTACGATCACATCCCTTTTACGATCACATCTCTTTTACGATTACCTCTCGTTTACGATCACCTCCCGTTTTGATCACCCCCCTTTTACGATCACATCCCTTTTGCGATCACATTCCTTTTTCGATCACATCCCATTTACGATTACCGCCTTTTTGTGATCACCCCCCTTTTACGATCACATCCCTTTTACGATCACATCTTTCATAATCACTTCCCTTTTACGAACACCTCTCTTTTACAATCACCTTTCTGTTACGACCACCTGACCTCTCCCTTTTGTCATCAGTTCGATTTATGTTCGTTTTATCCCGTCAATCGTACGACCACTGTGTAACCTTGGTTATCGCACTCTGACGGTTGCTGGTTATCAGTTCTGCACGTGGATGTCATACTGGATTTCCACTTATCTCCGACTCGTGTCACCAAGCGCCATCCAATAAGACATATATGTTAATCCAATAAAAAATTGCTGTGCTATTGCTTATAAATACGGTATCCATGACTACAGCGCCCTGGTAATTAACAGGGTCAGTTCAAGGACAGGCTCTGATGGCGGGGTCAAACCAGGGGACAGGAGACACGCACACCGTCTGCCAGGGACTCCTCAGAAACATCTCCTCCTTGAAGATGTCCTCTTTCTCCTGTTCCAGAGCGACCTCCATGGCGAAGGCGTTATCGATGGCCTCCACTAGCTCCGTCTTGTTCTGGAGCGTGGCCCGGACGTACAGCAGCTGCCAGGGTCCGTCCTGAAAGGGCGACTGATCCAGGTCGACGCAGGACCGGGATGCGCCCATCTGGCTCTCCACACCGACGCCGTAGCGGATGGCCCCGAAGGGGTTGTGTCTGGGCGAGGACCTGGGGGACCTGGCCCTGGAGGAGGAGGAGGAGGAGGAGGAGGAGGAGGAGGAGGAAGAGGAGGAGGATCGCGGGGATGGCGCAGATGCCACAGATGTCTCATACGCAAACGTGAACCTGAGTCTCGCCGCCCCCTGGCAGATCCCAGGGTGTCTGAAGCGATACACGTGACGGAAGGGGCCCATGCCCGGTAGGGGGCTCTGTAGGCTTTCGCTCACCGTGTTGTTGCAGTCATACGTCGCGGTGAACCCGGCGAACGCGAACTGGCTTCCGGCCTCTGCCATCAACTGGTGGATATCCGGCACCAGCCATTGGTTGCCGATGTCTATATCCGCCTTGGAGGTGTTGACCGGGATCCCCATCCGGTGTTCGTCCACCGGGAGCGTGAAGTTCCGGATCTTGCCGGGACCGGCCAGCGGGATATCCTCAGTGTTCAGCAAGAAGATGGAGATGTTGCTGCGGTCGTCGTTGAGGTAGAAAGGGCGTCCGTCCCGCATGACGGAGACGAACTGGGCCCTGGCGTCGCTGCCCTTGACGGCGTGGTGCCACAAGAAGCACTGGATGAGGAAACAGACCAGGAAGGGCACCGATGCCGTGATGATAATGGCGATCTTAACCGTCCACTTCAACATGCTCCTCTCGTACTTAAACATGCGCTCCTTGAACCAGCCGTAGAAGTACATGCGGAGGCTGCATTTCAAAATGGCCGCCAAACCGGCGAGGATCTGCAGCGAGCTTGCGGACCCCCCGCGGCACATCACCGTCACCAGGTTGATGGTTCCCATGGGGATTTCCACTGCCACCAGCGCCAGGCCTTGCTCCAGCTCCACGGGAAGCCGCGTGTGGCCGCCATTGCACATGATGGTGAGGATGTTGGCGGTCTCCAAGGCCAGCACCACCGAAGCCAGGATGCAGAAGGCCCCCATGGCAGACCTGGAGTTGGCGGTGGGCGCCCCGGTGACCAGCCCGTAGCCGTAATCCTCGGCAATGAGATCCCAGTAATTCTCCCAGTGCGAGATGCAGGAGAGGACTGATACGGCCGTCAGCAGCAGCATCAAGCCGTAGGCGATCAGCCTTTCGTAGCGACCCGAGAACTGGGCGCCCCATCCCATGTACGTCTTCTTCAACAACTGCCACCCGTTCATCTTCCCTGATTATCGCCCGCTTCGACCACGTGGCGCCGGTACTTAACACTCAGCCTTAGCGGCGCCCGATCACGTTACGCGAACGGTTCGGTGTCAACGAATAAGTTTGTCTCACAGTGCGGTCTGCCACAGATCATTGTCAGTATCCACTGGTGGCAAGACCCAATTTCTCATGTCTCCATTTTTTATATCAATGGTAACGTTTTGTTTTATTTGAAGCGCCGTTCCTGCAGGTGTCATATCATCTGAAACACAAACATAAGACTTATGGTAAGCATGTGTGGAAGTACATAACTTGTAAACAATATACATATTTATAATCGCAATTAAACGCATATCTTGAAAACCACCATGTACATTTAACCCGCCGTAATTAAGATATACAAACTTGAATTGCAACATTTTTGGTGCACCAGAATGATATCAAGATGTCGACACATCGAAAGGAGCCAGGTTTCCGGGGGGTACAACCCTACCACATATACGTATACAATGTATAGTTACAGGATCTGACTTTAAGGAGGGCGTGAATCTCATGTGCCCCCCCCCCAACCCATTAACATGCCACACCTCTTGAGCCGCCATATCGTTCAAGGGCCGTAGTCATAATCCTCACGTAGTTTACGCACGAAAAGTGCATTTTAATCTTAGCCTCACTAGCTTTTTGTGGTGGTGCTCATTATCTAGAAATCATCTTCAATATAATTTTAGCACTTTCTTCAATTCTTCAATTCAGAAAATCATTTAAAATACTTCAATGTATTTTAAGTCTAGTGGCGTAGCCTAAGTGACAATTATGAATATGGCCAGGTACGCACATCTAAAAAAGTCAAACCCTTATTGGAGGGGAGGCAATATCGTTTTTGCTCTCCGCGATTGGCATCCAGTTATTCTTGGAGATTCGCGATCAGCTGTTCGCAATCTGTGGGGATCATTATCCGTACAGTTCATGAACCAGTTTATCCTGGTTCAACGCGAAGACCCTTTCCCTATTTACCGCGATCAGTTATAGCAGTCTGTGAATTCCTCGGTATTCGCGATATCACCATTAAGGCGCCCATTTTTTCGCGCCCAGTCTTGCGTACGCCTCATCTTCGGGATTCCATTTGACTATCCCTAATTCTTGGGGATTTGCGGTGATTCAGAGGCCCCCCCCCTCCCCTTATTGTTTAGCAGAATTTATTGTTGGGGCGAGGCACATTTTATGAGGTCGTAGTAGTTCTGACCCCCAACCAGCCATGTCCCCGGGGGTAACCCCCTACTCTTTGCGAAGAAGGACATGGGATATTTATCCTGCGACCACATAGACATGGCCACAGCGGTGCTCGAACCACCGATACGAGCGCTCTAGCTACCAGGCCGGCCCCAGCAGGTCATCCCAGGGGGGTCACTGTGCGGGAGGTGGTGTCGGCTTTGTCATTCCGCGGCGGCCAAAACATAGATGTCATTTATCACTTTCTTCCTACCACGAACCGCATTAGGCCAAAACCCGCCTGGAGCTCCGCCAATTGAGTTACATAGTACAGTGAAACCTTGTATTGCCAATGGGTTGAAAGACGTCATGCATTCATAATGACCAGATTGGGCAGGTGACCGATGTTATTATCAAGGCCGCTGATTAGTCTCTGAGTACTTTCTGAGTTTCTCAGTGGCTATGGACTGAAAACTCTCGGCATTAGCGGTATTACTTCTGGTTCATCCCCCTTTCGGTTTTTAGATCTTCCACTGTTGCCCATCTTAAGGCAGACTTCTGTAGGCCAGACCCTGGCTATGGCATTGAAGCTTACAGGGGGTGGGGGGAGCCGTTCTTCCCGAACCTCCTGGTCGCGATAAATCTCCGCCCCGGGGAATGTGGCGGGGGGTCAGGATGGGGTGGGGGGGGGGGTCAGGGAGCGTGTGTGTGTGTGTGGGGGGGGGGGGGCGCTGCCACTGTCTATTACTGGTCGCAGGTGGGATGCGACATGTGGCGCCCTCTAACGCTATCCGTGTGTCGCTTCCAGTTTGCGTTTTAGACAAACTTAATAATAAAGACGGTATTGGGGGATGTGGGTGGCGTGTCTGGTGTCGAGTGGCGAGCGAGGTCTGTCCTGTGGCTAGTGTATCAGTATCATCCCACACCAGTCGCCTACACTCCCCGCACCCCCCTCATCCCCCTCATCGGACCACTGTAGCTTCTATGCCAGCTGTTTCCTCTATAACAACTGTATCCACTATAACAACTGTTTTCACCATGACAACTGTATTCACAACAGCAACAGTTTTCACTACAACAACTGTATCCACTATAACAAGTGTATTTACTATAACAACTTCATTCACTATAACAATTGTTTTCACTGTGACAACTGTATTCACTAGAACAACTGTATCCACAATAACAAGTGTATTTACTATAACAACTTCATTCACTATAACAATTGTTTTCACTGTGACAACTGTATTCACTAGAACAACTGTATCCACTATAACAAGTGTATTTACTATAACAACTTCATTCACTATAACAATTGTTTTCACTGTGACAACTGTATTCACTAGAACACCTGTATCCACTAATAACACATGTATCCATTTTTACAACTTTATCCACTATAACAACTGATTTCACCATGACAACTGTATTCACAATAGCATCAGTATTCATTATAACAACTGTATATACTATAACTCCATTCACTATTATAATAACAATTGTTTTCATGGTGACAACTGTATTCTCTTTAACAACTGTATCCACTATGACAACTGTATTCAATATAACAACTGTTTCGACATGACAACTGTATTCACAATAGCAACAGTATTCGCTACAACTATTTTTACTATGACAACTCCATTCACTATAACAAATGTATCCACTGTACCAACTGTATTCATGACAGTCTAATTCCCCTTAAATCCCATGTTTACAGTCGGCCATATACTTAAGGATGTCTAATTCCCCGTGTTACATCATCATCATTCGGCCATTAAGGATATAACAGATAATGTTATCCTATAAATATCGCATCTTACATTTGTGTAAACTTTTTATACGTGTATTTTCGACAAGATCACAATTAATTAATTAACGAGCGCTAAACGGTTCCACATAAGATACACACCTGTATTGTAACACGCCATATTAAAAAACAATTAACTATTGAACAAGTTGTGGCGGTTGTAATATGCCACCCCGCTATGGCCTTTACCTCTGTAGCGGGTATCCCGTGTGGATCTGCGGTAGAATGTCTGTCTGTCTGTCTGTCTGTGGCCTGGTCAATGCAGGCACTGTAACACGGTAGACTGGCCGGGTCGATGGTAGTAGTAGTAGTGGTAGTACACCACAGTCATGCAGAGTCCTCCCTTCTCCTCAGGCATCCCCACGGCTACTGGTCCCTCCTCCTCCTCCTCCTCAGGTATCTATCTCCACGGCGACTGCCGCCGAGCGGGCCGGGCGGCTGGACGCGCAGGTGAGGCGGCAACCGTGAAATAATACATACGTCGCTGGCGCAATCAGCGTGTATACTGGGGTGGGGAGAGGAAAGGTGGGGGGGGGGGAATAATGGGGGTAGCGCTGGGGTGGTGCGAGGTGGTGGTGGGTGGTGTTGTGGGAGACTGGAGTGGCGCGGGATGGCGGCGAGCGGTGCTGCTAGGGTGACGGGGGGGATGGGTTGTAGGGGTGTGTGGGAAGGGGGGGGGGGGTGGTGGGAGGGTTGATCCCTCCTTTGTAGGGCCAAACGGGTCTGACACGCGCTTTGCTGGGTCATGCCATCTACTCCACCCCATCCCCAGCCTCTTCCCCTCTTGGAGGGACACCATCACCCGGACACCCTCTCCCCGGTACCCCGCCCCCACCTCCCTGATACTTCTTCCCTGACGAGACGTCAGGTTCACACGCACTGCCCCCCCCCCCTCCCTCCACACCACGGGGAGGGTTTCTATTGTCTCGCCTCGCCGCCTGACTGTTGTAAAGCGTTCCGGGTCCGGGGGAGAGAGGGTGAGGGGGGGGGGGGGTCGATGGGGCGAGGGGTACTATAGTAGAGCGAGAACAGAGATGATATATCAACTGGACCAGATATCTACCAGTCTGCCAGTCATGATACAGAGCGAATGGCAGTGAGTGGCATTGGTCTGGGGAAAACAGGTTGTAAGGATGAAGTTAATCATTTGATATAGGAGTATAACATGCCAATTATAATCAGATCATTATATGAGATAATTGTAGAAACCCTGACCACCACCACCACCGTCTCCGCCACCATGACCACCACCACCACCGTCACCGTCACCATGACCACCACCACCACCGTCACCGTCACCATGACCACCACCACCACCGTCACCGCCACCATGACCACCACCACCACCGTCACCGCCACCATGACAACCACCACCACCGTCACAGCCACCATGACCACCACCACCACCGTCACCGCCACCATGACCACCACCACCACCGTAACCGCCACCATGACCACCACCACCACCGTCACCGCCACCATGACCACCACCACCACCGTAACCGCCACCATGACCACCACCACCACCGTCACCGCCACCATGACCACAACTACTACCACAACCTTTACCACCACCACCTTCACCACCTCCACCGTCATATGTAGATATATTCATATTATATTCTTCCATTTAAGGCCGTTAAGGCATATTGGGCTAAGAAGAAAGTATAGCCGAACGCATCGGGGCAAAACGTTGTCTGTTTAAACATTCCAAAAATATTAAGACTACTAATTTGAAACAGACCCCTTACCTGACTCCAAGAGCCCTTACTGACTCCCAGATCCCTTACCTGACTCCCAGACCCCTTGCCTGACTCCCAGACCCATTACCGGACTCTCAGACCCCTTATCTGACTCCCACACCCCTTACCTGACTCCCAGACCCCTTACCTAACTCCCACACCCCTTACCTGACTCCCAGACCCCTTGCCTGATTCCCAGACCCCTTACCTGACTCCCAGACCCCTTACCTGACTCCCACACCCCTTACCTGACTCCCACACCCCTTACATGACTCCCAGACCCCTTACCTGACTCCCAGACCCCTTACCTGACTCCAAGACCCCCTACCTGACTCCAAGACCCCTTACCTGACTCCAAGACCCCTTACCTGACTCCAGGACCCCCTTACCTGACTCCAAGACCCCTTACCTGACTCCCAGACCCCATACCTGACTCCCAGACCCCTTACCTGACTCTAAGACCCCCTACCTGACTCCCAGACCCCACTACCTGACTCCAAGACCCCTTACCTGACTCCCAGACCCCTTACCTGATTCCCTCACCCCTTACCTGACTCCCACACCCCTTACCTGACTCCCACACCCCTTACCTGACTCCAAGACCCCTTACCTGACTCCAAGACCCCTTACCTGACTCCCAAACCCCTTACCTGACTCCCAGATCCCTTACCTGACTCCAAGACCCCTTACCTGACTCCAAGATCCCTTACCTGACTCCAAGACCCCTTCCTGACTCCCAGACCTCTTACCTGACTCACAGACCTCTTACCTGACTCCAAGACCCCTTACCTGGCTCCCAAATCCCTTACCTGACTCCCAGACCCTTTATCTGACTCCAAGACCCCTTACCTGACTCCAAGACCCCTTACCTGACTCCAAGACCCCTTCCTGACTCCCACACCCCTTACCTGACTCCCAGACCCCTTACCTGACTCCAAGACCCCTTACCTGACTCCCAGACCCCTTACCTGACTCCAAGACCCTTTACCTGACTCCAAGACCCCTTACCTGACTCCAAGACCCCTTCCTGACTCCCAGACCCCTTACCTGACTCCAAGACCCCTTACCTGACTCCCAGACCCCTTACCTACCTGACTCCAAGACCCCTTACCTGACTCCAAGACCCCTTATCTGACTCTCAGACCCCTTACCTGACTCCCAGATCCCTTACCATACTCCCAGACCCCCTACCGGACTCTCAGACCCCTTACCGGACTCTCAGACCCCTTACCGGACTCTCAGACCCCTTACCTGACTCCAAGACCCCTTACCTGACTCCCACACCCATTACCTGACTCCCAGACCCCCTACCGGACTCCCAGACCCCTTACCTGACTCCAATACCCCTTAACTGATGTTTGTTTCCCACCAGACCCCCACCTGTTTCCCACCAGACTCCTACTTGTTTCCCACCAGACCCTTTCCTGTTTCCCACCAGACCCCTACCTGTTTCCCACTAGACCCCTCCCTGTTTGCCACCATATCCTTACCTGTTTCCCACCAGCCCCCTACCTGTTTCCCACTAAACCCCTCCCTGCTTGCCACCATGCCCCTACCTGAATCTCACCAGACCCCTACCTGTTTCACACCAGAAGTCAGTCTTTTCCCCACCAGACCCCTACTTGTTTCTCACCAGACCCCTACCTGTTTTCCACCAGACCCCTACCTGTTTCCCACCAGACCCTTACCTGTTTCCCACCAAACCCTTACCTGTTTCCCACCAGACCCCTACCTGTTTCCCACCAGACCCCTACCTGTTTCCCACCAGACCCCTACCTGTTTCCCACCAGACCCCTACCTGTTTCCCACCAGACCCCTACCTGTTTCCCACCAGACCCCTACCTGTCTCCCACCAAACCCCTAGCGGTTTCACACCAGACCCCTACCTGTTTCCCACCAGACCCCTACCTGTTTCCCGCCAGACCCCTACCTGTTTTCCACCAGACCCCTACCTGTGTCCCCCCAGACCCCTACCTGTTTCCCACCAGACCCCTACCTGTTTCCCACCAGACCCCTACCTGTTTCCCACCAGACCACTACCTGTTTCCCACCAGACCCCTACCTGTTTCCCACCAGACCCCTACCTGTCTCCCACCAAACCCCTAGCGGTTTCACACCAGACCCCTACCTGTTTCCCACCAGACCCCTACCTGTTTCCCGCCAGACCCCTACCTGTTTTCCACCAGACCCCTACCTGTGTCCCCCCAGACCCCTACCTGTTTCCCACCAGAACCCTACCTGTTTCCCACCAGAACCCTACCTGTTTTCCACCAGACCCCTACCTGTTTCCCCCAGACCAATACCTGTTTCCCACCAGATCCCTACCTGTTTCCCACCAAACCCATACCTGTTTCCCACCAGACCCCTACCTGCTTCCCACCAAACCTTATCTGTTTCTCACCAGACCCTTACTTGTTTCCCACCAGACCCCCAACTGTTTCCCGATAGACCACTATCAGTTTCCCATCAGACCCCCTCCCTGTTTCCCACCAGAACCTTACCTGTTTCCCACCAGACTCCTATCTATTTCCCACCAGACCCCTACCTGTGTCCCCCCAGACCCCTGCCTGTTTCCCACCAGACCCCTACCTGCTTCCCATCAGAACCCTACCTGTTTCCCACCAGACCCCTACCTGTTTCCCATTAGACCCCTACCTGCTTCCCATCAGAACCCTACCTGTTTCCCACCAGAACCCTATCTGTTTCCCACCAGAATCCTACCAGTGTCCCACCAGACCCCTACCTGTTTCCCACCAGACCCCTACCTGTTTCCCACCAGACCCCTACCTGCTTCCCACCAGACCCCTACCTGTTTCCCACCAGACCCCTACCTGTTTCCCACCAGGCCCCTACCTGTTTCCCACCAGACCCCCACCTGTTTCCCACCAGAACGCTACCTGTTTTCCACCAGACCCCTACCTGTTTCCCGCCAGATCCCTACCTGTTTTCCACCAGACCCCTACCTGTTTCCCACCAGACCCCCACCTGTTTCCCACCAGAACGCTACCTGTTTCCCACCAGGCCCTTACCTGTTTCCTACCAGACCCCTACCAGTGTCCCACCAGACCCTCGCCTGGTTCCCCGATGCCCCTACATGCTGGTCCCTGTCTCACCCGCCACGCCGGTGGATCAATACACGCGTTAGGTCGGGAGCAAATGCGTCGGGTCAGCGTGCATTATTTAGCGGTGGGAGACAATGGAAAGGGGTCAGGGTGTAGGTGTGCGTTGGGGGGGAGGGGGGGGGTGGGGTCTGGAGAGGGGTGAGGCCAGCACTAAAAGAGAAGAGGGGGCAACATTTAATAATTGAAAGTGGGCTCCCCGACGGCACTCCCTCTGTGGTGTCGGAACGACGAGGCAACGAGGTGCATGGGACACCTCGTGATCTGCCCGTCAGCCACGTGTCACTCCAGTTATATGGGGGGGAGGGGGGGGGGGGGCAGAAGTAGGGCAGAAGGGGAGCAGAGGGACGGAGGTTTGTTATTTATCGTGGAACTTGGAATCATGCAAACTATGCAGACAGTTTAAAAATGTTTACCGTATTTTACAGTTTTAAATATAAGACTTTCGATTTTCACTTACCGCGGTCCGTAATGTAATCATGGGCGGATATAGGGGGCGGGGGGAGGGGAGGAGCCTATGGCAGCTTGGAGGTTGTTGTTTCAGTGCAATATGATATCCAAAAACTGTACCCATGTCTTGATGCACAATATGATATCCTACAACTGAACCCCATGTCATTGAACGCAATATGAAATCCCAGAACTGACATATGTCTTGATGCGCAATATAACTGAGCGCCTCCCTATTGTACGCAAAATGGGATAGATTTGCATCGGTAACTGAATGTTTTTGGTTCGATGTTTTTCCCCTGTTGTGTACGTCTGTCGAGTATATAAACATATATAAACACCGCTTCTGCTGAGTTTCCGATATAATAATTATAGCAAACCCTGTAGATGCTGTATGTATAAACAAAGTGATTATTATGATAAATACTGGTGTGAAACTGTGCCGATTATATTGCGTTGTGCGACTAGGTACCTCCTCAGTTCTGCTGATAGATATATACATATATTTTACGTGTCATGTCTGCCATCAGGTACCGCGCAGACCGGCATACGTCGAAGCCAAGGACGACGTATGTTGCCATACACGTGCACAATTACATACATCAGAAAAGACCAATCCATATTTGATGATCTCCTTCCACGTCATCAGTCATCGCCATACATACAGAATCAATGTCAATGTATCAATGCTGTCGACCAATGTCAAAGCGTCGTCATGGTTATGACCTTGCCTTGGGTGTCTGTCTGTAAGCCGCTATGACAGTTGCATGCATTACCACCACGTCGTATGCTGATAAAAGATATATTTTCCACGCTATATAATCACCATATAACTATCGGTTTAGCGTTTGCCTGACTTAACCTTCTTGCTGACAGGACAGGTCCAGGACTTTTAAATGTGCAAGTATTGGGGGTTCACATACGAAAAAGATTTAAATATAGGGGCTCGCTTGTTAAAGAAATAAACGGAGTGCCCATTCTTAATAATTAGATTTGAGTACTTTCATTTTCAAGACAAAGGGGAGGGTTTGTGGAGGGCGACCCTTGGAAACCCCTCCTGGATCTACCCTTAATTATTAGTTTTGTTTTCCACACACCTGAGCAAAAACGAGCTTCTGCGCGAAGTCATAGAAATGATAGAGTTAGATACTTACTTATCATGGCGTAAAAAGAAATATATAATATGATATATTTTTTATAAAACAGAATATTGTTCAAGACGTAACCCCGGGACTTAACATCGGGCGCGTGCAAGTCATCATAAGTTGAACAGCGGTTGTGGTTATTTTTCCAGGCCTGAACACAGACTGATTTGCACGAAAACCCAGGAGGTGGGGGGTTGATAAGCTCCGCCCTTGACGGAACGTGATCTCCTCCCTCCCCGCCCCCCTCCCTAGTCTCCCTATGTGTGACGAAGCGTTGATCATCCCCCACCCCCGTCCCCGGTCGCACAATTTTCGATAGAGCTCCCCCTCCTCTCCACCCACATACCGCCCCAGTTCTAAGTGACGAAATCCTGGTTCGCGCCTATAACCGATGAATTTCGTGTTATTCCTGGATAAATTGTCCTGTTTGTAAACCAAAAGATAACTTATCCAGGGTTCCAATGAGATTTGTAGTGGTCGGTCGCATTGGATTGCGCCTCCGGAAAGCTTTTCTTAGTTCTTTGAATTTCTGCCCAATTTGTTGTAAACGTTATGCCATAGCGCGCCGGTTGAATTCGCTAGGTGGCGCACCTTACCTATAAGGGGAGATATGTGTCATGTGACAGTCACATGGCTTGTCAAAAACCAAAACAATCATGGCCGAAAGAGGGGATAAGTTGTTTGTCGCTCAAGTCTTTCTCTTGTTAGTTGCTTGTCTGTGTATAATAGCAGTTAGTAGTGATGTACCATATGTGGAAAAATACTTTGATCAAACTTTGGACCACTTTCGATACGACGGCAGTATCTATGGACAGTCTACATATCGACAAAGATATCTAATACAAGGTTAGAAATCGCCGGTTTTACTGGCTGAGCCTGAGGCCAGTGAGGGTAATTAAATCACCGATGTACTTTCTGATGATCAGACTGCTCAGAGGTCACATGCACGGCGAGATTTGAGCAGTGTCATGGTGGTATACATCGTTATAGCGGAACCTTGTAATTTGCACCCAGTTTCACTACATTTCGCTCGGTTTTGCTCAGTTCCGCTATAACGATGTACTGGTGTCATGGTAGCTGGATCGATCATCACAAAAATATCGCACTGGTTGGAAAAATGCTCTAATATTCACTTTGGATACATTATATCATCCTAAAAAATGGAGTATAATAGCAATGAACATGTACATGTACTGTAAAACCACAGTTTTAATATCGCCCCACAGCAAACTGTAGATCGGGAGGGGATCAGATTTCTTTCATTGTTTGAAAGCAATCGGGTATATCAGGATCACATATCTAATTGACGCCTGATGACTTATTACACTGGTTACTGGAATGCATATGTTATGTGGCCCAGCTGGTCTCAAAACAGCAAGGTATTCATCCTGTGTTAAGTCATCTTGTTTTAAGTGAATATATATATGCAGAAAAAGTAAAGTAACTTTTAGTGACAAGTAGCCCTATCCTTTCCCTTATTTTTGGAACTAGGGGTCAATCACAGGCCTGCAACAAGGGGAGAGAGGTGTGGGACTCCATGAGTGCTATTTAATACCGAAAACATATTGTTATAATTAGATATAATTGTTCCAAGCCATTCATATAATATTATATAAGGATATCATATATTTTTAAATATACCAAGACTGAAGACCAAGCTTAGTTTTATATATGTACCTGCAATGATATAAAATTATATTGTTGATTAGGTTTTCTTATAGCTTTTAAGACATTAGTGGGAAAACCTCTACAGCAACCTGAACTACTTCTGTGTGGATAGGTTTGATAGTAATTTTGGGTAATGTTTTAGCCCTAAAGTTTAATACTGGGTACATATATATGTATTTGATATGTTTAAGTCCCCATTGATTTTTCAGATAAGTGGTGGGAGCCAGGACATGGACCTATCTTCTTCTATACTGGCAATGAAGGAGATATCGTTGGATTCTGGCAAAACACAGGCTTCATGTTTGACATTGCAACCCAGTTTAAAGCTCTTATTGTTTTTGCCGAACATGTGAGTAAACATCTCATGCCAATCATCAGTTCAAATGCCACTCACGTCTACCCATCTTGAGGTCCATATCTGTCATGTTAGGGCCTGATCTAGTGTAGTAAATGCTAACATGAGTAATATGTGAGAAATGCAAGAACAACCATTGGTACTAATCTTGAGACTGTACCCAGTCTAGAGACCTCCCTGGTGTAGTAGTTAGCGCAGACCAATAGTTCCTGGGTTAGAATCCAGGCCTGGGCACCTAATCTGGGGCATGTTTCATCCATGCATTCTTCCTTCATCGCCCCGGGAGATTCCTTGGACCAGTTTAGCCCTTGTGGACACAAAGAGAGCAACCTACAACACCAAGTCATGTATATACTTCCATCAAACCAACACTTCTGACCATGAATTGGTACATCAAACTTGTCATGGGATATGCATGTGTTGCCATTATGCACATTGCAGAGGTATAGGTCGGCGCTGGCAAGGTTCAGGTGTTTGAATCACAGATATGAAATTGAATCTGTATGAAAAGTTATATAGATGTGGACTACCGATCAAACAACAATGTTCGCTAAACTGATGAAATCCGGCAATAAACAGGAAATACTGAATTTATTGATTTATTTATACAAGGCAGAAAGTTTGCACCAAGCAAACGGCGAGACTTAAATTGTATTTTAGTGGGTAAAAATATTTAGATATTACCCTGATGTCTTCCTTACTTACTTACTTACTTGCAGAGGTTCTATGGCAAGTCGCTGCCGTTTGGCGAGACCAAGTCCTTCCAGCAGCCGTACGTCGGGCTGTTGTCTGTGGACCAGACTTTGGCAGACTTCGCCGTCCTCATCGACTGGCTGAAGACCTCACTGAACGCCACGCAGTGCCCCGTCATTGCTTTCGGCGGCAGGTCGGTCTGGCACTTACTTCCACTAGTCTCTGTGGCACATCGTCACTCCGACCAGTCTCTGTGGCCTAGTTCACGTAGATAGATCAACAGGTCGTGGGTTCGAACCCTGACACCTGCATCTGGGCAAGTTTCATTCAACCCCTGTCCCCATTTCATGGTCTATGGAGCGTTTTTAGCCCACTTTAGACTTTTTGTGCACAAAAGCGGTGCGAAACACCAGCGTTGCATTCACTACACCCCCCCCCACCCCCCCGCGAAAAAAGCCAATATTTCCCTTGTCTTTTACACCGTCCAGCTACGGTGGCATGCTGAGCGCGTACATGCGGTTCAGGTACCCCAACATGGTGCAGGGTGCCGTGGCGGCCAGCGCCCCCATCTTCCTGGCCGCGGGACAGGCCCCTCGTACCGCCTTCTTCCAAGACGTTACCAAGGTAACCGTTAGATGGTAATAGGTTCGTAGTCAGTGTTTAAAGGACAGCTTTTGGGGGTGAAATCGTAAGAGTAACTAATTTTACATATTAAGGCAACGACGGGTGGCTATGTAAAATAGATGTTTCATAGTTTGTTAAGTTTAGAACAAATTTGAAAAAAAGTCAAGTCTGTGTAATCAAAGCTACACTTTTCGTGTCCAGTTAAATTGTTGCTACTTGTAAGCAGGTAAAATTTGCATTTGGGGGAAGCCAGACAATCAGGACGTATGTGATGGGTTGAATTGATACTATAATACATGGAATACCATATTACCCTGCGATTTTTTTTTTACTAAAGTGAAATACCTAAGACACAGAGGATGACCTATGACCCACCGACTGACCTGAGACACCAGGGGTTGACCTATGACCCACTGACTGACCTGATGCACCAGGGGTTGACCTATGACCCTGTGATTGACCTGATGCACCAGGGGTTGACCTATGACCCGCTGATTGACCTGAGACACCAGGGGTTGACCTATGACCCACTGACTGACCTGAGACACCAGATGTTGACCTATGACCCACCGACTGACCTGAGACACCAGGGTTTGACCTATGACCCACTGACTGACCTGATGCACCATGGGTTGACGTATGACCCGGTGATTGACCTGATGCACCAGGGGTTGACCTATGACCCGCTGATTGACCTGAGACACCAGGGGTTGACCTATGACCCACTGACTGACCTGAGACACCAGATGTTGACCTATGACCCACTGACTGACCTGATGCACCAGGGGTCGACCTATGGCCCAATGACTGACCTGACACCAGGGGTTGACCTATGACCCACTGACTGACCTGATGCACCAGGGGTTGACCTATGACCCGGTGATTGACCTGATGCACCAGGGGTTGACCTATGACCCGCTGATTGACCTGAGACACCAGGGGTTGACCTATGACCCACTGACTGACCTGAGACACCAGATGTTGACCTATGACCCACTGACTGACCTGATGCACCAGGGGTTGACCTATGGCCCACTGACTGACCTGACACCAGGGGTTGACCTATGACCCACTGACTGACCTGAGACACCATTTGGTTGACCTATGACCCACTGACTGACCTGAGACTCCATTTGGTTAACCTATGATCCACTTACTGACCTGAGACACCAGGGGTTGACCTATGACCCACTGAGTGAACTGAGACACCACTGGTTGACCTATGACCCACTGACTGACCTGATACACCAGGGGTTGACCTATGACCCACTGAATGACCTGAGACACCAGGGGTTGACCTATGACCCACTGACTGACCTGAGACACCAGATGTTGGCCTATGACCCACCGACTGACCTGAGACACCAGGGGTTGACCTATGACCCACTGACTGACCTGATGCACCAGGGGTTGACGTATGACCCGGTGATTGACCTGATGCACCAGGGGTTGACCTATGACCCGCTGATTGACCTGAGACACCAGGGGTTGACCTATGACCCACTGACTGACCTGAGACACCAGATGTTGACCTATGACCCACTGACTGACCTGATGCACCAGGGGTTGACCTATGGCCCACTGACTGACCTGACACCAGGGGTTGACCTATGACCCTCTGACTGACCTGATGCACCAGGGGTTGACCTATGACCCAGTGATTGACCTGATGCACCAGGGCTTGACCTATGACCCGCTGATTGACCTGAGACACCAGGGGTTGACCTATGACCCACTGACTGACCTGAGACACCAGATGTTGACCTATGACCCACTGACTGACCTGATGCACCAGGGGTTGACCTATAACCCACTGACTGACCTGACGCCAGGGGTTGACCTATGACCCACTGACTGACCTGAGACACCATTTGGTTGACCTATGACCCACTGACTGACCTGAGACACCATTTGGTTAACCTTTGATCCACTTACTGACCTGAGACACCAGGGGTTGACCTATGACCCACTGAGTGAACTGAGACACCACTGGTTGACCTATGACCCACTGACTGACCTGATACACCAGGGGTTGACCTATGACCCACTGACTGACCTGATGCACCAGGGGTTGACCTATGACCCGCTGATTGACCTGATGCACCAGGGGTTGACCTATGACCCGCTGATTGACCTGAGACACCAGGGGTTGACCTATGACCCACTGACTGACCTGAGACACCAGATGTTGACCTATGACCCACCGACTGACCTGAGACACCAGGGGTTGATCTATGACCCACTGACTAACCTGATGCACCAGGGGTTGACCTATGACCCGGTGATCGACCTGATGCATCAGAGGTTGACCTATGACCCGCTGATTGACCTGAGACACCAGGGGTTGACCTATGACCCACTGACTGACCTGAGACACCAGATGTTGACCTATGACCCACTGACTGACCTGATACACCAGGGGTTGACCTATGACCCACTGACTGACCTGATACACCAGGGGTTGACCTATGGCCCACTGACTGACCTGACACCCGGGATTGACCTATGACCCACTGACTGACCTGAGACACTATTTGGTTGACCTATGACCCACTGACTGACCTGAGACACCATTTGGTTAACCTATGATCCACTTACTGACCTGAGACACCAGGGGTTGACCTATGACCCACTGAGGGAACTGAGACACCACTGGTTGACCTATGACCCACTGACTGACCTGATACACCAGGGGTTGACATATGGCCCACTGACTGACCTGAGACACCAGGGGTTGACCTATGACCCACTGACTGACCTGATGCACCAGGGGTTGACCTATGACCCGGTGATTGACCTGATGCACCAGGGGTTGACCTATGACCCGCTGATTGACCTGAGACACCAGGGGTTGACCTATGACCCACTGACTGACCTGAGACACCAGATGTTGACCTATGGCCCACTGACTGACCTGAGACACCAGATGTTGACCTATGGCCCACTGACTGACCTGAGACACCAGATGTTGACCTATGACCCACTGACTGACCTGATACACCAGGGGTTGACCTATTACCCACTGACTGACCTGAGACATCAGGGGTTGATCTTTTGACCCACTGAATGACCTAAGGTCATGGGTTGACCTGTTTTCTCCTCGCCCTCAGGACTTTCGTGACGCCGGTTGTGAAGACGAGGTTAGGGCAGCCTTCGCCCAGATGAGTGACGCCATCAAGCAGCCTGGAGGTAGGGCGGTGACCGGGGCAATGATGAAGAATCGTGAAGATGAATATCGATGTCTTTTATAACGCGGTGCCTGATAACTTTAGCATAAACTACTCAAGTTGTAATACCTAATGAGCCCCCACCCCCCCGAAAATGTTACATATACGAATCAAAGTTGCGTGTAAAGGCGCGTTTGGCCGGTGTATGCTAAAAGACTGACAGAAAGTTTCTAAGGAGTTTCCTTGGCCCTACTTCGCCCATCCGTACATACAAGTGCATGAAGCACCATTGATGTCATACCGTCACCGTGCGGTGTTCACCATGTGTGTCATTCAGTCACCGCTATTTATGTCATTCCGTCACCGTGTAGGGTTCAAGTCCGTCAGCCAGGCGTTCAACCTGTGTAAGCCGCTCGCCAGCCTGGCGGACTACGACCACCTGGTTGGCTGGATCCGGGGGGCCTTCAGCGTCCTCACCATGATGGACTACCCCTACCCGACCCAGTTCCTCATGACCCTGCCCGCTTTCCCCGTCCAGGCAAGACGAGAGGACGTCTGCAGTGTTATTATAGCAATCATTTACACGGGTACACGGGTATCAGTAGACATATAACGGTTTAAAGCCCGTGTAGCATATCACCTTTCACAATGGATGGTTGGCTGGTTGTATAATCAGGACGCTTTAACCACTTTTGGCGATATCGCGTTAATGGGAGAAGGAAGGGAGAGTGTAGCCATGTCGCCGGGGGTAACTCCCTACTCTTTATGAAAAAATGCATGGGATCTTTATCCTGCGACCGCACAGACATAGCCACAGCGAGGCTCGAACCGCCGATCCACGTGCCGTTAAGCTCTCAGTTGGCCAGAGCGCTGAATGCGCTCTAACCCACTGTCGAAGCGGCCCCCATTCACCGTGGATCGCCACTCGTTGCAGGTCGCTTGTCAGAATATACGGAATGCTAGTGACGTGGTTCAGGGACTGGCGGCGGCAGCAGGTAAGTTACAGGGAGATCCTGGGTCTACCTCAAGGGGCTCCGGGGTGAGGGCAGCCTCCCTAGCTCAGTTGGTAAGCAGGCTAAGCTGCAGATCAACGCGTCGTGGGTTCGAACTCCGGCACCTGCATCAAGTTATATCCAACCGCTATTAAATCGAACCGGATCCCCGTTACAGCCGCCCAGATAGCTAACGTCCCCATCTCGTCAACTCGCTCGCAAGTCTCTTGACTGGTTCTTTTTCTCGCCACTGCGGCGTCGCTTTTCCCGCTTTTTCCCATTCATCTTTTTCCCATTCATCTTTTTCCTTTTGTCCTTTTAATTCTTCAGTTCCTCCGGAAACGTAAAACAGGGACACAACCGTCACACTAAGGAAGTAAAATATTGTCTTCTGCATACCATATATATGTCCTCTACGCCCAGCACAGTGTTGGTGGCCGCACCATATGGGATCATAACGTCTTCGTGTTGTACGCGGCAGGTATGGCTTACGGACCGGCCAAGTGCAGGGACATCTGGACGGAGTACGTGGCCTGTTCCGACCCCTCTGGCTGCGGCACGGGGCCAGAGGGCCTCGCGTGGAGCTACCAGGCAAGGCTTCAGCTGGATTTGATTGGGGGTTAATGATACTTTATCTGCAAGGTTATAAGTGCGTACAGTAAGGCTATACAAGTTTTGTCTTCAGATATCGTCTTCAAAAGTTAACAAATTTCTATGGATTCTTGCGATATATGGACAAGGAACATATATGCTTTGTCTGCCTTTTTAACTTATTTACTTGGACAAAATACAAATAGTTTTACTTGTCACAGATGATCAGTGTGCGCAGTAAATGTGTTTTACATTATTTCATTACCTTTATGTCTTTCATATACAGTTGACACATTGGGATGTAGATCTAATGATTTGTTAGTGTTTATTGATATTTAGAAAATTTGATAATTTGGATCTTGATTCATATTTGGGTGTTTTTTGATTATTTTGATATTGATTCATATTTAGATGTTTTTTGATAATTTGGATATTGATTCATATTTAGATTTTTGTTGGTAATTTTCATATTGATTAATATTTAGATGTTTTTTGATAATTTGGATATTGATTAATATTTAGATTGTTTTAGCTAATTTTGATAGTTATGATATTGATACAGTTCCCTTTGTTCGCAAAGAGTCGGCTGTCACGGAGTTATGGCTCCTCTCTGCCTCGACTCTTCACATGTGGCGATATGACCTGCAGAGGTTAAAACGTCCTCCCTAAATCAATCAATCAACGAAACAATCCTGATATTGACTGTGATCGTTCTGTATCTGTCGCCAGGCCTGCACCGACTTCCTCATGCCGGGCGGCACCAACAACGTGACGGACATGTTCCCGGTGCTGACCTTCACCTTGGACGACAGGGACGCGTACTGCCAGACCACGTGGTCGGTGAAGCCGCGTCGCCGCTGGACCAACGTCAACCTATGGGGCAAAGGTCTGAAAGACCCTGACCTTGACAGAGCGTGGCCTTGACAGAGCCTGACCTTGACAGAGCGTGGCCTTGACAGAGCCTGAACTTGACAGAGCGGGGTCTTGACAGAGCCTGACCTTGACAGAGCGTGGCCTTGACAGAGCCTGACATTGACAGAGCGGGGCCTTGACAGAGCCTGACCTTGACAGCGCGTGGCCTTGACAGAGCCTGACCTTGTCATTCAGCGTGAAACCTATATGTAAAACTAAGCCGGATGCTCCGATGTGGATGGGCGTTTTTATATATGGAAAAATGTTGTGCAGTATTATACATGACCAGGTGTTTTGAATTTTGTGAATTTATCGGTAATGAAACAAATTTGTTGATCAAGAGGTTTCTGTATAACATGCATGATGAGCAGTGAAAGCGTGCGTGGAACCTCAGCCATCCATCACGGTCTCCAGGAGCTTGTAACTGATGTTTCCTTAATTTTTCTGGTGGTTTATGTGATATAGATTGTGACTTAATGTCTTGTGGGGTTGTTTACAGATATCCAGTCGGCCACAAACATCGTCTTCACCAATGGTGTCCTTGACCCCTGGCGGCGAGGAGGGGTAAGCAGTTCTGTCATCACCCCCAGGCCCGGATGAGGAGGGAGGGGGAGAGCATGTTGGGGGGGGGGGATTTGCGCCGTTAACAAAGGCATATCTGGGCAGAAATTGGAATGCTTATTTTAGCAAACGTTCAGTTAAAATGGCCCTTCTTTGTCGATCAGAAATGCCATCCATTGTCGCAATTCATGGATCCGCCCTAATTAGGTATTTTTGAAATCTTTACCGTCATTATTACAGGTTGACACTGTAAGATAATATTATAATTGCTTTTTCTTGACGTTAAAATAAATAATTATTACCACTATGCAAGTGCCCGCTGTGACGCTCTGCCCGGCTGAGCTGCAATCCAACAGGTCATGGGTTCGATCCCACAGGTCCAAGTTTATAAGCCTTGGCGCAGAGGCGGCATAAGACACCCAACAGTACATGTCCGGATTGCTATATTTGTAGGTCCTGACTGACATCTCTGACAGTGTCGTTGCCATAGAGATGCAGGCAGCCGCTCACCACCTCGATCTCCGGTACGGATACCCTTATACTTAACCCAGCTCTGTATGTACCTCATCGGTTGTTCGGCCACTCCGATGGGAAGAGAAAAGTATCAGCCCGATTTGACCCTCGGTCCCTTTGGTGAAAGACGAACACTTGGCTGAGAAATGGTTCCGTTAGGCTCTTTGTATCGTTTATACCACGCGGTCGAACTACCAGAATTATACAAATGTGTGCTTGATATCTTAGCGTTTTCTCATTATCCGAGAAAGCTCCTTGGGCTGGCTTTGACCACTTTGTGTACCTACAATAATAAACTTAAATAGTTAATTTATTAGAATATTATAATCACTGAAGAATTGTCAAATTCCAGCTGAGTGGCTGAGTTAATGGTATGTGTGGTAACCAACCTTTGGAGTAATTTCATGGAAATATATTTGTTGTTGTTGTCAGGGGCGCGAACCCGAAGGACCCAGCGTCTGTGGTCCAAGCCAGGCAGACGGAGGTCGTACACATCCAACAGTGGATCGCGCAGTTTTACCTCAACCTTGTCTGAACAAGGTCGCACACATCCAACAATGGATCGCGCAGTCTCACCTCAACCTTGCCTGAGCGAGGCGAAGGGTAGTTTCCTTGTCGACCGCGGGGTGGCGATAGAGTAACCCTCGTAGATGAATAGATCTGTCGACAAGCTTCATTTTTGCGAGACTTTTGTATAAAAGAAAGAAACAAAGAATGTTCGAAGCGCTGTTTAATGCAAATGTAATAAAAAAACAATATGAAGGAATGAATTTGATGTTTTTCCTTTATTTGCGATGTCGAAGATACACAATAGAGACAGGGCCAGAGGTATATCGGTTGCTATGTACTGGAACTTGAAGGTCAGATGTGATTATCATCATTGGTCGCAAGATGCTACAAGTGGGTAATTAATTATGTACTAAAAGGACCAATCAGTGTTCAAGATTGATCCGTCGCCATAGAAGCCGTGATTGCGCAATCGATGACGTCACTGGCACGTGTGTAGATGTAAACACCGGGGTCTTAAAATAGTGTTTCCCTAAATATAGGGTAGTGTTTTTAAATACTGGATATTATGTGAAAAGGGCTTCGAGGGTTACACTGCAGATTGGTTGTATATTCAGGACGCTTTTGGTAATATTTCGTCAATGGGAGAAAGGAGGGAGAGTGGAGCCATATCCGCGGGGGGTAACCCCGTACTCTTTGCGAAGAAGGACATGGGATCTTTATCCAGCGACCACACAGACATGGCCACAGCGGGGCGCGAACCATCGATCTACACGCCGTTAGGCTCTCAGGTGGCCAGAGCACTCAAGGCGAGCGCTCTAACCCACTGACCTATCGGGTCGGCCCTTTACACTGCAGAAAGACCAAGGGGAGATAGGCACATGCCGCCCCCCTCCCCCCTCGCCTCTTCTTCAGCCTCACTTGAGGCCCCACTACACACCCGTCGTACCCCCCTCCCCCAGCCACCGGTGGTAGAGGGGTCTGGAAGGGGTAAATGGCGACACGCGACACAGGCATATATTTGAAAAATCGACATTCGACATTGACCCCCAAATTCGGACACTGAGAATCTGAAAAAGCGACCTCGACACAGATTTTTGAAAAAAACGACACTGAATCTAGCCAAAAAGTGACACGGGGCGTCGTGAAAAATCGACATTCGACACTGAGAATCTTGAAAAATCGACACTGGACGCTTGATTCCCCCCCCCCCTTCCAGACCCCTTGGTATAGGCCTTTGCAGTCACATATCTGGTGATTTTCAGCTAGTTTTAAAGCATGCACTACATGTTTGTTTGTTGTCATCTTACAGTAATGGTAGAACCTGTCTAAACTGCATATGCTTGGGACAGGCATTTGGTTTGCGGATTTTTTCGTTTTATCAAAGTCAAATACGGGGTAGAATGAGTAAAAAAAAACGAACCAGGAAAGATGTCCGATGAGGGCAGGGTGTCTATTTAGTCAAGGCTCGCTGGTTCAAAGAGTTTCTACTGTAATTCTGTAAAACTGTACCGTAGCGCATCTGTCTTTCTGTAAGCTGCTAAGGAGACAACCCACTCTCCCAGCAGAGGGCGCTCGCGCAACTCACGCAAAGCTCCAGCGCTAGCTAGCGTCCTCCGTCGGAGAGTGGAGACAACCATGTTCGCATTAAATGGATCGAGAAATTGCGTGGTCGGCTGTAAAACAACCGTAAAAACACTGAAATCTGAAATAAGCTAATATTGTCGTTGTAATGAAAGGCAACGAGCTGCCACATGCCCCAGCAAAAGAGTGGATACAAAAAGGCAACAACACGCCTTGGCTTTTATTACATAATATTCTTGTTTCCCGGCGCGTGAGGTTCCATATCTGCCACTCGCCTCCGACAACGCGCGTTCCCGTAGAATAAAGAGCAGTCCGCCCTCGTTCGAGGTGCTTGGCTATGAATCTCCGGTTTCATCTCCTCAACTTATCGGTCAGAACCAGGGGCGTGTGCAGGAGGGGGGGGGGGGGGGGCACAGACAATTCTTCTCCAAAAACATGAACAAAATGCGTGTAAAAGCCAGAGGTAGGTGACCACGGGTTACAAGGAGTGAAAGGGGGAGATGGGGGGGGGGGGGTGGGGTGTAAGGTATATCTTAGGGTCTGACGGGAAGGGGGAAGCGTGCCCCCTGTGCCCTCCCCCCACCCCAGGCCAAGGGACGCAGAATTGGAAAGGGGGTGGGGGCACATACATATATATGTTAGGGTTTGAACGGGGGGGGGGGGGAGGGCGTCGTGCCCCCTGTGACCCCCCCCCCAGACACGCCCATGAGAATGGATTAAAATGGCTGCGGTTATTGTAAAGTATATTCAATGGAACTCCGTGATTAGGACCAGGTTAAAGCGGGTGTCCAACCTAATTTAATCCCGATCTGCACCGAAAGTTTACATCTTAAAATTAAATTGGCGAGTGTTAACGCTTCGTTTCGGCCGACTGGTAAGGAGAAAAAAATTAAGACAACCCGCCCCCAGAAATGTCAAGCAGAGCGCCATGTTGCCGGGAGCAGTGACGCATATTGTGACTATTCATATGGCGCCGCCTTACGTTATAACTCGCGGAGAGAGAGATCAGGGCCGCGATTCACAGATGAACAGCGGCAGTTCCAAGCCTCGCAGTAGCGAAAGATCTTAATGTTTCATGGAAAAGTACCACCCAAACAAATTGATATACGTCTTGCGACGATTGACTCTGCAACAATGCCATGATTGGAGTTAGAATCGCAACAATTTATGTTAGCGATTATCACGCGCTCTTGTTTTGCTCACACAATAGGCGCAATTTCCGGTTTTAATAAATTAGAGTATCGCCTCCTGATTGGTCAATCGCGGACACGCCTCCAAAAAGGGCTGCTGCCTGGGTAGGCGGCAAAATTGTGCCTGGCGGTCACTTCTAAATTTTATTGTGAGCTACAGATAGAACGAAAAATTCTATAATTTGGAGGATATACAATTGGGTATTATATGAATCGGTAAAGCAGTGTTAGAGGCCAGGCTGGCGGTTCCCTTTAATGTAGTACGAAAACAAGTACAGCCTCTGACGTTCTTTTATACGCATTCTGGTATTGAACTGTGAACACCTTCAGCATCAAGTCAGAATCAAGTCAGGTATACAACAATGAAGCCGAACGGCTCGGCCAGTTTACAAACAGTTGATAACTCCTGCCATGCCTGTTTAGCGCAATTGGTGCTTAATCTGTAAAATAAACATGTCACTATAGTCGGCACTGAAAATATTTGCCGCCTCGTTTTCTAATTTGACACAAAATGTTTCATTGGTAAGCCTAAAATCAGTATATAATTATCAGCTTTAACCAAAGACCCAACAGAATTTGACGTACTTACAGTCCTCTTGCCAAAAGAATTCACATGATCCCAAAATTATTAGTTCCACGCAAACGAAGGAGACAATTTTCGCTATGGCCGTCGCTCTGTTTACCTTGTCATCTATCATGGCTATGGGCAATAGTATTGTTGGCATTTTGGGAGGGGGGATAGGTTATATTTCATAACATGAATTACATGCGTTTCTTGTACCTGTCATATGCTCATGGAATCTATAAACTCACTACTAACTATTTTCTGACTTTCATAAAACTTTCTCTCTTGGAAGCTAACGCAACTGTTAGTTTATGAAATGTGTATGAACAAATAATGCTCTGTCCCCTTTGCTTGTTTCTGATATTAGAATCTTCCACGGGTATGTATTTTAACTAATGAAAAAGCAGTAATATGACCTTCACCTTTCGAAGTCATAAAAACGCGACTGTCAACGCACTTTCGTCTGCTATACTTTATGCTGGAGACTATTGTGTTATGGAGTACATAGTATTAAGTGCATAAATTGTGGCTGTAACTGGTGCACAGACAAAAGGATTCACGAAAGCGAGGCGGCATATATTAAACGAGCCGACTATAGTAAAGCCGCATGCCTGAAATAACGATGTGGGTTACTGTCGTTGTACCACCAATGTTCACACAAACACCGCAACCAATACCGTACGTCAGTCGCCAAGAGGTTAATTCCGCATCCTCTAATCTGTAAAATAAACATTTCACTAACGAAAAAGACAGAGCCTGCGGCCGTGTCCCTGGTCATTTGTACACATCGATGTCCACGAGTGCATTCACGGTATCCCGTCACGAAACAGCAATTACTCTTTGTTTCAGGGCTCGTGTAACTCGGACACCCATTGGAGAAAAACTTTGATGCTAATTGGTGTCTAGGGTAGAGTGGGGCAAAACGCCTACCTTAAGCAAGATGCGCCATATTTATTTTCAGTATGATACGAGCAAATCTAGATAACGTCAGAGACCTTCATCACGCATGGCTCTACGTTAATGATACATGGATTTCTTTGTAAATATTAGCCGTAAGGCGTGGAAAACGAAAAGATAAGATTCCATTTTGGGGCGTTTTGTACGGGTGTGGGGCAAAACGCCCTGTTTGTAAAGTCATGATATAGGTGAATAATATATGTATGAGCAGCTTTAATCGCTTCCATTATGTTCTATTATATGATGAACATTAATAAAGTAGACGAATTTTCGATCTATGTGTTAAACAAGAAATATATTTTTAATGAGAGAATTGATAATGGGGCAAAACGCCTACCAATGGGGTAAAACGCCTACCCAATAATCTGGTAGGCGTTTTGCCCCAAAATGAAGTGGGCGTTTTACCCCATCAGACAACAGTATTGTTATTTTAGCCTAGCCCGCCTTTATGCAATTATTGCACAAATTCACAGACACATCGTTACAGTTTATAATCTTGTTATTGTGACTGACCTGGTAATCAGACCTGAATCCTCATAAGTCAGCTATGGTGAGCCAATAATTCTAGAGCAATTTTACAAAAAAGGAGGTCAAAATGGGAAATTGTCAATGATATACTTATTTTTGCATACTCGACCCCACGCTTCCAGAAGACGTTCGCATATGATCACGTGACATGTATGCGTCACTCATAGTCTTCCGGAACATGCGCGTCTGGGTTATTTTGGGCATGGGCGTTTTACCCCACCTGGGCGTCTTGCCCCACCCTACCCTACGAGTTTCGAAAAAAATCGTCGAAACTTTTGTGGTCGCATTAGCGGGGTTCAGGCCCATGTTAAAGTATAGGCACAAATTCGGGACAGGGAAAAAGTGGTCTTAATGGCGTGGTGGTCACATTACCGGGGTGGTCTTATTTAAAGCGGCCTTCCACGATATCATCTAACGTCAATCGGCGTCATATTTTGAGGGGAGGGAATAACTTTTCCGATCTCGGAGATTGGCATCCAGGAAGTCAAAATTTGCGATTAGCGGTTGGCAATTTTTGGGGATCATTATCTGTACACTTCCTGGTTCAACGCGAAGACCCTTTCCCTATTTACCGCGATCAGTTATATCAGTATGTTAATTCCTCGCTCTTCGTGATATCACGTTTAAAGTGTGTTTTTCAGGCCCGGTCTTGAACAGTCCTCATATTGGAGATTCGACGCTGCTCTCCTTAATTCTTGTGGATTTGCGTTTCTGGATAGAAGCATAGTTCCATTGGTCCCAACGGGAGCAGTAAAATGTATCCTGGGTGAAGCGGCACGTCATGTTAGATTAAAGCACGGAGAGGGTGTTGTTTGCACCTAGTACCGCCACACACCAGGCTGGCCAAACCAGTCCGGTGCATGCCCTGAGACGCCACACACCAGGCTGGCCAAACCAGTCCGGTGCATGCCCTGAGACGCCACACACCAGGCTGGCCAAACCAGTCCGGTGCATTGCCCTGAGACGCCACACACCAGGCTGGCCAAACCAGTCCGGTGCATGCCCTGAGACGCCACACACCAGGCTGGCCAAACCAGTCCGGTGCATTGCCCTGAGACGCCACACACCAGGCTGGCCAAACCAGTCCGGTGCATGCCCTGAGACGCCACACACCAGGCTGGCCAAACCAGTCCGGTGCATTGCCCTGAGACGCCACACACCAGGCTGGCCAAACCAGTCCGGTGCATTGCCCTGAGACGCCACACACCAGGCTGGCCAAACCAGTCCGGTGCATTGCCCTGAGACGCCACACACCAGGCTGGCCAAACCAGTCCGGTGCATGCCCTGAGACGCCACACACCAGGCTGGCCAAACCAGTCCGGTGCATTGCCCTGAGACGCCACACACCAGGCTGGCCAAACCAGTCCGGTGCATGCCCTGAGACGCCACACACCAGGCTGGCCAAACCAGTCCGGTGCATTGCCCTGAGACGCCACACACCAGGCTGGCCAAACCAGTCCGGTGCATGCCCTGAGACGCCACACACCAGGCTGGCCAAACCAGTCCGGTGCATTGCCCTGAGACGCCACACACCAGGCTGGCCAAACCAGTCCGGTGCATGCCCTGAGACGCCACACACCAGGCTGGCCAAACCAGTCCGGTGCATTGCCCTGAGACGCCACACACCAGGCTGGCCAAACCAGTCCGGTGCATGCCCTGAGACGCCACACACCAGGCTGGCCAAACCAGTCCGGTGCATTGCCCTGAGACGCCACACACCAGGCTGGCCAAACCAGTCCGGTGCATTGCCCTGAGACGCCACACACCAGGCTGGCCAAACCAGTCCGGTGCATTGCCCTGAGACGCCACACACCAGGCTGGCCAAACCAGTCCGGTGCATGCCCTGAGACGCCACACACCAGGCTGGCCAAACCAGTCCGGTGCATTGCCCTGAGACGCCACACACCAGGCTGGCCAAACCAGTCCGGTGCATGCCCTGAGACGCCACACACCAGGCTGGCCAAACCAGTCCGGTGCATGCCCTGAGACGCCACACACCAGGCTGGCCAAACCAGTCCGGTGCATTGCCCTGAGACGCCACACACCAGGCTGGCCAAACCAGTCCGGTGCATGCCCTGAGACGCCACACACCAGGCTGGCCAAACCAGTCCGGTGCATTGCCCTGAGACGCCACACACCAGGCTGGCCAAACCAGTCCGGTGCATGCCCTGAGACGCCACACACCAGGCTGGCCAAACCAGTCCGGTGCATGCCCTGAGACGCCACACACCAGGCTGGCCAAACCAGTCCGGTGCATGCCCTGAGACGCCACACACCAGGCTGGCCAAACCAGTCCCCACACACCAGGCTGGCCAAACCAGTCCGGTGCATGCCCTGAGACGCCACACACCAGGCTGGCCAAACCAGTCCGGTGCATGCCCTGAGACGCCACACACCAGGCTGGCCAAACCAGTCCGGTGCATGCCCTGAGACGCCACACACCAGGCTGGCCAAACCAGTCCGGTGCATGCCCTGAGACGCCACACACCAGGCTGGCCAAACCAGTGCCCGACGACACACCAGGCTGGCCAAACCAGTCCGGTGCATGCCCTGAGACGCCACACACCAGGCTGGCCAAACCAGTCCGGTGCATGCCCTGAGACGCCACACACCAGGCTGGCCAAACCAGTCCGGTGCATGCCCTGAGACGCCACACACCAGGCTGGCCAAACCAGTCCGGTGCATGCCCTGAGACGCCACACACCAGGCTGGCCAAACCAGTCCGGTGCATGCCCTGAGACGCCACACACCAGGCTGGCCAAACCAGTCCGGTGCATGCCCTGAGACGCCACACACCAGGCTGGCCAAACCAGTCCGGTGCATGCCCTGAGACGCCACACACCAGGCTGGCCAAACCAGTCCGGTGCATGCCCTGAGACGCCACACACCAGGCTGGCCAAACCAGTCCGGTGCATGCCCTGAGACGCCACACACCAGGCTGGCCAAACCAGTCCGGTGCATGCCCTGAGACGCCACACACCAGGCTGGCCAAACCAGTCCGGTGCATGCCCTGAGACGCCACACACCAGGCTGGCCAAACCAGTCCGGTGCATGCCCTGAGACGCCACACACCAGGCTGGCCAAACCAGTCCGGTGCATGCCCTGAGACGCCACACACCAGGCTGGCCAAACCAGTCCGGTGCATGCCCTGAGACGCCACACACCAGGCTGGCCAAACCAGTCCGGTGCATGCCCTGAGACGCCACACACCAGGCTGGCCAAACCAGTCCGGTGCATGCCCTGAGACGCCACACACCAGGCTGGCCAAACCAGTCCGGTGCATGCCCTGAGACGCCACACACCAGGCTGGCCAAACCAGTCCGGTGCATGCCCTGAGACGCCACACACCAGGCTGGCCAAACCAGTCCGGTGCATGCCCTGAGACGCCACACACCAGGCTGGCCAAACCAGTCCGGTGCATGCCCTGAGACGCCACACACCAGGCTGGCCAAACCAGTCCGGTGCATTGCCCTGAGACGCCACACACCAGGCTGGCCAAACCAGTCCGGTGCATGCCCTGAGACGCCACACACCAGGCTGGCCAAACCAGTCCGGTGCATGCCCTGAGACGCCACACACCAGGCTGGCCAAACCAGTCCGGTGCATGCCCTGAGACGCCACACACCAGGCTGGCCAAACCAGTCCGGTGCATGCCCTGAGACGCCACACACCAGGCTGGCCAAACCAGTCCGGTGCATGCCCTGAGACGCCACACACCAGGCTGGCCAAACCAGTCCGGTGCATGCCCTGAGACGCCACACACCAGGCTGGCCAAACCAGTCCGGTGCATGCCCTGAGACGCCACACACCAGGCTGGCCAAACCAGTCCGGTGCATGCCCTGAGACGCCACACACCAGGCTGGCCAAACCAGTCCGGTGCATGCCCTGAGACGCCACACACCAGGCTGGCCAAACCAGTCCGGTGCATGCCCTGAGACGCCACACACCAGGCTGGCCAAACCAGTCCGGTGCATGCCCTGAGACGCCACACACCAGGCTGGCCAAACCAGTCCGGTGCATGCCCTGAGACGCCACACACCAGGCTGGCCAAACCAGTCCGGTGCATGCCCTGAGACGCCACACACCAGGCTGGCCAAACCAGTCCGGTGCATGCCCTGAGACGCCACACACCAGGCTGGCCAAACCAGTCCGGTGCATGCCCTGAGACGCCACACACCAGGCTGGCCAAACCAGTCCGGTGCATGCCCTGAGACGCCACACACCAGGCTGGCCAAACCAGTCCGGTGCATTGCCCTGAGACGCCACACACCAGGCTGGCCAAACCAGTCCGGTGCATGCCCTGAGACGCCACACACCAGGCTGGCCAAACCAGTCCGGTGCATGCCCTGAGACGCCACACACCAGGCTGGCCAAACCAGTCCGGTGCATGCCCTGAGACGCCACACACCAGGCTGGCCAAACCAGTCCGGTGCATGCCCTGAGACGCCACACACCAGGCTGGCCAAACCAGTCCGGTGCATGCCCTGAGACGCCACACACCAGGCTGGCCAAACCAGTCCGGTGCATGCCCTGAGACGCCACACACCAGGCTGGCCAAACCAGTCCGGTGCATTGCCCTGAGACGCCACACACCAGGCTGGCCAAACCAGTCCGGTGCATGCCCTGAGACGCCACACACCAGGCTGGCCAAACCAGTCCGGTGCATTGCCCTGAGACGCCACACACCAGGCTGGCCAAACCAGTCCGGTGCATTGCCCTGAGACGCCACACACCAGGCTGGCCAAACCAGTCCGGTGCATGCCCTGAGACGCCACACACCAGGCTGGCCAAACCAGTCCGGTGCATGCCCTGAGACGCCACACACCAGGCTGGCCAAACCAGTCCGGTGCATGCCCTGAGACGCCACACACCAGGCTGGCCAAACCAGTCCGGTGCATGCCCTGAGACGCCACACACCAGGCTGGCCAAACCAGTCCGGTGCATTGCCCTGAGACGCCACACACCAGGCTGGCCAAACCAGTCCGGTGCATGCCCTGAGACGCCACACACCAGGCTGGCCAAACCAGTCCGGTGCATGCCCTGAGACGCCACACACCAGGCTGGCCAAACCAGTCCGGTGCATGCCCTGAGACGCCACACACCAGGCTGGCCAAACCAGTCCGGTGCATGCCCTGAGACGCCACACACCAGGCTGGCCAAACCAGTCCGGTGCATGCCCTGAGACGCCACACACCAGGCTGGCCAAACCAGTCCGGTGCATGCCCTGAGACGCCACACACCAGGCTGGCCAAACCAGTCCGGCGCATGCCCTGAGACGCCACACACCAGGCTGGCCAAACCAGTCCGGTGCATGCCCTGAGACGCCACACACCAGGCTGGCCAAACCAGTCCGGTGCATGCCCTGAGACGCCACACACCAGGCTGGCCAAACCAGTCCGGTGCATGCCCTGAGACGCCACACACCAGGCTGGCCAAACCAGTCCGGCGCATGCCCTGAGACGCCACACACCAGGCTGGCCAAACCAGTCCGGTGCATGCCCTGAGACGCCACACACCAGGCTGGCCAAACCAGTCCGGCGCATGCCCTGAGACGCCACACACCAGGCTGGCCAAACCAGTCCGGTGCATGCCCTGAGACGCCACACACCAGGCTGGCCAAACCAGTCCGGTGCATGCCCTGAGACGCCACACACCAGGCTGGCCAAACCAGTCCGGTGCATTGCCCTGAGACGCCACACACCAGGCTGGCCAAACCAGTCCGGTGCATGCCCTGAGACGCCACACACCAGGCTGGCCAAACCAGTCCGGTGCATGCCCTGAGACGCCACACACCAGGCTGGCCAAACCAGTCCGGTGCATGCCCTGAGACGCCACACACCAGGCTGGCCAAACCAGTCCGGTGCATGCCCTGAGACGCCACACACCAGGCTGGCCAAACCAGTCCGGTGCATGCCCTGAGACGCCACACACCAGGCTGGCCAAACCAGTCCGGTGCATGCCCTGAGACGCCACACACCAGGCTGGCCAAACCAGGCCGGTGCATGCCCTGAGACGCCACACACCAGGCTGGCCAAACCAGTCCGGCGCATGCCCTGAGACGCCACACACCAGGCTGGCCAAACCAGTCCGGTGCATGCCCTGAGACGCCACACACCAGGCTGGCCAAACCAGTCCGGTGCATGCCCTGAGACGCCACACACCAGGCTGGCCAAACCAGGCCGGTGCATGCCCTGAGACGCCACACACCAGGCTGGCCAAACCAGTCCGGTGCATGCCCTGAGACGCCACACACCAGGCTGGCCTAACCAGTCCGGTGCATGCCCTGAGACGCCACACACCAGGCTGGCCAAACCAGTCCGGCGCATGCCCTGAGACGCCACACACCAGGCTGGCCAAACCAGTCCGGTGCATGCCCTGAGACGCCACACACCAGGCTGGCCAAACCAGTCCGGCGCATGCCCTGAGACGCCACACACCAGGCTGGCCAAACCAGTCCGGTGCATGCCCTGAGACGCCACACACCAGGCTGGCCAAACCAGTCCGGTGCATGCCCTGAGACGCCACACACCAGGCTGGCCAAACCAGTCCGGTGCATTGCCCTGAGACGCCACACACCAGGCTGGCCAAACCAGTCCGGTGCATGCCCTGAGACGCCACACACCAGGCTGGCCAAACCAGTCCGGTGCATGCCCTGAGACGCCACACACCAGGCTGGCCAAACCAGTCCGGTGCATGCCCTGAGACGCCACACACCAGGCTGGCCAAACCAGTCCGGTGCATGCCCTGAGACGCCACACACCAGGCTGGCCAAACCAGTCCGGTGCATGCCCTGAGACGCCACACACCAGGCTGGCCAAACCAGGCCGGTGCATGCCCTGAGACGCCACACACCAGGCTGGCCAAACCAGTCCGGCGCATGCCCTGAGACGCCACACACCAGGCTGGCCAAACCAGTCCGGTGCATGCCCTGAGACGCCACACACCAGGCTGGCCAAACCAGTCCGGTGCATGCCCTGAGACGCCACACACCAGGCTGGCCAAACCAGGCCGGTGCATGCCCTGAGACGCCACACACCAGGCTGGCCAAACCAGTCCGGTGCATGCCCTGAGACGCCACACACCAGGCTGGCCTAACCAGTCCGGTGCATGCCCTGAGACGCCACACACCAGGCTGGCCAAACCAGTCCGGTGCATGCCCTGAGACGCCACACACCAGGCTGGCCAAACCAGTCCGGTGCATGCCCTGAGACGCCACACACCAGGCTGGCCAAACCAGTCCGGTGCATGCCCTGAGACGCCACACACCAGGCTGGCCAAACCAGTCCGGTGCATGCCCTGAGACGCCACACACCAGGCTGGCCAAACCAGTCCGGTGCATGCCCTGAGACGCCACACACCAGGCTGGCCAAACCAGTCCGGTGCATGCCCTGAGACGCCACACACCAGGCTGGCCAAACCAGTCCGGTGCATGCCCTGAGACGCCACACACCAGGCTGGCCAAACCAGTCCGGTGCATGCCCTGAGACGCCACACACCAGGCTGGCCAAACCAGTCCGGTGCATGCCCTGAGACGCCACACACCAGGCTGGCCAAACCAGTCCGGTGCATGCCCTGAGACGCCACACACCAGGCTGGCCAAACCAGTCCGGTGCATGCCCTGAGACGCCACACACCAGGCTGGCCAAACCAGTCCGGTGCATGCCCTGAGACGCCACACACCAGGCTGGCCAAACCAGTCCGGTGCATGCCCTGAGACGCCACACACCAGGCTGGCCAAACCAGTCCGGTGCATGCCCTGAGACGCCACACACCAGGCTGGCCAAACCAGTCCGGTGCATGCCCTGAGACGCCACACACCAGGCTGGCCAAACCAGTCCGGTGCATGCCCTGAGACGCCACACACCAGGCTGGCCTAACCAGTCCGGTGCATGCCCTGAGACGCCACACACCAGGCTGGCCAAACCAGTCCGGTGCATGCCCTGAGACGCCACACACCAGGCTGGCCAAACCAGTCCGGTGCATGCCCTGAGACGCCACACACCAGGCTGGCCAAACCAGTCCGGTGCATGCCCTGAGACGCCACACACCAGGCTGGCCAAACCAGTCCGGTGCATGCCCTGAGACGCCACACACCAGGCTGGCCAAACCAGTCCGGTGCATGCCCTGAGACGCCACACACCAGGCTGGCCTAACCAGTCCGGTGCATGCCCTGAGACGCTACACACCAGGCTGGCCAAACCAGTCCGGTGCATGCCCTGAGACGCCACACACCAGGCTGGCCAAACCAGTCCGGTGCATGCCCTGAGACGCCACACACCAGGCTGGCCTAACCAGTCCGGTGCATGCCCTGAGACGCTACACACCAGGCTGGCCAAACCAGTCCGGCGCATGCCCTGAGACGCTACACACCAGGCTGGCCAAACCAGTCCGGTGCATGCCCTGAGACGCTACACACCAGGCTGGCCAAACCAGTCCGGTGCATGCCCTGAGACGCCACACACCAGGCTGGCCAAACCAGTCCGGTGCATGCCCTGAGACGCCACACACCAGGCTGGCCTAACCAGTCCGGTGCATGCCCTGAGACGCTACACACCAGGCTGGCCAAACCAGTCCGGTGCATGCCCTGAGACGCCACACACCAGGCTGGCCAAACCAGTCCGGTGCATGCCCTGAGACGCCACACACCAGGCTGGCCAAACCAGTCCGGTGCATGCCCTGAGACGCCACACACCAGGCTGGCCAAACCAGTCCGGTGCATGCCCTGAGACGCCACACACCAGGCTGGCCAAACCAGTCCGGTGCATGCCCTGAGACGCCACACACCAGGCTGGCCAAACCAGGCCGGTGCATGCCCTGAGACGCCACACACCAGGCTGGCCAAACCAGTCCGGTGCATGCCCTGAGACGCCACACACCAGGCTGGCCAAACCAGTCCGGTGCATGCCCTGAGACGCCACACACCAGGCTGGCCAAACCAGTCCGGTGCATGCCCTGAGACGCCACACACCAGGCTGGCCAAACCAGTCCGGTGCATGCCCTGAGACGCCACACACCAGGCTGGCCAAACCAGTCCGGTGCATGCCCTGAGACGCCACACACCAGGCTGGCCAAACCAGTCCGGTGCATGCCCTGAGACGCCACACACCAGGCTGGCCAAACCAGTCCGGTGCATGCCCTGAGACGCCACACACCAGGCTGGCCAAACCAGTCCGGTGCATGCCCTGAGACGCCACACACCAGGCTGGCCAAACCAGTCCGGTGCATGCCCTGAGACGCCACACACCAGGCTGGCCTAACCAGTCCGGTGCATGCCCTGAGACGCCACACACCAGGCTGGCCAAACCAGTCCGGTGCATGCCCTGAGACGCCACACACCAGGCTGGCCAAACCAGTCCGGTGCATGCCCTGAGACGCCACACACCAGGCTGGCCAAACCAGTCCGGTGCATGCCCTGAGACGCCACACACCAGGCTGGCCAAACCAGTCCGGTGCATGCCCTGAGACGCCACACACCAGGCTGGCCTAACCAGTCCGGTGCATGCCCTGAGACGCCACACACCAGGCTGGCCTAACCAGTCCGGTGCATGCCCTGAGACGCCACACACCAGGCTGGCCTAACCAGTCCGGTGCATGCCCTGAGACGCCACACACCAGGCTGGCCAAACCAGTCCGGTGCATGCCCTGAGACGCCACACACCAGGCTGGCCTAACCAGTCCGGTGCATGCCCTGAGACGCCACACACCAGGCTGGCCAAACCAGTCCGGTGCATGCCCTGAGACGCCACACACCAGGCTGGCCAAACCAGTCCGGTGCATGCCCTGAGACGCCACACACCAGGCTGGCCAAACCAGTCCGGTGCATGCCCTGAGACGCCACACACCAGGCTGGCCAAACCAGTCCGGTGCATGCCCTGAGACGCCACACACCAGGCTGGCCAAACCAGTCCGGTGCATGCCCTGAGACGCCACACACCAGGCTGGCCAAACCAGTCCGGTGCATGCCCTGAGACGCCACACACCAGGCTGGCCAAACCAGTCCGGTGCATGCCCTGAGACGCCACACACCAGGCTGGCCAAACCAGTCCGGTGCATGCCCTGAGACGCCACACACCAGGCTGGCCAAACCAGTCCGGTGCATGCCCTGAGACGCCACACACCAGGCTGGCCTAACCAGTCCGGTGCATGCCCTGAGACGCCACACACCAGGCTGGCCTAACCAGTCCGGTGCATGCCCTGAGACGCCACACACCAGGCTGGCCTAACCAGTCCGGTGCATGCCCTGAGACGCCACACACCAGGCTGGCCAAACCAGTCCGGTGCATGCCCTGAGACGCCACACACCAGGCTGGCCAAACCAGTCCGGTGCATGCCCTGAGACGCCACACACCAGGCTGGCCAAACCAGTCCGGTGCATGCCCTGAGACGCCACACACCAGGCTGGCCAAACCAGTCCGGTGCATGCCCTGAGACGCCACACACCAGGCTGGCCAAACCAGTCCGGTGCATGCCCTGAGACGCCACACACCAGGCTGGCCAAACCAGTCCGGTGCATGCCCTGAGACGCCACACACCAGGCTGGCCAAACCAGTCCGGTGCATGCCCTGAGACGCCACACACCAGGCTGGCCAAACCAGTCCGGTGCATGCCCTGAGACGCCACACACCAGGCTGGCCAAACCAGTCCGGTGCATGCCCTGAGACGCCACACACCAGGCTGGCCAAACCAGTCCGGTGCATGCCCTGAGACGCCACACACCAGGCTGGCCAAACCAGTCCGGTGCATGCCCTGAGACGCCACACACCAGGCTGGCCAAACCAGTCCGGTGCATGCCCTGAGAATCCGGCTGCATAAGCTTCTTTCAAGGTTCCAGTAGAGGGCGTTCAAAACAAAAACTGTTTGAGTGCGTCAGAAGACAGTGTACGCCATTTTACATAATGTCCGCCATTTTACAAAATGGCGACTGTTTCCTACAGGGAATACTCCCTATCTCTGAAACTGGTTGCTTGTCTCCATCGGCTTCACGCACAACATCGGTTGAAGCTTTCCTTGGATACACCACTGCATTTAATGCGCATATCATGATTATAACCACCAGAGTAGGTGTATGTAATATATGAGCGGTTAGAGAGTTCATAAACCAGAATGCTAACGTGTTGTGTGTAGCAAGGCACCAGCGTGATGCGCACTCGGTCTAAGAGCACGTGCTTTATTGGTCATCAAATTAACTAAACCGGAAATAGAACCCACGAGAACTGTATACAACCCAATTAGTTGCGAAATCCGCAATAGCGCGGAAGACTTTTACCGTCGACATTATTAGTAGGTATTCTACTTAATAAATGGAACACAACAAACAGTCAAACCGGAAGACTGTTTTCCCAATGCGAGCAGGTACCTGTGAAAGCTGCAACAGTGCAAGTCGTACAGACTGTTTTGACCATCTGGCCACAGTCTTAAAATTTTATAACGACGATTTACATGGCTCACATCTTTCTTTGATTGGTTATTCAGGACGCTTTAACCACTTTTGGTCATATTGCGTCAATGATAGAAGTAAGGGGGAGTGGAGCCATGTCTCCGGGGTAATCCCCTGCTCTTTACGAAGAAGGACATGGGATCTTTATCCTGCGACCACACAGACATGGCCACAGCAGGGCTTGAACCACCGATCCACGTGCCGTTTGGCTCTCAGATGGCCAGAGCACTCAAGCCTAGCGATCTAGCCCACTGAGCTATCGCGCCGGCACCTCCGATCTTGGACTCGACCTGAAATGCTTAGTGTGCTACATTAACAACGCTAGCCCTATTCCTAAAATCAACTTCAAGGACATTTTATTGCCGCTCTCCTCGAAATGATTGATGTTCGATGTCACTGAAGGTCTCAAGTTGGTGTTGGTGAGGCCTGACACCCATGCCACGAGCGAACAGAACCCAAAACACAAGTGTTAACATGGCTTTACTTGTCGATTCGTAGTAATATACGGGCACTTACCGGCTAAGGTAGCGTCATCCGGGTAACAGACACTTTCCTTACTGCTAGTCTCAGTGTCTAGTAATTAAAATGACGATTTCGCTTCACCATTCAAAATTCAGGTTTTGTATATATTGAGGCATATCAACTTATTAGAATTAATATATATGAATATATATAGTATATATTTGAGTATCAAAAGGACGGTTGCACATTGAACATTAAACATTAAACATGAACGGCAATAGACTTAAATGGCCCTCGCACCCCTGGCGGACCACATATGTGCCCCCTGGTGCCCCCTGGTGTCGAAGCCTCTGTGTCAAACCTTTCGATCCATGGAAGCATCGTCTCCAATGCGAAATATGTCATTAATATTATGACACTCTTCTGTTCATTGTTGTTAAACATACTTATTACTTGTGGAATTAAATGTATGCTATGTTCCTAATCGTCTTAAAAACTAATTAAAATAACAGCAACCTTTTCCTTTTTGAATATGCAGCTAGTATAATGAATACTGGATATTCTCCGCGCGTCGTTACGGTTTCCTATGATTATTACAATCCAAAGCGCTGTAAATCCCACCGCCGCGCGTTTCTGCTGCAGGCGGATGTTACTGTTATTCGATATAGCGTGACAGATGTCGGGTGCGGCATTAGACCTGGATATTATGGATCATTCAATGCGCTTATAAGGATATATTTCCGCTGTAAAAACTTTCATTTTGCTTCAGACAGGCGTGTCAGGAACATGACGACAGACATCAATATCCCTTTTAATCTTTGGTATGGCGAAACCGAAGAATATAAAAATGATACGCAAGATATATATGTGGTAATCTCGCTTATGTGCTTCAGCCAGGGCCATTGCTAATAGTGTTTGCTGGTCTCTGTGCCATTGCCATACAAGGGCGTCTGCAGCAATACATAAAATACTAAGCTTGAAGCGTTGTACTAGGTAATGAGAGGCCAGATGGCACGGCATTGAAAAAAGCAGGATACCTTGGGGTCTGAATATATAAATATATATGGCGTTTATCGCGAAAATTATTAATGTTTGCCGTTCGCTGGTCATACAGTCCACATTTCCAAAAGGCCGTGTAGCAAAACAATGTCTTCAACGCAACTGCGCTATTCTCTTCCTCAGACGACAAACCAAGACTCCTTGCATGCCAGCAGTTCCGGTATGGAGAAAGCGATGCAGATATTTCGAGCATGCGCACTCATACTTTTTGCTTGTATGCAAATCAAGACAAACCGAATGCAAAATCCGCGGTGCGTAAAATTACGTGATTTTACAGCCCAATGTGTACGCACGTGCGTACGTACGTGCGGCTAGCTACGCCATTGCGTTGATCAACGGCCACGAGAAGATGCAGAATAGGAGAATATACCATAGGGTTGTACGATGGTGTGTGTGTGAGGAGGGGGGGGCAAAGTTTTCTTTGCACTTACTGATGGCAGCGAGCCTTTTTCGGGCTGCAGAATGTGGTTATATCTCCATGGTTGTCAGTTACGTTGTGTTTATCGTACTCCACTAATATAATTGGACATTGGACTATATAGTTCAGGCGGCCCCGTCGGTTCGCTGGCTAGCGTTTTGTTACAATAGTATCACTAAGTTTTATTAATGTACGATTTTGTTGCATTTACTTACTTCAACGTATAAATTAATCTCCAATACAAGAAAGAAAGAACCCACAATGATTACATTCATATTGAAATAAGGCGTATATACAGTCGCGTTACCTAAATTCGTGGTTACCTAATTTCGTGGTTACTAACAAAACTTCCGGTTTAATCAAATCATGTGACATAATTTATTCTTGCATTTGTTGTCAGGAACACATTGTTTTTGTATATACTTCGAACACAAATATGTCGCGAATCATCTCCGGGAAGGTGCGTGAAATTTGTTTACAATATCTGACATAGATCTAGCGCATTTTGAGCAAATACAAATTTTTCAATACTTTAATTTTACCTATTTTAAAAGAAACTAAGCTGAAATTTGAAATTAGTGACACTGGTCTGCTAACAGTCCAACTGGGTCATCAGATCACGTGATCAGCGCAAAATATTTTCATGCATAAATAACAATGTATGGAAAGCCAACTGAGCCATATCCTTCTATAAAATATACACGCCATCAGTGGTTTAGTGCAATTTTAAAGGTCAGTTGAAAAAGACATAAAACCACCATAAGGCTTTGGTTAATACTGTACAGCATATTATTTTATTTTTAATATTTGTTCATCGAAGGCAATACATTAATTCTTAGGACTCCCCAACGCCCAAATATCGGTCTTACTCTCCGACGTCCCTCACCATTGCTTACATCGACGTTAAACAGAACAAGTCATCCTTCGGGAAAGCCGCCAGGAAATTCGGTGTCCCGGAACAAACTTTTGAGAGCTCGTGTTCTGGGACACATTTCGACTGATTCAGTCAAATCATTTTTTTCTCAAGTTGATCGGCCGTCCATACCTCTGTGAGCGACTGCTCGTGCCAATAGGGTATGTAAGTGACATCACGGACAGCGCGCGCTCACCTCCAGCGAATTCGGTTTTGGGTACATGACGCTTCACCGCCCCATATACAAAGCATAGGGAGCTCTTTGTAATGGTGTGAAACGCACAGAAAACCAGCGTCTTGCGATTTAAAACTAGTACGAGTATGAAGGTACACCCCCAAACATTTATTCCATATGGTTTTCAAATCTAACATTGCATACATATCTCAAACATCAGTGAGTCTAGTTTGAGGCCCATAGTAAAGTATAGGGACCCGCTGACGCGTTGTACCCAAAACGGTTGTTTCTAGAGGTGAGCGCGCGCTGTCTGTGACGTCACTTACAGACCCTATGACGTAAGCCCACGAAATTAGGTTACGCGGCGCATTGCGATCCTACTGTGACATGTCAACAAATATCTGCTAGTTAGTGACCCGTTCTTACATGTACGATCGTGAATATTTTACAAACAGAAATTCAGGGGATATGAGTGATAATTCAGCCATATCTAGAAATATATTCTTATGCCCACAAAAATAGGTAACACGAGCGTATATATAGGCTATAGTGTATTTATATGTATATATATGCATATATATTATATATATTATACTCTCTCATAGAACCCGGGTAGCGCTATATGGATGTAATTATTGCGGGTGCTAGGGTCTTGGGTGTCAATTTAATGGAATAATGCGCATGCTTTAGATACGATGCGTCCATTTGATGGCAATGTAGGCGCAAACGGCGTCATCGGGGGTGTCCGTTATAGGCAATAAAGGAGTCTCCGTAAGGCAGGCGTTGCCAAAATAATATTTAAAACGGATGTCCAACCTAATCTAATCGCGATGTGCACCGAAAGTTTACATCTTGAAATTTAAATTGGCGAGTGTTAAGGCTTAGTTTCGGCCGGAGCAAGTGACGTATATTGTGAGCCTTCATGTGGCGCCTTAATATATATATTGTTATACCTCTTGCAACAATTGTCTCTGTAAGAAGTCATAATTGCAGTTAGAATTGCAGCTATTTCTATTAGCGATGATCACGCGATCTTGTTTTTCTCACACAGTAGGCGTCATTTCCGGTTTGAATATAATTAGAGTATCGCCTCCTGATTGGTCAATCGCGGACACACCTACAAAAAGCGGAACAGTCTGCCCAAGACTTGATTCCCCGCCACATCCGGAGCATGCGCCATTTTGGACATTATAATGAGACGGGGAGGGGAGGGGGGTGGGGGGGGGGGGTGGATACCTTTTTTTAATATCCGTGATTGGCATCCAGGAATTCTTGGAGATTCGCTATCAGCTGTTGGTAATTTTGGGGGATTGTTATCCGTACCATTCCTGATTCAGCGCGAAGACCCTTTGCCTATTTACCGCGATCCGCTATAGCACTCTATGAATTCCTCGATATTCGCGATATCACCATTAAGACGTTTTTTTGCAACCAGCTTTAAAATGTCCTCATCTTGGAGATTCGATATTGCTATCCCTAAAAATCTACGTAATAAATATTTATGCTTGTGAGTTGGGCGTTCATTTTGTGTTCACTTAATTATTTTAAACAGTTTATATATAACGGTTTTTGCGAGGGACAGACTGCTGCCTTGAAATGTGTTATCCATTACTGTGGCACCTAGATTTTGATATGTATTTTACTCCTTTTCATTTGATTTCCTTTTTCAAACAAGGCTTTGGCTGCTGCGAATTACTGTCGTGTAAATCAATGTGATCGAATGTAAATTGTGTTTTTGTGACAATAAACTCGTTATTATCTGTGTAGCATAGATACTCTACCAAAGACACGCACGGCCCACTAATTAATAAATATGTGTCTCTCCCTCCAATGCCAACATCAACCCCGCAAGCCGCCGACTGAGGCGTATTTTATGGAATCTGCCTAGTTTTCGCCCTGAAGGGTGATGATGTTATTAATTGCGCCTTCCATCTTTCTACTAGAGACCATCATGTCGCCCCGATACTTCGACCGTTATCACGTTTGTCGAGTGAGATAATTGCTAATTTCCCACACGGAAGCCAACATATTGTAAAGCGTCGCTTTTTGGTATTTAACAAGTAGCATGGAGATTAATTGCAAGGTTTGCTATGAATGACAGGTTAATTAGCAATAAAATCGCGAGAAGACGAGCCGGAGACGAGTTGATGGGAGCTGCTACCAGTTCAGTCGCTGCTCATATTTATACTTCACGTTATCACTTTAGTTATCACTTAATAATTAAGTGATCAGGATATAATTGTTAAAACGACATATTTATGTAGAAATAACGATTAAATATACAAAATGAAATGTTGCCTGTTTTGGCCGCTGGGGTGTTTATGAATGTTAACGACTTAAAAGCGAAAAACTGTCCACCCTTCCCTCCCGGTTTAAAAAGGATATTGGTCACCACACGCGGTTATTTTTACCCCTTACCCACCCCCCCCCCCCTTCTGTCGCAACCCCGCCCTTTCCAGATTCCTAGATCCGCCCCTGGCCTCCGACAACGGGACAATGGACGACACGGCCAGTGAAACAGACAGGATGTGGAACGCGGGCCTCCCAACCACGGCGGCTCCCAGCCTATGAAATAAATAATATGACAACAATCTTAGAAAAAAAACCCCCCAAAAATAATTGGTTATTAACACGTTTAGGATTGAAGAGAAGGAATTATTCTATTTTTATTTTCGTTGGCTATGAAATAACGCTATACACACACCAGGTGGCAGTGTATACGGTACCTCAGGGACAGTTTCACTGTCATTATGCGGCTAAATATATCCCATGATGCAATGCAGGGTCCGCCTCGCAATGTCTTTATCCTGTCGTAACTGTCGGTCTAATTTGGTTGTGTGTAGGTCGACGACGGCTGTGGAGGGCTATATCTCTGTGGACTCATATCACCCGCTGTTATATCACCCCTTGGAGTCAGTCATACTGCTATGAGAACCCGGTGTTCATGTCTCATGGTTTGCAATCTGTTTGCTTGATGGGACAAGGCTCGTGAGCAGCGCTTGCGGCAACATTGCTCGCTTCATTAATATGCTGTCTCCACTTCCTCAGCTTTTTTTCAAGGTACCATGCAGCAATTAGTTTTTATCTGGCCCGGGGACATCTAAATTACCCTTCAGTTAGAGAAGAGTTGAAATTTTTGTTCTCATGAACTAATAGTTAAAAGCTGGTTGAAGTCAGGAACTTAGGAGCATATGTATTCGTAGTTAGCAATAAGTAGTAGAAGTTGAAATTAAGGATTTAACAGAATCTTAGTAATTCATCGCATGCGAACCCGAGCGGCATGCAGTGCGCCACCACGAAGCTGATTGCGCAGCCGCCTAGCGGAGATTTAAAATATTGCGGAAAGGCGAACGGGTTGAATCCTACGGCCTGTGTATACCAGGGCCTAAATTTCAACAGATGAAATCTGGACAGTTGAAAACTAACTAATTTGCATGATAAATACTTTAGTTGAGGATTAACTGAATTCTAACTATCTTTCAACTGAAAACAAAAAGACGCCTGCAATACGGTTATACGTCTATTCCGTATTACGGACACCCCCGATGACGCCAGTTGCATGCACAATGCCATCAAAGAGACGCACCGGTGGCAAAGCCACGCGCATTATTAAGTAAAGATAACATATCAGACTTTTATACAGCCATTGATGTAAACATAAAGACCCCCGCCCCTTATTCTTGCACTTGCATTACACTCTTCGTTCTCAGAATAAAAAGTCTGGGCGTTTTAACAATGTATTCATACACTTATTAAAACAACCTCGGGGAGTCTCTGCGCCAATCTGTAGTTTATGGTGTACTACCAAAGACTTTTGGGTGTACCTCATCAATATTTTTTCCGCCCACTTCTCTTTCCGGTGTGACCTACGATAGTCGGCTCTGTAACGCTCTGTCAACTTATTTCTTTAGCAAAGAATATTTACTTTCGACTGGTGGGTTATAAATTGCAGTATTTCCCAGCTTATAGTGGCGTCATGGTGAATCGTTGAGTGAGATTCCTCTGTGTGGATGTTTTCAGTGTTGAAGCTATGTGGATTGCATAGATAGACGTACCCCTTAAAGATTGCCACGGAAATAGTATAATATACAAATCCCGCTGGATACACAGTCATGGAGCCGTAAATATATCCCTTTGTACGAAGATAAATAAAGAAGGGAAAAAAACATTCAGAGATAGCTTAATTTACATAGAAAAAACAATGTTTAAATATACCAGGGTGCAACACGTCGTCTTTCATTTTAGATCCATGCTCATTTTGGGACAATGCAGGCTACTTCACTGGAGCATTAACTACTGGCTGTGAGTAATGCATACGTCGTTAAATTATATAATGAAACAATGCATCTCGGCGAAGTTGAAGAAAGGCCCATATGGATGAAGACAATGTCGACCCCAGGTCCGAGATTGTTGTCTTGCGGCGTGCGGTAGGGGCGCTTGCCTGAAGAAAGAGCTCCTAAATGCTGCGTAATGGAGATGTATCTCTCCGCCGGTGAAAAATATCACTCCGCCGTTGAGGAGGTCATTTGTATGCATTGAGGCTCCATAAGCACAAAAGTATAAGATGTCATTGGTACGTGATTTATGTCTAGTAGATGTTCCTGGCATTGGTGGTGGGGTGGGGGTGGTGATGGTGGTGAGTGGGGATAACGGGTTGGTGTGTGGGGGTGGTGGTGGTGGTCCTTGGGGATAACGGGTTGGTGTGTGGTGGTGGTGGTGGTGGTGGTCAGTGGGGATAACGGGTTGGTGTGTGGTGGTGGTGGTGGTCAGTGGGGATAACGGGTTGGTGTGTGGTGGTGGTGGTGCTGGTCAGTGGGGATAACGGGTTGGTGTGTGGTGGTGGTGGTGGTGGCGGTGGTCAGTGGGGATAACGGGTTGGTGTGTGGTGGTGGTGGTGGTGGGGGTCAGGGGGCATAACGGGTTGGGTGTGGTGGTGGGGGTCAAGGGGGCTTAACGGGTTGGTGTGTGGTGTGCTGGCCGATGACTTACTATAATGACGCAGCAGACTCCATTTCCGCTTGCCTGGCCCCTATTATCGCCCAATGCACTGCCGCTCATAAAGAAAAACATCACTTTTGTAAGCCCCCCCCCCCCGTCCTCGCGACCCAAAGGAAACACGTGGAGTTAAAGAGCTTCTACTTGACACGGCAGCGGGACTGCAGAATCGGACATTGCAGGAAATGAAGATTAATTTATTCGTTTTATCTCGCCGCAATGGGAGTCTCCTGGCCAGTCCTGGAATAGGACCGGGTGATGGACGGGCTCGTGGAGGGGGGGGGGGTGGTCAAGGGAGGGGGTGAACGTCTCAGAGGAATACGAAGATGACAAACAAGGACTCTCGTGACGTCACATAGCACATATGGCGTCATTTTCTCGATCACCGTGTTGCAGAACCTTCATCAATTTATTCTTAATTACGTGTGTATTTCAAGTTTTGGGACAAAATCCCGGCTGATTACCTTCCCCCCCTCCACCTACCTCCTCGCCCGACGGGACAATAACCCTGCGGACACTGCCCCCGGTTACCACTGCATCGTCTCTTGGTGCCACTTTTTTTCAGTTGTTTTACTCATATTAGAGACCGAGTATCGGAATGTGCTATGTGTGTGATAAAATAATTAGTGATGCGATAAATTGGAGCAAATAATGTTACATAACGTCAATAATTCGCTTTAGTTGCTACAGTAATTAAGTATATACACACTAAGTACATACGGAAAAATTAACGTTTCATAATGTACATTTGTCTATGCTTCATTCCGACGGATTGCCAATTACATGATTATAACCCCACTCCCCCACGCCATCTGGCGAACAAAGAGCAACACTATCCCCAGTGAATCCTGAGCCTACCACACGGACTGAGACTTGAAGTAATATGCGATGTGACACATGTCACACCCCAGTACCTACCTGCTGCAGATTACGCCAACCCGCGTTAAGCTGCGAAGACCCACTGTCGCCCCAGTATCGCTTTGACCTTTAGGACGGCTTCTCATGACCTTGCCCGTGGGACGCCGTCACCGGAAATGCTTTCATTGGAGAATCGCCTACTCGTCCATCTCCTCAGAGGACCACACCAACATCAAACAGGACTGCTCAGAGGGCCACACCAACATCGAACAGGACTGCTTTGTCTCGAAGCAAAGGAGCCCACATATGTCCATGGAAGGAATCATTCTCTGCCTTCGACTCACTCCGCTAGGGCTCCATTATATCTCTGTTGTCGCCTACTGCCTCAATGCATTTTCACACTCGCTCGCCAGGGCGGCGCTGTGCACATTGATAGAAAAGATACGCCACGCATTTCTACAAATTAGTGCCGGGGGCCCAGCCTCAGCCTAATAACACACGGTATCAGGTGGTGAAAAGACAGAGTGCCGAACTTTTTCGTTTTTTTGCCGTATTAAATACACAGAGCTCGTTATTGTTGTGTTTTATTCTTGAAAATTATAACGTTGCAAGAAATTACAGCTGATTTGAACGTTTTTCAGGAATCTTGAAATTCGTGACAGGGGGTATATGGGTGGAATGGTGTGGTGACAGGGGGTGGGTGGGTAGAAGAGACGGTGTGGAATGGTGTGGGTGGAATGGTGTGGTGACAGGGTGTGTGTGGGTGGAATGGTGTGGTGACAGGGGGTGGGTGGGTGGAATGGTGTGGTGACAGGGCGTGTGTGGGTGGAATCGTGTGGTGACAGGGGGTGGGTGGGTGGAATGGTGTGGTGACAGGGGGTGGGTGGGTGGAATGGTGTGGTGACAGGGGGTGGGTGGGTAGAATGGTGTGGTGACAGGGGGTGGGTGGGTGGAATGGTGTGGTGACAGGGGGTGGGTGGGTGGAATGGTGTGGTGACAGGGGGTGGGTGGGTGGAATGGTGTGGTGACAGGGGGTGGGTGGGTGGAATGGTGTGGTGACAGGGGGTGGGTGGGTGGAATGGTGTGGTGACAGGGGGTGGGTGGGTGGAATGGTATGGTGACAGGGGGTGGGTGGGTGGAATGGTGTGGTGACAGGGGGTGGGTGGGTGGAATGGTGTGGTGACAGGGGGTGGGTGGGTGGAATGGTGTGGTGACAGGGGGTGGGTGGGTGGAATGGTGTGATGACAGGGGGTGGGTGGGTGGAATGGTGTGGTGACAGGGGGTGGGTGGGTGGAATGGTATGGTGACAGGGGGTGGGTGGGTGGAATGGTGTGGTGACAGGGGGTGGGTGGGTGGAATGGTGTGGTGACAGGGGGTGGGTGGGTGGAATGGTGTGGTGACAGGGGGTGGGTGGGTGGAATGGTGTGGTGACAGGGGGTGGGTGGGTGGAATGGTGTGGTGACAGGGGGTGGGTGGGTGGAATGGTGTGGTGACAGGGGGTGGGTGGGTGGAATGGTATGGTGACAGGGTGTGTGTGGGTGGAATGGTGTGGTGACAGGGGGTGGGTGGGTGGAATGGTGTGGTGACAGGGGGTGGGTGGGTGGAATGGTGTGGTGACAGGGGGTGGGTGGGTGGAATGGTGTGGTGACAGGGGGTGGGTGGGTGGAATGGTGTGGTGACAGGGTGTGTGTGGGTGGAATGGTGTGGTGACAGGGGGTGGGTGGGTGGAATGGTGTGGTGACAGGGGGTGCACGTTCGCTGCAAATCGTGCTGCAAAACAAATCTTCCCACGCTCCTTCATTCACAATAATTTTTCTAACCCATGACATTTTGACTGCATCTAAGAAGGATGGAATATGCGGCAGCTCTATACCTCCATTTTTTTCCTCTTGGACTAGTCTGTTAAGGGAAACCTTAAATTTATCTATTTACTAACATAATTTCTTTTTTCCAAGTTGCAAATTTTTTTAGTAGGCTTCTCTCCTTCTTCATAGTAGAGTGACCTAGATCTTATGAAGATGCCTTGTATCCTAGGAAGTCTTAGCTGCTCTAGTTGCATTTTAAGGCAATTAAGTTCTTCTGAATTGGCGTTAGCTGACGAGCCCATTGCGTCTATTTCCCGCTGCAGCTGTTTTTCTTCCTTTAAATTCTCCCTCTTCTTAAAGCTGCTACAGCTAATGGATTTACCTCTTATCTCTAATTTAAGCATTTCAAAAAACATCTGGTCATCTATTACGAAGGGTACGTTGCCTGAATCGTCCATCGGGGTGTTAGGGTCTCTATACATATCAACAGTATTTGTTATCGTTTCTTTAATTAGCTCAACGTATTCTTTATCTTTCAGCAATGAAGTATTTAATTTCCAAAACCCCCTACCCCTTGGTACCGAATAGAAGTCGACGTCAATGGAGATAAGTGCGTGGTCAGTTCTGTAACCGGCCGAGATACGTGATTTTCTCATCATTGCATGGATATCCTGAGTGATTAAAAAGAAATCGAGTCTGGCTCGCTGAGATTTACGTTGCTGGTTTGTCCACGTGTAACGCTTTGTTTTTGGATTGTTTACTCTCCAACAATCGATTAACTCAAGTTTTTCCATGAAATTTAGCACTTCCTTCCTTGCACCGACATTATTCTCATGTTTATAACCCAAAGTATCCATTTCAAAGTCCAAGACCAAATTCCAATCCGCACACATAATTATACTTGCATTATCTAACTCGTCAACTCGTTTCCAAACTTCCTTATAAAATGCTGGATTGTCTCTATTCGGTCCATAAATGTTAACAAGTATTAATCTATTGCCACATATTGTTATATCTAAAATGATTAAATTCCCCGTTTCGTCCTTTTCAACTCTGTGAACCTTGTACTCAAAGTTGTTTCTGATAAGTACAGCTACCCCACGTGCCTGTGTCGACGGCGAGTTAACAACTATTTCTCCATTAAAAATCTCAGATAGAGTACTTTGCACGTTGGCATGGAAGTGAACGTCTTGGAAACAGATCACTGACGCATTTTGACTTTGCACCCAATTCATAACGTCTGTCCTTTTTAGTGTGAAGCCTGGTTCTCTAACATTCATACTACAGATTGAAAATTGACTCATTTATTCGGTTAATCGGGCACTCTAAAGCTCTTCCTGCATATAGATCACCTTGCATATAGTGTAGTTTGTCTAGGGAAAAGGTCCAATTTTGAACTGTGTTCATTATCGAAAAAATTGTAGGCGGGGCATATAAGTGATTTTTAGTTTTTTGTTTTGAAAAAGCAATTATTTACAATGTGCACGAGAAAAGCATTTGACGGTGCCCCTGAGCGATATTTGTCCAACATTCCACCTCACCTTAACCATTATCCTTCTCACCAACCTATCTATGTGTGAGTTCACCTTATTACGCGTGGCAGCACAGTACATACAGTAAGCGTCCTGGCAAAGCAGTTGCAAAAGAAAGCACACAAAACAAACAAACCAAAACTCCGCGCGCCATGTTTACATGGCAAAAACGAGTCCGAAAAAGTTTTACCTTACTTTAAAAAGAAAAGAAGAAATACGACCAGCAATTCAGAACAATACATCAAAGTATGTATAAATATATAGTACACACATGTATATGTTATTCGCACGATCGATTTTACCTTTAAAAGTCCGACTTGTTTTGCGTCTACATTGGGCGTGGCGCCAAGCGCGTCGCCAGGTCCCCATAGTTACTATTCCTGCTCTTCGAAGAACTGACTCGGGGTGTAGCACCCGCATGGACAGGACACGGCGCATCCACCCACGCATTGCTCAGCTCTGTCTTTAAGCCCCCGAAGCTCAGGTACTGCTCACCATTCAAAATTCTACACTGCTGGGTAGTTATGTGCGCGACCACGCACTGCTACTCATAGCTCTGTTTCCCATAAACATGGCACTGGGTGACGACTACCAGGATCAGCTCATGCTGGCCTTTCTCTCTGCCCCTCAGTGCTTGTAGCTTACAGATATCCGAGCACAGTTGTCACGGTTGACTTCCGGCTTAAGGGGCAATCTCACAGGCCGAGAAAATGAAATAACCAGTATATACAGTGTCTATTGGAAGCCTTCCAACACCGGCCACCTCTCCTCTCATATCTTAGATAATATTACAGACGTATGCACTGTGTTACACACTTATATATAGAAATATCCGTTCTACTCACGCCTGCATGCTTTTTAACCATTGTTCCGGCAGAGTGTTCATCGTGCCGACTGTGAAAGCCGTCAATAACCAGTCTATCGCCGTACACCGCGACTCTCCTTGCATCTTGCCTGGCCGCTCTCATGACTGGTATCAGGATTCTAGGTCGAGCTTGAATATCCCTGGGGTAATCCTCCTCGACGAAAATCCTACTCCCTCGCAGTCGTTGTTTGTGCTTCCATATCCTCTCACGGTCGGCGGAGTACGCAAAACGCACAATGATAGGCCGCTGCCTTTTGCGTCCTGCATCGGCGGCTTGCCTAGGACCCAGCCTGTGGCACCTCTGAATCCTTATATCGCCTTCCAGTTGCGGCTTGTTTTTGATGATATCCTGTATCAGAGCGACACAGTTTTCCTGTCCAGAATCCGGTTTGGTAACTCCATAGAAGACCAGATTCTCCCTTCTGCTGTAACTTTCTAGGGTCGTTAGATCATTCCTCATCTTGCCGGCTAGCTTTTCAATGTTCGACAGTCTTAGACCGGGATCCCTTTTCTCTAACTCTTTTATCTTGAGTTTCATCTCCCGATTGTCTTGTTCCAGTTCAAGCATCTTGGCGTTGTTGAAGTCGGCTGAGAGCTTGAGCTCCTGAACTTCTTTTTTGAGGTCCAATACTGCATTTTGTAGGTCAGTCATACCAGCAGACAGACCGGTCACTTTGTCTAAAATCGCCTGCAGAGTCGCGTTTGACTCTTCGTTGTAGGTCGGAGATTTCGTCTCTGGAGATGTTGCCATACTATCGTTGGTATCCAGACACGGCTGTTCGTAACAGTCCGACAGAGTTCGTTGCCTCTTGTCACTTGGATTCGTAGGTGGTGTCTTGCCACTGCTGTTTCGACGGCGTTTTTCCTTTTTCCGTCCCATGGAGACGGTCCCTAAAGGCTGCCGGCGTAACGGGTGCTACGGCCTCGCTACTGTATGCTCCACGATTATGTTTCAGTCTAATTTTTCTCTCCAGGAATATCTCTCCAAAAAGCAGCCAAGGCTCTCGATAAGCATACCTTGTGATTCACCACCAATTCATACAGCTTTCAGCCAAGTCTTGTGCACTAACATCACGGTCTTACGCGGTGAAAGTCGTGCCAAGGAGCACCGTCTGAAAGACTTACGTCCTGCCCTTCTCCGCCATCTTGGACGTTTAATGTAGTAGTTGGTGTAGTGCAGTGTAGCAGTTAGTTTTGTGTAGTGTAGTGTAGTGTAGTGTAGTGTAGTATAGCAGTGAGTCTAGTTTCATATAGCAGTTAGTGTAGTGTAGTGCAGCAGTATAATTGTGGGATAACAAACTACCAAGAGCACTGCATCTTTAGCCGCTGGTATTCTATACCAGTGTAATACCATTACAATGTGTGACAGTAGTAAGCGAGTAGCAACGATGACGGTCAGTATATTTGTTGTATTAAATGCAAAATAGATAATATATTGGCACTGATTGTGGTAATAATAAGTGGAAATGAAACAACAGCAGAAGTATAAGCCATAATAAGCCATAAGACATAGTAGTGGTGACAGTGGCCGACATAGTTGCAGTTGTAGTGGTAGTAATAAGAAAAACAAACCATAAACAATGCAATTATTACTACTATTGGCACTGGTAGTACTAGAAGTAGGGTAAGGAAGTGCACCAGTATCCATATCATTTAGAATTAGCAACGTTACCTTTCTATTCCCATTGATTTTGGGCCATTCAGTTTGACTCGTGATAATAGTTATACCAGGGGTGCCAGTTTGTCTCAGCATGATTAAGTGTAGTAGTGTTGGTAGCGGTACAGTATTCTATATAGCAGTGCCAGTTTGTCTCAGTATGATTAAGTGCAGTAATGTTGGTAGCGGCACAGTATGCTTTATAGCAGTGCCAGGCGGTCTCAGTATGATTAAGTGTAGTAGTGTCGGTAGCGGTACAGTATTCTATAAAGCAGTGCCAGTTTGTCTCAGTATGATTAAGTGTAGTAATGTTGGTAGCGGTACAGTATTCTTTATAGCAGTGCCAGGCTGTCTCAGTATGATTAAGAGTAGTAGTGTTGGTAGCGGTACAGTATTCTTTATAGCAGTGCCAGGCTGTCTCAGTATGATTAAGTGTAGTAGTGTTGGTAGCGGTACAGTATTCTTTATAGCAGTTCCAGTCTGTCTCTGTATGATTAAGTGTAGTAGTGTTGGTTGCGGTACAGTATTCTTTATAGCAGTCCCAGGCTGTCTCAGTATGATTAAGTGTAGTAGTGTTGGTAGCGGTACAGTACGTATTCTATATAGCAGTGCCAGGCTGTCTCAGTATGATTAAGTGTAGTAGTGTTGGTAGCGGTACAGTATTCTTTATAGCAGTGCCAGTCTGTCTCAGTACGATTAAGTGTAGTAGTGTTGGTAGGGGTACAGTATTCTTTATAGCAGTGCCAGGCTGTCTCAGTATGATTAAGTGTAGTAGTGTTGGTAGCGGCACAGTATTCTTTATAGCAGTGCCAGGCTGTCTCAGTGTGATTAAGTGTAGTAGTGTTGGTAGCGGTACAGTATTGTTTATAGCAGTGCCAGGCTGTCTCAGTATGATTAAGTGTAGTAGTGTTGGTAGCGGTACAGTATTCTTTATAGCAGTGCCAGGATGTCGAAGTATGATTAAGTGTTGTAGTGTTGGTAGCGGTACAGTATTCTATATAGCAGTGCCAGTCTGTCTCAGTATGATTAAGTGTAGTAGTGTTGGTAGTGGTACAGTATTCTTTATAGCAGTGCCAGTTTGTCTCAGTGTGATTAAGTGTCGTAGCGTTGGTAGTGGTACAGTATTCTTTATAGCAGTGCCAGTCTGTCTCAGTATGGTTAAGTGTAGTAGTGTTGGTAGCGGTACAGTATTCTTTATAGCGGTGCCAGGCTGTCTCAGTATGATTAAGTGTAGTAGTGTTGGTAGCGGTACAGTATTCTTTATAGCAGTGCCAGTCTGTCTCAGTATGATTAAGTGTAGTAGTGTTGGTAGCGGTACAGTATTCTTTATAGCAGTGCCATTCTGTCTCAGTATGATTAAGTGTAGTAGTGTTGGTAGCGGTACGGTATTGTTTATAGCAGTGCCAGTCTGTCTCTGTATGATTAAGTGTAGTAGTGTTGGTTGCGGTACAGTATTCTTTATAGAAGTCCCAGGGTGTCTCAGTATGATTAAGTGTAGTAGTGTTGGTAGTGGTACAGTATTCTTTATAGCAGTGCCAGTCTGTCGCAGTATGATTAAGTGTAGTAGTGTTGGTAGCGGTACAGTACGTATTCTATATAGCAGTGCCAGGCTGTCTCAGTATGATTAAGTGTAGTAGTGTTGGTAGCGGTACAGTATTCTTTATAGCAGTGCCAGACTGTCTCAGTATGATTAAGTGTAGTAGTGTTGGTAGCGGTACAGTATTCTTTATAGCAGTGCCAGGCTGTCTCAGTATGATTAAGTGTAGTAGTGTTGGTAGCGGTACAGTATTCTTTATAGCAGTGCCAGTCTGTCTCAGTATGATTAAGTGTAGTAGTGTTGGTAGCGGTACAGTATTCTTTATAGCAGTGACAGTCTGTCTCGGTATGATTAAGTGTAGTAGTGTTGGTAGTGGTACAGTATTCTTTATAGCAGTGCCAGGCTGTCTCAGTATGATTAAGTGTAGTAGTGTTGGTTGCGGTACAGTATTCTTTTTAGCAGTGCCAGGCTGTCTCAGTATGATTAAGTGTAGTAGTGTTGGTAACGGTACGGTATTCTTTATAGCAGTGCCAGGCTATCTCAGTATGATTAAGTGTAGTAGTGTTGGTAGCGGTACAGTATTCTTTATAGCAGTGCCAGGCTGTCTCAGTATGATTAAGTGTAGTAGTGTTGGTAGCGGTACAGTATTGTTTATAGCGGCGCCAAGCTGTCTCAGTATGATTAAGTGTAGTAGTGTTGGTAGCGGTACAGTATTGCTTATAGCAGTGCCAGGCTGTCTCAGTATGATTAAGTGTAGTAGTGTTGGTAGCGGTACAGTATTCTTTATAGCAGTGCCAGTCTGTCTCAGTATGATTAAGTGTAGTAGTGTTGGTAGCGGTACAGTATTCTTTATAGCAGTGCCAGGCTGTCTCAGTATGATTAAGTGTAGTAGTGTTGGTAGTGGTACAGTATTCTTTATAGCAGTGCCAGTCTGTCTCAGTATGATTAAGTGTAGTAGTGTTGGTAGCGGTACAGTATTCTTTATAGCAGTGCCAGGCTGTCTCAGTATGATTAAGTATAGCAGTGTCGGTAGCGGTACAGTATTCTTTATAGCAGTGCCAGTTTGTCTCAGTATGATTAAGTGTAGTAATGTTGGTAGCGGTACAGTATTCTTTATAGCAGTGCCAGGCTGTCTCAGTATGATTAAGAGTAGTAGTGTTGGTAGCGGTACAGTATTCTTTATAGCAGTGCCAGGCTGTCTCAGTATGATTAAGAGTAGTAGTGTTGGTAGCGGTACAGTATTCTTTATAGCAGTGCCAGTCTGTCGCAGTATGGTTAAGTGTAGTAGTGTTGGTAGCGGTACAGTATTCTTTATAGCAGTGCCAGGCTGTCTCAGTATGATTAAGTGTAGTAGTGTTGGTAGCGGTACAGTATTCTTTATAGCAGTTCCAGTCTGTCTCTGTATGATTAAGTGTAGTAGTGTTGGTTGCGGTACAGTATTCTTTATAGCAGTCCCAGGCTGTCTCAGTATGATTAAGTGTAGTAGTGTTGGTAGCGGTACAGTACGTATTCTATATAGCAGTGCCAGGCTGTCTCAGTATGATTAAGTGTAGTAGTGTTGGTAGCGGTACAGTATTCTTTATAGCAGTGCCACGCTGGCTCAGTATGATTAAGTGTAGTAGTGTTGGTAGCGGTACAGTATTCTTTATAGCAGTGCCAGGCTGTCTCAGTATGATTAAGTGTAGTAGTGTTGGTAGCGGTACAGTATTCTTTATAGCAGTGCCAGTCTGTCTCAGTACGATTAAGTGTAGTAGTGTTGGTAGGGGTACAGTATTCTTTATAGCAGTGCCAGGCTGTCTCAGTATGATTAAGTGTAGTAGTGTTGGTAGCGGCACAGTATTCTTTATAGCAGTGCCAGGCTGTCTCAGTGTGATTAAGTGTAGTAGTGTTGGTAGCGGTACAGTATTGTTTATAGCAGTGCCAGGCTGTCTCAGTATGATTAAGTGTAGTAGTGTTGGTAGCGGTACAGTATTCTTTATAGCAGTGCCAGGATGTCGAAGTATGATTAAGTGTTGTAGTGTTGGTAGCGGTACAGTATTCTATATAGCAGTGCCAGTCTGTCTCAGTATGATTAAGTGTAGTAGTGTTGGTAGTGGTACAGTATTCTTTATAGCAGTGCCAGTTTGTCTCAGTGTGATTAAGTGTCGTAGCGTTGGTAGTGGTACAGTATTCTTTATAGCAGTGCCAGTCTGTCTCAGTATGGTTAAGTGTAGTAGTGTTGGTAGCGGTACAGTATTCTTTATAGCGGTGCCAGGCTGTCTCAGTATGATTAAGTGTAGTAGTGTTGGTAGCGGTACAGTATTCTTTATAGCAGTGCCAGTCTGTCTCAGTATGATTAAGTGTAGTAGTGTTGGTAGCGGTACAGTATTCTTTATAGCAGTGCCATTCTGTCTCAGTATGATTAAGTGTAGTAGTGTTGGTAGCGGTACGGTATTGTTTATAGCAGTGCCAGTCTGTCTCTGTATGATTAAGTGTAGTAGTGTTGGTTGCGGTACAGTATTCTTTATAGAAGTCCCAGGGTGTCTCAGTATGATTAAGTGTAGTAGTGTTGGTAGTGGTACAGTATTCTTTATAGCAGTGCCAGTCTGTCGCAGTAAGATTAAGTGTAGTAGTGTTGGTAGCGGTACAGTACGTATTCTATATAGCAGTGCCAGGCTGTCTCAGTATGATTAAGTGTAGTAGTGTTGGTAGCGGTACAGTATTCTTTATAGCAGTGCCAGACTGTCTCAGTATGATTAAGTGTAGTAGTGTTGGTAGCGGTACAGTATTCTTTATAGCAGTGCCAGGCTGTCTCAGTATGATTAAGTGTAGTAGTGTTGGTAGCGGTACAGTATTCTTTATAGCAGTGCCAGTCTGTCTCAGTATGATTAAGTGTAGTAGTGTTGGTAGCGGTACAGTATTCTTTATAGCAGTGACAGTCTGTCTCGGTATGATTAAGTGTAGTAGTGTTGGTAGTGGTACAGTATTCTTTATAGCAGTGCCAGGCTGTCTCAGTATGATTAAGTGTAGTAGTGTTGGTAACGGTACGGTATTCTTTATAGCAGTGCCAGGCTATCTCAGTATGATTAAGTGTAGTAGTGTTGGTAGCGGTACAGTATTCTTTATAGCAGTGCCAGGCTGTCTCAGTATGATTAAGTGTAGTAGTGTTGGTAGCGGTACAGTATTGTTTATAGCGGCGCCAAGCTGTCTCAGTATGATTAAGTGTAGTAGTGTTGGTAGCGGTACAGTATTGCTTATAGCAGTGCCAGGCTGTCTCAGTATGATTAAGTGTAGTAGTGTTGGTAGCGGTACAGTATTCTTTATAGCAGTGCCAGTCTGTCTCAGTATGATTAAGTGTAGTAGTGTTGGTAGCGGTACAGTATTCTTTATAGCAGTGCCAGGCTGTCTCAGTATGATTAAGTGTAGTAGTGTTGGTAGTGGTACAGTATTCTTTATAGCAGTGCCAGTCTGTCTCAGTATGATTAAGTGTAGTAGTGTTGGTAGCGGTACAGTATTCTTTATAGCAGTGCCAGGCTGTCTCAGTATGATTAAGTATAGCAGTGTCGGTAGCGGTACAGTATTCTTTATAGCAGTGCCAGGCTGTCTCATTATGATTAATTGTAGTGGTGCTGGTAGCGGTACAGTATTCTTTATAGCAGTTCCAGCCTGTTTCAGTATGATTAAGTGAAGTAGTGTTGGTAGTGGTACAGTATTCTTTATAGCAGTGCCAGGCTGTCTCAGTATGATTAAGTATAGCAGTGTCGGTAGCGGTACAGTATTCTTTATAGCAGTGCCAGACTGTCTCAGTATGATTAAGTGTAGTAGTGTTGGTAGCGGTACAGTATTCTTTATAGCAGTGCCAGGCTGTCTCAGTATGATTAAGTGTAGTAGTGTTGGTAGCGGTACAGTATTCTTTATAGCAGTGCCAGGCTGTCTCAGTATGATTAATTGTAGTGGTGCTGGTAGCGGTACAGTATTCTTTATAGCAGTTCCAGCCTGTCTCAGTATGATTAAGTGTAGTAGTGTTGGTAGTGGTACAGTATTCTTTATAGCAGTGCCAGTCTGTCTCAGTATGATTAAGTGTAGTAGTGTTGGTAGCGGTACAGTATTGCTTATAGCAGTGCCAGGCTGTCTCAGTATGATTAAGTGTAGTAGTGCTGGTAGCGGTACAGTATTCTTTATAGCAGTGCCAGTCTGTCTCAGTATGATTAAGTGTAGTAGTGTTGGTAGCGGTACAGTATTCTTTATAGCAGTGCCAGGCTGTCTCAGTAGGATTACGTGTAGTAGTGTTGGTAGTGGTACAGTATACTTTATAGCAGTGCCAGTCTGTGTCAGTATGATTAAGTGTAGTAGTGTTGGTAGCGGTACAGTATTCTATATAGCAGTGCCAGTCTGTCTCAGTATGATTAAGTGTAGTAGTGTTGGTAGCGGTACAGTATTCTTTATAGCAGTGCCAGTTTGTCTCAGTGTGATTAAGTGTCGTAGCGTTGGTAGTGGTACAGTATTCTTTATAGCAGTGCCAGTCTGTCTCAGTATGGTTAAGTGTAGTAGTGTTGGTAGCGGTACAGTATTCTTTATAGCAGTGCCAGGCTGTCTCAGTATGATTAAGTGTAGTAGTGTTGGTAGCGGTACAGTATTCTTTATAGCAGTGCCAGGCTGTCTCAGTATGATTAATTGTAGTGGTGCTGGTAGCGGTACAGTATTCTTTATAGCAGTTCCAGCCTGTCTCAGTATGATTAAGTGTAGTAGTGTTGGTAGTGGTACAGTATTCTTTATAGCAGTGCCAGTCTGTCTCAGTATGATTAAGTGTAGTAGTGTTGGTAGCGGTACAGTATTGCTTATAGCAGTGCCAGGCTGTCTCAGTATGATTAAGTGTAGTAGTGCTGGTAGCGGTACAGTATTCTTTATAGCAGTGCCAGTCTGTCTCAGTATGATTAAGTGTAGTAGTGTTGGTAGCGGTACAGTATTCTTTATAGCAGTGCCAGGCTGTCTCAGTAGGATTACGTGTAGTAGTGTTGGTAGTGGTACAGTATACTTTATAGCAGTGCCAGTCTGTGTCAGTATGATTAAGTGTAGTAGTGTTGGTAGCGGTACAGTATTCTATATAGCAGTGCCAGTCTGTCTCAGTATGATTAAGTGTAGTAGTGTTGGTAGCGGTACAGTATTCTTTATAGCAGTGCCAGTTTGTCTCAGTGTGATTAAGTGTCGTAGCGTTGGTAGTGGTACAGTATTCTTTATAGCAGTGCCAGTCTGTCTCAGTATGGTTAAGTGTAGTAGTGTTGGTAGCGGTACAGTATTCTTTATAGCGGTGCCAGGCTGTCTCAGTATGATTAAGTGTAGTAGTGTTGGTAGCGGTACAGTGTTCTTTATAGCAGTGCCAGTCTGTCTCAGTATGATTAAGTGTAGTAGTGTTGGTAGCGGTACAGTATTCTTTATAGCAGTGCCAGTCTGTCTCAGTATGATTAAGTGTAGTAGTGTTGGTAGCGGTACAGTATTCTTTATAGCAGTGCCAGGCTGTCTCAGTATGATTAATTGTAGTGGTGCTGGTAGCGGTACAGTATTCTTTATAGCAGTTCCAGCCTGTCTCAGTATGATTAAGTGAAGTAGTGTTGGTAGCGGTACAGTATTCTTTATAGCAGTGCCAGGCTGTCTCAGTATGATTAAGTGTAGTAGTGTTGGTAGCGGTACAGTATTCTTTATAGCAGTGCCAGGCTGTCTCAGTATGATTAATTGTAGTGGTGCTGGTAGCGGTACAGTATTCTTTATAGCAGTTCCAGCGTGTCTCAGTATGATTAAGTGTAGTAGTGTTGGTAGTGGTACAGTATTCTTTATAGCAGTGCCAGTCTGTCTCAGTATGATTAAGTGTAGTAGTGTTGGTAGCGGTACAGTATTCTTTATAGCAGTGCCAGGCTGTCTCAGTATGATTAAGTGTAGTAGTGTTGGTAGCGGTACAGTATTCTTTATAGCAGTGCCAGGCTGTCTCAGTATGATTAAGTGTAGTAGTGTTGGTAGCGGTACAGTATTCTTTATAGCAGTGCCAGGCTGTCTCAGTATGATTAAGTGTAGTAGTGTTGGTAGCGGTACAGTATTCTTTATAGCAGTGCCAGTCTGTCGCAGTATGATTAAGTGTAGTAGTGTTGGTAGCGGTACAGTATTCTTTATAGCAGTGCCACGCTGTCTCAGTATGATTAAGTGTAGTAGTGTTGGTAGCGGTACAGTATTCTTTATAGCAGTGCCAGGCTGTCTCAGTATGATTAAGTGTAGTAGTGTTGGTAGCGGTACAGTATTCTTTATAGCAGTGCCAGTCTGTCTCAGTACGATTAAGTGTAGTAGTGTTGGTAGGGGTACAGTATTCTTTATAGCAGTGCCAGGCTGTCTCAGTATGATTAAGTGTAGTAGTGTTGGTAGCGGCACAGTATTCTTTATAGCAGTGCCAGGCTGTCTCAGTGTGATTAAGTGTAGTAGTGTTGGTAGCGGTACAGTATTGTTTATAGCAGTGCCAGGCTGTCTCAGTATGATTAAGTGTAGTAGTGTTGGTAGCGGTACAGTATTCTTTATAGCAGTGCCAGGATGTCGAAGTATGATTAAGTGTTGTAGTGTTGGTAGCGGTACAGTATTCTATATAGCAGTGCCAGTCTGTCTCAGTATGATTAAGTGTAGTAGTGTTGGTAGTGGTACAGTATTCTTTATAGCAGTGCCAGTTTCTCTCAGTGTGATTAAGTGTCGTAGCGTTGGTAGTGGTACAGTATTCTTTATAGCAGTGCCAGTCTGTCTCAGTATGGTTAAGTGTAGTAGTGTTGGTAGCGGTACAGTATTCTTTATAGCGGTGCCAGGCTGTCTCAGTATGATTAAGTGTAGTAGTGTTGGTAGCGGTACAGTATTCTTTATAGCAGTGCCAGTCTGTCTCAGTATGATTAAGTGTAGTAGTGTTGGTAGCGGTACAGTATTCTTTATAGCAGTGCCATTCTGTCTCAGTATGATTAAGTGTAGTAGTGTTGGTAGCGGTACGGTATTGTTTATAGCAGTGCCAGTCTGTCTCTGTATGATTAAGTGTAGTAGTGTTGGTAGCGGTACAGGATTCTTTATAGAAGTCCCAGGGTGTCTCAGTATGATTAAGTGTAGTAGTGTTGGTAGTGGTACAGTATTCTTTATAGCAGTGCCAGTCTGTCGCAGTATGATTAAGTGTAGTAGTGTTGGTAGCGGTACAGTACGTATTCTATATAGCAGTGCCAGGCTGTCTCAGTATGATTAAGTGTAGTAGTGTTGGTAGCGGTACAGTATTCTTTATAGCAGTGCCAGACTGTCTCAGTATGATTAAGTGTAGTAGTGTTGGTAGCGGTACAGTATTCTTTATAGCAGTGCCAGGCTGTCTCAGTATGATTAAGTGTAGTAGTGTTGGTAGCGGTACAGTATTCTTTATAGCAGTGCCAGTCTGTCTCAGTATGATTAAGTGTAGTAGTGTTGGTAGCGGTACAGTATTCTTTATAGCAGTGACAGTCTGTCTCGGTATGATTAAGTGTAGTAGTGTTGGTAACGGTACAGTATTCTTTATAGCAGTGCCAGGCTGTCTCAGTATGATTAAGTGTAGTAGTGTTGGTAGTGGTACAGTATTCTTTATAGCAGTGCCAGGCTGTCTCAGTATGATTAAGTGTAGTAGTGTTGGTTGCGGTACAGTATTCTTTTTAGCAGTGCCAGGCTGTCTCAGTATGATTAAGTGTAGTAGTGTTGGTAACGGTACGGTATTCTTTATAGCAGTGCCAGGCTATCTCAGTATGATTAAGTGTAGTAGTGTTGGTAGCGGTACAGTATTCTTTATAGCAGTGCCAGGCTGTCTCAGTATGATTAAGTGTAGTAGTGTTGGTAGCGGTACAGTATTGTTTATAGCGGCGCCAAGCTGTCTCAGTATGATTAAGTGTAGTAGTGTTGGTAGCGGTACAGTATTGCTTATAGCAGTGCCAGGCTGTCTCAGTATGATTAAGTGTAGTAGTGTTGGTAGCGGTACAGTATTCTTTATAGCAGTGCCAGTCTGTCTCAGTATGATTAAGTGTAGTAGTGTTGGTAGCGGTACAGTATTCTTTATAGCAGTGCCAGGCGGTCTCAGTATGATTAAGTGTAGTAGTGTTGGTAGTGGTACAGTATTCTTTATAGCAGTGCCAGTCTGTCTCAGTATGATTAAGTGTAGTAGTGTTGGTAGCGGTACAGTATTCTTTATAGCAGTGCCAGGCTGTCTCAGTATGATTAAGTATAGCAGTGTCGGTAGCGGTACAGTATTCTTTATAGCAGTGCCAGGCTGTCTCATTATGATTAATTGTAGTGGTGCTGGTAGCGGTACAGTATTCTTTATAGCAGTTCCAGCCTGTTTCAGTATGATTAAGTGAAGTAGTGTTGGTAGCGGTACAGTATTCTTTATAGCAGTGCCAGGCTGTCTCAGTATGATTAAGTGTAGTAGTGTTGGTAGCGGTACAGTATTCTTTATAGCAGTGCCAGGCTGTCTCAGTATGATTAATTGTAGTGGTGCTGGTAGCGGTACAGTATTCTTTATAGCAGTTCCAGCCTGTCTCAGTATGATTAAGTGTAGTAGTGTTGGTAGTGGTACAGTATTCTTTATAGCAGTGCCAGTCTGTCTCAGTATGATTAAGTGTAGTAGTGTTGGTAGCGGTACAGTATTGCTTATAGCAGTGCCAGGCTGTCTCAGTATGATTAAGTGTAGTAGTGCTGGTAGCGGTACAGTATTCTTTATAGCAGTGCCAGTCTGTCTCAGTATGATTAAGTGTAGTAGTGTTGGTAGCGGTACAGTATTCTTTATAGCAGTGCCAGGCTGTCTCAGTAGGATTACGTGTAGTAGTGTTGGTAGTGGTACAGTATACTTTATAGCAGTGCCAGTCTGTGTCAGTATGATTAAGTGTAGTAGTGTTGGTAGCGGTACAGTATTCTTTATAGCAGTGCCAGGCTGTCTCAGTATGATTAAGTGTAGTAGTGTTGGTAGCGGTACAGTGTTCTTTATAGCAGTGCCAGTCTGTCTCAGTATGATTAAGTGTAGTAGTGTTGGTAGTGGTACAGTATTCTTTATAGCAGTGCCAGTCTGTCTCAGTGTGATTAAGTGTAGTAGTGTTGGTAGCGGTACAGGATTCTTTATAGCAGTGCCAGGCTGTCTCAGTATGATTAAGTGTAGTAGTGTTGGTAGTGGTACAGTATTCTTTATAGCAGTGCCAGCCTGTCTCAGTATGATTAAGTGTAGTAGTGTTGGTAGTGGTACAGTATTCTTTATAGCAGTGCCAGGCTGTCTCAGTATGATTAATTGTAGTGGTGATGGTAGCGGTACAGTATTCTTTATAGCAGTTCCAGCCTGTCTCAGTATGATTAAGTGTAGTAGTGTTGGTAGTGGTACAGTATTCTCTATAGCAGTGCCAGTCTGTCTCAGTATGATTAAGTGTAGTAGTGTTGGTAGCGGTACAGTATTCTTTATAGTAGTGCCAGGCTGTCTCAGTATGATTAAGTGTAGTAGTGTTGGTAGCGGTACAGTATTCTTTATAGCAGTGCCAGGGTGTCTCAGTATGATTAATTGTAGTGGTGCTGGTAGCGGTACAGTATTCTTTATAGCAGTGCCAGGCTGTCTCAGTATGATTAATTGTAGTGGTGATGGTAGCGGTACAGTATTCTTTATAGCAGTTCCAGCCTGTCTCAGTATGATTAAGTGTAGTAGTGTTGGTAGCGGTACAGTATTCCTTATAACAGTTCCAGCCTGTCTCAGTATGATTAAGTGTAGTAGTGTTGGTAGCGGTACAGTATTCTTTATAGCAGTTCCAGGCTGTCTCAGTATGATTAATTGTAGTGGTGCTGGTAGCGGTACAGTATTCTTTATAGCAGTTCCAGCCTGTCTCAGTATGATTAAGTGTAGTAGTGTTGGTAGTGGTACAGTATTCTTTATAGCAGTGCCAGGCTGTCTCAGTATGATTAAGTGTAGTAGTGTTGGTAGCGGTACAGTATTCTTTATAGCAGTGCCAGGGTGTCTCAGTATGATTAATTGTAGTGGTGCTGGTAGCGGTACAGTATTCTTTATAGCAGTGCCAGGCTGTCTCAGTATGATTAAGTGTAGTAGTGTTGGTAGCGGTACAGTATTCCTTATAACAGTTCCAGCCTGTCTCAGTATGATTAAGTGTAGTAGTGTTGGTAGTGGTACAGTATTCTTTATAGCAGTGCCAGGGTGTCTCAGTATGATTAATTGTAGTGGTGCTGGTAGCGGTACAGTATTCCTTATAACAGTTCCAGCCTGTCTCAGTATGATTAAGTGTAGTAGTGTTGGTAGTGGTACAGTATTCTTTATAGCAGTGCCAGGGTGTCTCAGTATGATTAATTGTAGTGGTGCTGGTAGCGGTACAGTATTCTTTATAGCAGTTCCAGCCTGTCTCAGTATGATTAAGTGTAGTAGTGTTGGTAGTGGTACAGTATTCTTTATAGCAGTGCCAGGCTGTCTCAGTATGATTAAGTGTAGTAGTGTTGGTAGCGGTACAGTATTCTTTATAGCAGTGCCAGGCTGTCTCAGTATGATTAAGTGTAGTAGTGTTGGTAGCGGTACAGTATTCTTTATAGCAGTTCCAGGCTGTCTCAGTATGATTAATTGTAGTGGTGCTGGTAGCGGTACAGTATTCTTTATAGCAGTTCCAGCCTGTCTCAGTATGATTAAGTGTAGTAGTGTTGGTAGCGGTACAGTATTCTTTATAGCAGTGACAGTCTGTCTCGGTATGATTAAGTGTAGTAGTGTTGGTAGTGGTACAGTATTCTTTATAGCAGTGCCAGGCTGTCTCAGTATGATTAAGTGTAGTAGTGTTGGTTGCGGTACAGTATTCTTTTTAGCAGTGCCAGGCTGTCTCAGTATGATTAAGTGTAGTAGTGTTGGTAGCGGTACAGTATTCTTTATAGCAGTGCCAGGCTGTCTCAGTATGATTAAGTGTAGTAGTGTTGGTAGCGGTACAGTATTGCTTATAGCAGTGCCAGGCTGTCTCAGTATGATTAAGTGTAGTAGTGTTGGTAGCGGTACAGTATTGTTTATAGCGGCGCCAAGCTGTCTCAGTATGATTAAGTGTAGTAGTGTTGGTAGCGGTACAGTATTCTTTATAGCAGTGCCAGGCTGTCTCAGTATGATTAAGTGTAGTAGTGTTGGTAGCGGTACAGTATTGCTTATAGCAGTGCCAGGCTGTCTCAGTATGATTAAGTGTAGTAGTGTTGGTAGCGGTACAGTATTCTTTATAGCAGTGCCAGGCTGTCTCAGTATGATTAAGTGTAGTAGTGTTGGTAGCGGTACAGTATTGCTTATAGCAGTGCCAGGCTGTCTCAGTATGATTAAGTGTAGTAGTGTTGGTAGCGGTACAGTATTCTTTATAGCAGTGCCAGGCTGTCTCAGTATGATTAAGTGTAGTAGTGTTGGTAGCGGTACAGTATTGCTTATAGCAGTGCCAGGCTGTCTCAGTATGATTAAGTGTAGTAGTGTTGGTAGCGGTACAGTATTCTTTATAGCAGTGCCAGGCTGTCTCAGTATGATTAGGTGTAGTAGTGTTGGTAGCGGTACAGTATTGTTTATAGCGGCGCCAAGCTGTCTCAGTATGATTAAGTGTAGTAGTGTTGGTAGCGGTACAGTATTCTTTATAGCAGTGCCAGGCTGTCTCAGTATGATTAAGTGTAGTAGTGTTGGTAGCGGTACAGTATTGTTTATAGCGGCGCCAAGCTGTCTCAGTATGATTAAGTGTAGTAGTGTTGGTAGCGGTACAGTATTCTTTATAGCAGTGCCAGTCTGTCTCAGTATGATTAAGTGTAGTAGTGTTGGTAGCGGTACAGTATTCTTTATAGCAGTGCCAGGCTGTCTCAGTATGATTAAGTGTAGTAGTGTTGGTAGTGGTACAGTATTCTTTATAGCAGTGCCAGTCTGTCTCAGTATGATTAAGTGTAGTAGTGTTGGTAGCGGTACAGTATTCTTTATAGCAGTGCCAGGCTGTCTCAGTATGATTAAGTATAGCAGTGTCGGTAGCGGTACAGTATTCTTTATAGCAGTGCCAGGCTGTCTCATTATGATTAATTGTAGTGGTGCTGGTAGCGGTACAGTATTCTTTATAGCAGTTCCAGCCTGTTTCAGTATGATTAAGTGAAGTAGTGTTGGTAGCGGTACAGTATTCTTTATAGCAGTGCCAGGCTGTCTCAGTATGATTAAGTGTAGTAGTGTTGGTAGCGGTACAGTATTCTTTATAGCAGTGCCAGGCTGTCTCAGTATGATTAATTGTAGTGGTGCTGGTAGCGGTACAGTATTCTTTATAGCAGTTCCAGCCTGTCTCAGTATGATTAAGTGTAGTAGTGTTGGTAGTGGTACAGTATTCTTTATAGCAGTGCCAGTCTGTCTCAGTATGATTAAGTGTAGTAGTGTTGGTAGCGGTACAGTATTGCTTATAGCAGTGCCAGGCTGTCTCAGTATGATTAAGTGTAGTAGTGCTGGTAGCGGTACAGTATTCTTTATAGCAGTGCCAGTCTGTCTCAGTATGATTAAGTGTAGTAGTGTTGGTAGCGGTACAGTATTCTTTATAGCAGTGCCAGGCTGTCTCAGTAGGATTACGTGTAGTAGTGTTGGTAGTGGTACAGTATACTTTATAGCAGTGCCAGTCTGTGTCAGTATGATTAAGTGTAGTAGTGTTGGTAGCGGTACAGTATTCTATATAGCAGTGCCAGTCTGTCTCAGTATGATTAAGTGTAGTAGTGTTGGTAGCGGTACAGTATTCTTTATAGCAGTGCCAGGCTGTCTCAGTATGATTAAGTGTAGTAGTGTTGGTAGCGGTACAGTGTTCTTTATAGCAGTGCCAGTCTGTCTCAGTATGATTAAGTGTAGTAGTGTTGGTAGTGGTACAGTATTCTTTATAGCAGTGCCAGTCTGTCTCAGTGTGATTAAGTGTAGTAGTGTTGGTAGCGGTACAGGATTCTTTATAGCAGTGCCAGGCTGTCTCAGTATGATTAAGTGTAGTAGTGTTGGTAGTGGTACAGTATTCTTTATAGCAGTGCCAGCCTGTCTCAGTATGATTAAGTGTAGTAGTGTTGGTAGTGGTACAGTATTCTTTATAGCAGTGCCAGGCTGTCTCAGTATGATTAATTGTAGTGGTGCTGGTAGCGGTACAGTATTCTTTATAGCAGTTCCAGCCTGTCTCAGTATGATTAAGTGTAGTAGTGTTGGTAGTGGTACAGTATTCTCTATAGCAGTGCCAGTCTGTCTCAGTATGATTAAGTGTAGTAGTGTTGGTAGCGGTACAGTATTCTTTATAGTAGTGCCAGGCTGTCTCAGTATGATTAAGTGTAGTAGTGTTGGTAGCGGTACAGTATTCTTTATAGCAGTGCCAGGGTGTCTCAGTATGATTAAGTGTAGTAGTGTTGGTAGCGGTACAGTATTCTTTATAGTAGTGCCAGGCTGTCTCAGTATGATTAAGTGTAGTAGTGTTGGTAGTGGTACAGTATTCTTTATAGCAGTGCCAGTCTGTCTCAGTATGATTAAGTGTAGTAGTGTTGGTAGCGGTACAGTATTCTTTATAGCAGTGCCAGTTTGTCTCAGTGTGATTAAGTGTAGTAGTGTTGGTAGCGGTACAGTATTCTTTATAGTAGTGCCAGGGTGTCTCAGTATGATTAATTGTAGTGGTGCTGGTAGCGGTACAGTATTCCTTATAACAGTTCCAGCCTGTCTCAGTATGATTAAGTGTAGTAGTGTTGGTAGCGGTACAGTATTCTTTATAGCAGTGCCAGGCTGTCTCAGTATGATTAAGTGTAGTAGTGTTGGTAGCGGTACAGTATTCTTTATAGCAGTGCCAGTTTGTCTCAGTGTGATTAAGTGTAGTAGTGTTGGTAGTGGTACAGTATTCTTTATAGCAGTGCCAGTCTGTCTCAGTATGATTAAGTGTAGTAGTGTTGGTAGCGGTACAGTATTCTTTATAGCAGTGCCAGTTTGTCTCAGTGTGATTAAGTGTAGTAGTGTTGGTAGTGGTACAGTATTCTTTATAGCAGTGCCAGGCTGTCTCAGTATGATTAAGTGTAGTAGTGTTGGTAGCGGTACAGTATTCTTTATAGCAGTTCCAGGCTGTCTCAGTATGATTAATTGTAGTGGTGCTGGTAGCGGTACAGTATTCTTTATAGCAGTTCCAGCCTGCCTCAGTATGATTAAGTGTAGTAGTGTTGGTAGTGGTACAGTATTCTTTATAGCAGTGCCAGTCTGTCTCAGTATGATTAAGTGTAGTAGTGTTGGTAGCGGTACAGTATTCTTTATAGCAGTGCCAGGCTGTCTCAGTATGATTAATTGTAGTGGTGCTGGTAGCGGTACAGTATTCTTTATAGCAGTGCCAGTCTGTCTCAGTATGATTAAGTGTAGTAGTGTTGGTAGCGGTACAGTATTCTTTATAGCAGTGCCAGTCTGTCTCAGTATGATTAAGTGTAGTAGTGTTGGTAGCGGTACAGTATTCTTTATAGCAGTGCCAGTCTGTCTCAGTATGATTAAGTGTAGTAGTGTTGGTAGCGGTACAGTATTCTTTATAGCAGTGCCAGTCTGTCTCAGTATGATTAAGTGTAGTAGTGTTGGTAGTGGTACAGTATTCTTTATAGCAGTGCCAGGCTGTCTCAGTAGGATTAAGTGTAGTAGTGTTGGTAGCGGTACAGTATTCTTTATAGCAGTTCCAGCCTGTCTCAGTATGATTAAGTGTAGTAGTGTTGGTAGTGGTACAGTATTCTTTATAGCAGTGCCAGTCTGTCTCAGTATGATTAAGTGTAGTAGTGTTGGTAGCGGTACAGTATTCTTTATAGCAGTTCCAGCCTGTCTTAGTATGATTAAGTGTAGTAGTGTTGGTAGTGGTACAGTATTCTTTATAGCAGTGTCAGTCTGTCTCAGTATGATTAAGTGTAGTAGTGTTGGTAGCGGTACAGTATTCTTTATAGCAGTGCCAGGCTGTCTCAGTATGATTAATTGTAGTGGTGCTGGTAGCGGTACAGTATTCTTTATAGCAGTGCCAGCCTGTCTCAGTATGATTAAGTGTAGTAGTGTTGGTAGCGGTACAGTATTCTTTATAGCAGTTCCAGCCTGTCTCAGTATGATTAAGTGTAGTAGTGTTGGTAGTGGTACAGTATTCTTTATAGCAGTGCCAGTCTGTCTCAGTATGATTAAGTGTAGTAGTGTTGGTAGCGGTACAGTATTCTTTATAGCAGTTCCAGCCTGTCTTAGTATGATTAAGTGTAGTAGTGTTGGTAGTGGTACAGTATTCTTTATAGCAGTGTCAGTCTGTCTCAGTATGATTAAGTGTAGTAGTGTTGGTAGCGGTACAGTATTCTTTATAGCAGTGCCAGTCTGTCTCAGTATGATTAAGTGTAGTAGTGTTGGTAGTGGTACAGTATTCTTTATAGCAGTGCCAGTCTGTCTCAGTATGATTAAGTGTAGTAGTGTTGGTAGCGGTACAGTATTCTTTATAGCAGTTCCAGCCTGTCTTAGTATGATTAAGTGTAGTAGTGTTGGTAGCGGTACAGTATTCTTTATAGCAGTTCCAGCCTGTCTTAGTATGATTAAGTGAAGTAGTGTTGGTAGTGGTACAGTATTCTTTATAGCAGTTCCAGCCTGTCTTAGTATGATTAAGTGTAGTAGTGTTGGTAGTGGTACAGTATTCTTTATAGCAGTGCCAGGCTGTCTCAGTATGATTAATTGTAGTGGTGCTGGTAGCGGTACAGTATTCTTTATAGCAGTTCCAGCCTGTCTCAGTATGATTAAGTGTAGTAGTGTTGGTAGTGGTACAATATTCTTTATAGCAGTGCCAGTCTGTCTCAGTATGATTAAGTGTAGTAGTGTTGGTAGCGGTACAGTATTCTTTATAGCAGTGCCAGTCTGTCTCAGTATGATTAAGTGTAGTAGTGTTGGTAGCGGTACAGTATTCTTTATAGCAGTTCCAGCCTGTCTCAGTATGATTAAGTGTAGTAGTGTTGGTAGCGGTACAGTATTCTTTATAGCAGTGCCAGGCTGTCTCAATATGATTAAGTGTAGTAGTGTTGGTAGCGGTACAGTATTCTTTATAGCAGTGCCAGTCTGTCTCAGTATGATTAAGTGTAGTAGTGTTGGTAGCGGTACAGTATTCTTTATAGCAGTGCCAGGCTGTCTCAATATGATTAAGTGTAGTAGTGTTGGTAGCGGTACAGTATTCTTCATACCCAGTCGTATGCTGCCCTTTCGCGGACTCCGGGACAAAGCAGAACGCTTAAATGTACCATAAATATCACAGCTGTCCAGGTTTATTGCACAAACGCGAAGGGATTTACTTCCATCTCAGAGCCAATAAAGCAGATTATGTTACTATATTTGTAGTTGCATCTTATGTCGGCTTAGACAAGCATGTAGCGTCACATCAGAGCTGGCCGAATGTCTTCCCCGATGCTGTCCAGACAGGGGTAGTTGGTTAGTCTGGCATACATATGTAAGCATGTCATTTTATTGGTCGATATTTCATTTAATATATTCCATACATGTCAAAGTATACTTATACCAAAGGATAAATCTGAGGCCTCATAAATCGAAAATGTTGAAACAAACAAAGAAATATATATATAGATATATAAATATATTTTGGCGTTTTAATATACTTGATAACGGTTACAATGAAGGCGGGACGAGAGGACAATAAATGATATAACTGATATAGATGTATACTTATATAGGGGGCGGGCGGGAGGGTTCGTTACATTAAATATACAACAACTATGTACACTAATTCATATACAGGGGCGCCGGTTCCTTGATCAGGGGTGCTTCAGGGTCCACATGACTGTCCCAGCGCGTTGCCATGGCGACGTGGGACGGCTATACGTCGCCGAGCATGCTCTGTGCCCTGTTAAAGATGTCCTCCCCCGGGTAGGCCTCGCCTTCCTGGCCGCCGATCGCCGCAGACATGGGGTCTCGCTTGCCGAGGAAGGGTCGGGTGCGCTCGTCCCCTGGTCCCCTCTTGCCGAGGAACGGTCGAAGCCCCCGTTTGTCAGCCATCGAATGATCGTTGTCGTCACCGTGCTCACGCTTGTCAAGGAACGGCCGCGCCCTCTCCTCCTCCCCCTCCTCCTCCTCCTCCTCCTCCCCCTCATTCGCCTCCTCCTCTTCTTCTGCCCGCTTCCCAAGGAAGGCGTTCACCCTCCTCTTCTCTTCCTCCGTCGCCAAATCGTCCGAGAACTCGCCGCGCTTGCCTAGGAATGGTCTCGCGCGTTTATCGTCCTCGAAGTCTCGCTTGCCGAGGAACGGTCTCGCCCGCTTCAAATCCTCGTCGAGGTCCTCCTCCCCCTCCTCCAGGTCATTCCTCTTGCCCAGGAACGGCCGCATGCGCTTCTCCCCTCGGCTCTCTTCTTCGTCATAGTCTCGTTTGCCGAGGAACGGTCTGGCTCGCTTCAAGGCATCCCCCAGATCCTCAAGCTCAGTCCGTTTGCCCAGGAACGGGCGCATGCGCTTATCGCTTGCCAGGTCGTCGAGTGAACGTTTCCCTAGAAACGGACGGGCCCGCTTGCCCAGGAAGGGTCGGGCTCTCTTTTCCTCGAATCCCTCGTAGCCCAGGTATTGACGCTTGCCCAGGAACGGACGAGCACGCTTATCGTCGACGTCTTCCTCCAGGTCGTCCAAGAAGGTTCGTTTTCCCAAGAAGGGTCTCATTCGCTTGAAGTCCGCTCCTTCGTCGTCAAAGTCGCCCTGTTTCCCGAGGAAGGGCCTCATGCGCTTCGCCGTCTCAAGGTCAAGGACGTCACCCCGCTTACCTAGGAACGGTCGCGCGCGCTTTATATCATCCGACCCCACCAAATCGTCGCGTTTCCCTAAGAATGGCCGAGCGCGCTTGTCATCAATAAGGTCAGAGTTCAAAGGTGAATCGAAGGCACCGGCCGGGCGCTTCCCGAGGAAGGGTCGAAGTCCTCTTCGGTATCGGCTAATGCTCTCTTCGGCATCGCGCTTCCCCAAGAACGGCCTGGGGCGTTTCCATAGAAACGGGTTGGGCGTGTGTTGGTCTTGGCGGACGCTTCTCTTACCTAGGAAGGGACGAGGGCGCTTGCCCAAGAAGGGGTTCACTCGGCGCTTGCCCAAGAAGGGGTTCACTCGGCGCTTGCCCAAGAAGGGGTTCACTCGGCGCTTGCCCAAGAAGGGGTTCACTCGGCGCTTGCCCAAGAAGGGGCTCACTCGGCGCTTGCCCAGGAAGGGGTTCACTCGGCGTTTCACCTCTTCCACCTGACCCCAAGTTGCGTCGTCAAGGTCAGGGAAGAAGGTCTCGACGGGAGAGCGCTTCCCGAGGAAGGGGCGCGCTCTGTTGGTGACGTAAGGTCTCGTGTCCCTCACCCACACCGTAGCCCCTTTGTTGTCGTTGTTGCTCTGCCGCCAGGGCGCCCTCTTTTCGAGAGAGTCCGGCGCCACATGTTGCTCCTGCATTTGCTGCATCGACCACGTGGTCAGGAAGGCCTCACACATGTGACCCACTTCTGGTGACACACAACACACTTCCGGTGAGAATCCGACGAGAGTCTCGGCGCAAGCCACGCAGGCGGCGACGAGAACATCCGGAGAATCGGCGCATGCGCCCTGTAGCAAGTCTAATGATTTATCCAGAGTATTGCGGTTGTTGTTATCGTTTTCGTCGAGTGTTGTCAGGGTGACGGCTGACACGGGTGGCGCGGTCACGGCAGCCAGCAACAGTACCATCGCTCCGGTCCAGAGCCGGGCCATGCTCTGTGGGCCAGAAAACAACACCCAGGTTATAGCATTAATAAACACAGCAGTACCATCGCCCCGGTCCAGAGCCGGGCCATGCTCTGTGGGCCAGAAAACAACACCCGGGTTATAGCATTAATAAACACAGCAGTACCATCGCCCCGGTCCAGAGCCGGGCCATGCTCTGTGGGGGAGAAAACAACACCCGGGTAATAGCATTAATAAACACAGCAGTACCATCGCCCCGGTCCAGAGCCGGGCCATGCTCTGTGGGCCAGAAAACAACACCCGGGTTATAGCATTAATAAACACAGCAGTACCATCGCTCCGGTCCAGAGCCGGGCCATGCTCTGTGGGGGAGAAAACAACACTCGGGTTATAGCATTAATAAACACAGCAGTACCATCGCCCCGGTCCAGAGCCGGGCCATGCTCTGTGGGCCAGAAAACAACACCCGGGTTATAGCATTAATAAACACAGCAGTACCATCGCCCCGGTCCAGAGCCGGGCCATGCTCTGTAGGGAAGAAAACAACACCCGGGTTATAGCATTAATAAACACAGCAGTACCATCGCCCCGGTCCACAGCCGGGCCATGCTCTGTGGGGGAGAAAACAACACCCGGGTTATAGCATTAATAAACACAGCAGTACCATCGCCCCGGTCCAGAGCCGGGCCATGTTCTGTGGGGGAGAAAACAACACCCGGGTCATAGCATTAATAAACACAGCAGTACCATCGCCCCGGTCCAGAGCCGGGCCATGCTCTGTGGGCCAGAAAACAACACCCGGGTTATAGCATTAATAAACACAGCAGTACCATCGCCCCGGTCCAGAGCCGGGCCATGCTCTGTGGGGGAGAAAACAACACCCGGGTTATAGCATTAATAAACACAGCAGTACCATCGCCCCGGTCCAGAGCCGGGCCATGCTCTGTGGGGGAGAAAACAGCACCCGGGTTATAGCATTAATAAACACAGCAGTACCATCGCCCCGGTCCAGAGCCGGGCCATGCTCTGTGGGGGAGAAAACAACACCCGGGTTATAGCATTAATAAACACAGCAGTACCATCGCCCCGGTCCACAGCCGGGCCATGCTCTGTGGGGGAGAAAACAACACCCGGGTTATAGCATTAATAAACACAGCAGTACCATCGCCCCGGTCCAGAGCCGGGCCATGCTCTGCGGGGGAGAAAACAACACCCGGGTTATAGCATTAATAAACACAGCAGTACCATCGCCCCGGTCCAGAGCCGGGCCATGCTCTGTGGGGGAGAAAACAACACCCGGGTTATAGCATTAATAAACACAGCAGTACCATCGCCCCGGTCCAGAGCCGGGCCATGCTCTGTGGGGGAGAAAACAACACCCGGGTTATAGCATTAATAAAAACAGCAGTACCACCGCCCCGGTCCAGAGCCGGGCCATGCTCTGTGGGGGAGAAAACAACACCCGGGTTATAGCATTAATAAACACAGCAGTACCATCGCCCCGGTCCAGAGCCGGCCATGCTCTGTGGGGGAGAAAACAACACCCGGGTTATAGCATTAATAAACACAGCAGTACCATCGCCCCGGTCCACAGCCGGGCCATGCTCTGTGGGGGAGAAAACAACACCCGGGTTATAGCATTAATAAACACAGCAGTACCATCGCCCCGGTCCACAGCCGGGCCATGCTCTGTGGGGGAGAAAACAACACCCGGGTTATAGCATTAATAAACACAGCAGTACCATCGCCCCGGTCCAGAGCCGGGCCATGCTCTGTGGGCCAGAAAACAACACCCGGGTTATAGCATTAATAAACACAGCAGTACCATCGCCCCGGTCCAGAGCCGGGCCATGTTCTGTGGGGGAGAAAACAACACCCGGGTTATAGCATGAATGAAGAATACTGTGCCCGTATCACCAATTCTCGCTGAATATACGAGCAAAATTACCGGTCAAAGCCAATTAACGGAATCTATTCGACTGCGCATGCGTACCCTTTGTACAGACGTCCAAGTCTCGCGGCCTCGCGTATTTCATCAGGCGAAGAAACCACCGACCTTCTGTAATTGACACCCCACACCCTCCACCTCCCACGGCCTCCAACAGTGATGCGTTTTTGAATCACAGACTGGTACCATATTCCCTTGCACCCCCACAGTGCCCCTCCACCCATACCCCACCTGCCCCCCCCCCCCCCGCTGTCGCTACCCCCTCCGACTCCCCTCCCCCCCCTTCCGCCGATCTGTGGCGCCTCGGCTGCACAAGGCAGCGAGAGGAACTGCCAAGAAGACCTATTGGGCTAGGAACATCACCGGAAGTTAACACACATCCTTCCACTTCCGGCGCGTTAAAGGACACGCCGCTCCGCCTCTGGCGGTCATTTGTGATTGGCTGGCGCTATCGATCAAGTGGTATCCGGTGGCTGGGGGGTGGCACGTGGCCAGGCATGACAAGCGCCTCATACTTGACCGATCAGAGGAAGGCGCAAGCGACTGGTGGTAACTAACCGCTTTACATATACACGTTGACTGGGACAACGCGTACGGGAGGCTAACGGCTGTCTGCATTTTTACCGCTGTAAATCAACGACTGAAGGCGGGGCCGGCCAGGTAGCTCAGCGGGCTAGAGCGCTCGCCTCGAGTGCTCTGGTCACCTGAGAGCGGCGCGCGGATCGGTGGTTCGAGCCCCGCTGTGGTTATCTCTATATGGTCGCAGGATCAAGATCCCATGTCGCTTTTCGCAAAGAGTAGGGGGTTACCCCTCGGGACATGGCTCCACTCTCCCTTCATTCTCCCATTGACGCGACATCAGCAGAAATGGTGCAAGCGTCCTGAATAAACAACCAACCAACCAACTCCTAAAGGCAGGCAGAGCGCTGGACAGACAAACATATATTGCCAATGCAACAGCAGTGTCTCTCAGTGGCCGAGTGTTGCTGATGGATATGGCAGTGAGGCGGTACTGTAAAATGTGCGTCAAATTGGATGGGACGACTTTCTAAGGATTGTTTTAGGAATGCTAGGGAACTTCTCCAAGGCATTATATAGCTACTGACTATTGAACACCTCAAAGCACTGGAATGTATAATTATTCTCTTTATAACACTAACGAAAATGACCACTCATATAATTTAAAAGTTCATGTAATGACGTGTTATGATTGTCTATTTAATGACTAATTATTGTCTACCAAGGCAAATATTTAGCTCCGTCATATTACTATTTGTTCTTTTAAAACATTGACACATTCTGTGTGAACAATATATGCACAGATTTAATATCAGGTGTGTTTCCCGCTCTACACTATGAAATACCGAACTTCACTTATAGCGAATCTTAAGTGTACACCCCCCCCCCACTCCCCTATACTCTGGGAAGGAAGACATGGGATATATATCCTGCACAAACACAAGTAGCTGCGCAGGTGAGGCTCGAACCCCGCACCGCAGGATTGGGTTGGCACAGCACACCAGCCAATAGCCGAGCGCGCTGCCAATTGGGCCACAGGGTGACCCCGGTTCTCCCGCTGGCATCCACTAGCTCCATTCTTTTGATGTCTATTATCAGTCAATTTCACAAAGCATACACAGTTTATTTGAATCTTATGCCTGGTATTTTTGTCCACCCGCTCCGAGTTACGTGAGTGCGCCACAGAGTTCTAGAGAATGTCGTTGTCGCATCCGAGAAGCGATGATTGTCATGTGACAGGTCCTGTCGATAACATAGCGATCATCATGCTATCAGAGCCACGCGGAAGTAGGCCACTCAGATGGAAGTGGCAATGCATATGGAACATAATCTGACCCTTGACGATGGCGGAGTGTTGTGGTACTGTAAGGTGGATGCGTTGGCAGGGCGCCGCCTGGCGGGAGAAGGTAACAACATGATGGCCCGCTATATAAGCTCCATAAGGACCGACAGATGGGGTGTTTGGGCGGGGGTAGGGGTGGATGGCGGGGGGGGGGGGGTGTAGCAACCGAAGATAGGGTAACGATGCCACGGCGACATAATCGTAAGGTGACCCAGTGGCGACCAGGACGCGAACTACACCGTGGGTGGGCTATTTGCGACCCGAGCGCCCTCTGTTGTGCGGTGATCGTTTGATTAGCACGTTGGTCGTCACCCTAGCGGCGAGAGCTGGAATCAAAGGACACGACAGGCAATTGCCACTATTTGATGGTCAATTTGCCAGACCTCATGGGCACTGATTGCGTCGAATGGGGGTGGCCGATAGGGACACTGGGAGTGGGGGGTGGCGGCGGTGGCGGGGGGGTGGGGAGTATGGCTACGCTACCGGCCGCAAAAAGGCTGGGTCGGGTGGGTAAAGGGCGATTGCCGCTATATGCGCTGCTGTTGTAGTGGGGCGGGCCGGCGATCGTGGCCGCTAGGGGGCGTTGGGGGTGGCTGCCATCAGAGGCGCTGTAGGCACACGGAGATCGGTTTGTGAGTGAGCGAGAGAGCTAGAGGACGGTCGGTTCGTTATGGAAGTCATTGTTGTCGCCAATGACTTGTCACTGGAAGCCCTGACTCACCCCACCCCACCCCTCCTCCTCTTCCCTCCATCGTCATCGCCCTCCTCACCTTACCATTGTCTCCTGACTATCTCCTGTGAGCTGGCTGTGACTCACCTCCTCCCTCCCCCGAACAACTCACCCCTCAAACCCCTCAGCTAGTCAATATCACGTCACGTCCGTAGCCACATCCCACCCCCTTCTACCACCACCCCCCACTCTGGGCCTGTCACCCCCATCCCATCCCGCCCCACCACACCACACCCCCAACCATACCCCAGTCACATACACGCGCAGAAGGCGCATCGACGTAAAACACCCATTTGTGGAATTTGTCGCCAAAACATCTCCGAGAAGCACACTTTTTTCTGCCCTATCATGCCATCTCCGCTTGATAGTTAACGCAGCTAACTGTAGCCTGGAAACCCTTCAAGCGGTCGAGACAGGGGAAAATACTACAGGCAGCAGTAGGCCTACGCCATTAGCCTTTCGGATACAACAAGAACTCAGAAAACAGTCAGATAATAACGGGTCGAAGAGCAGAGATTTACCCGAGCGACCTCACGGGCAACATGCGCCCCCACCCACCTCTTCCCCCAACCACCCCTGTCTCCACTCTAGATGAACAGGAAATGCCCGTGAGGGGTGATTGATGTTTGGGCCAATTCGGTGCACCGTTAAGGTAGTAGTAGTAGCAGTAGAATAATTTAAGTGACACTTGGCATGAAACACTACATAATATACACTATACATGTGTGAATACAATAGTGGGGTAAAATACCAGCCTGAACAGCTTACGAGTCACTATCATCTAAAGAGTAGCACTATACTATTATGTATAATGTTACTGGTATAATATGCTTCGTCGCTTAACAAATGAGTAGTTTACATAGTTTGAGGTATTTTTTGCAAACTATATGGACGTTCGTTAACAGAAATGTCCTCCTGTTTGGAATAAGAAGGAAAAGCCAGGGCCGAGCCAATGAACAGCTACGACAATGAGATGAAGGAAACAAGCAGCTCTCTCCAGACACACGGGTGCTGGTGCGAACCCACGACCTGTTGATCTACAGGCAGACAGCGCAGCAGATGTGGCACTGCCTCCCCCCCCACCCCCACCAACCGCCCTAATCGCTAGCTTCCCTGACCGCTGAGGACTCCATTCATAACGCGACTGCAAGGTTTTGCCGCTAATCCCAATCCTCCTGGATTATCCCAATCCCTGAACCCTGGAAGAGGTAATCCGTGCAACCCCGGTGACACCCTAGCTCTCATGGAGGTGGCAGGGGTGGGGGGGGGGGGGTGGGATAAACGAGGCGCGACTTTATACTGACAAAACAATAACAATGACAGGGCTTCGGGGGAATAATGCCATCACCTCCAGCCCTGTTGTCGCTCTCACCGTGCATCAGATTTCTGCCACCACCCGCCACTCAGTACACTTGAGCAGTTACCGCCCTTGTCTCGATCAGTTACCGCCCTTGTCTCGATCAGTTACCGCCCTTGTCTCCATCAGTTACCACCCTTGTCTCCATCAGTTACCACCCTTGTCTCGATCAGTTACCGCCCTTGTCTCGATCAGTTACCGCCCTTGTCTCCATCAGTTACCACCTTTGTCTCGATCAGTTACCGCCCTTGTCTCCATCAGTTACCACCCTTGTCTCGATCAGTTACCACCCTTGTCTCGATCAGTTACCGCCCTTGTCTCCATCAGTTACCACCCTTGTCTCGATCAGTCACCACCCTTGTCTCGATCAGTTACCGCCCTTGTCTCCATCAGTTACCACCCTTGTCTCGATCAGTCACCACCCTTGTCTCGATCAGTTACCGCCCTTGTCTCCATCAGTTACCACCCTTGTCTCGATCAGTTACCACCCCCTCTCTGTAATAACCCCTCCGTGTAACAACCCCCTCCCTGTAACAACTCCCTCCCTGTAACAACCCCCTCCCTGTAACAACCCCCTCCCTTTCGCAACCCCCTCTCTGTAATAACCCCTCCGTGTAACAACCCCCTCCCTGTAACAACCCCCTCCCTGTAACAACTCCCTCCCTGTAACAACCCCCTCCCTGTAACAACCCCCTCCGTGTAACAACCCCCTCCGTGTAACAACCCCCTCCGTGTAACAACCCCTCCGTGTAACAACCCCCTCCGTGTAACAACCCCTCCGTGTAACAACCCCCTCCGTGTAACAACCCCCTCCCTGTAACAACCCCCTCCCTGTAACAACCCCCTCCCTGTAACAACCCCCTCCCTGTAACAACCCCTCCGTGTAACAACCCCCTCCCTGTAACAACCCCTCCGTGTAACAACCCCCTCCGTGTAACAACCCCCTCCGTGTAACAACCCCTCCGTGTAACAACCCCCTCCGTGTAACAACCCCCTCCGTGTAACAACCCCCTCCGTGTAACAACCCCCTCCCTGTAACAACCCCTCCCTTCCAGTGCCTCTACCCTGCGCCCTCCCCCCTCCCACTCCCACCCATCGATCCTCACCCCTACCAAAAAAACTGCCGCCAAACTTCCCCCCTAATCCAAGGTCACCCGAAGGTCATTTGCAACTAGACATGCCAGCGTCGCGGGGCGATAGACTTCCGGTTGAAGAGCTACTGGGGTAAGGGTTATTACCGACCCCGCCCCCCCCCCCCCCCCCGGCGGACCCAAGACACTTGTCCCCCACATAGTCCAGGGTTCGACCCATCTGTCTTCTCACCTTTTAACTTCTGCTAACGTAATGGCCGCCTTGCCTTGTTGACTGGCGATCGAAGGGCTCAAGGCTAGGAAGGCCACCGTAGCACCCTCACCCGGGTTGTGAAGGGGGGTCGGGGTGAACTGGAGGGCGGGGGGAGGGGTGGCATGGGGAGGGGACAATTGGTACTTGGAGATGGAGACGGGGGCGGAGGCGAGGGCGAGGAAGGAAAGGTAGCGTGGGCGACGGCGGGGGCGGCGGTGGGGGTGGCGGCGTGGGTGGGGCGAGGTAAAAAGTTTGCCGGGGCGGGGACGGGGGCGGGGGCAAGGGCGGGGGTTCGAGAGTTAAACGGTGGCATGCCTATGCTAATCCCAGACGCCGTTGGCTTACAAATAAAACCCATGTCTATATGATCAACCAGCCGTTTCTCACACCCACACCTAGGCAGCCCTAATCCATACCCTAAGGCCGTGCACCTACTCTCCATAGCTCATCCTAAGCTACGGTCCAGCTATACCCATCCCAAAAGATCAATTTGTAAATTATCTTCCCGTGTTAAGGGTATGCCCTTCAACGCACGTGCGTAGAGTGCCAAGGGCTGGGTCTCGTCATTTACAGGCCTAAAGGTGCTCATAAGACAATCTTTCATCTACATGACAGATGTAAACCATATAAACAAAATTCCTATTCGTGCGAACCCATAGGGTGCATTATCTGGTCGTCTAGCAAGCTCCCCGCACCGTGGCGCTACGCAAGCTCTGCTTTTACCGCTGCTGTCGGCCGGGGGCAAATTTCAAGATTCTTAAAAAACGGTCAAACCAGCTGTAATTTCTTACTACATTATAATTTTCAAGAATAAAACCTAAGAAAAAACGAGCTCTGTGTATTTAATATAGCAAAATACATCTTGTACCACTTTGAAAAATTTCTAATTGAGAGTGAACTCTTTCTTTTTATTACCTGAGACCGTGTTATCAGGCTTAGGCTGGGTCCCCGGCACTAATTTGTAGAAATGCGCGACGCATTTTACCTATCAATTTGCGCAGCGCCGCCCTGGCGAGCGAGTGTGAAAATACATTGAGGAAGTAGGCGACAACAGAGATATAATGGAGCCCTAGCGGAGTGAGTCGAGGGCAGAGAGTGGTCGTCCAGGTGTTACACGACTTACACGTTATGATTCTGTGCACATGTCCCAATTTGGATTACGTAATACACAGGAAAGCCACCACATACAATTTATTATACAATATGTTTATGTTTATGTAATAAGTACCTAAATAAAGGGTTTTCCATTTTCAGTTAAATTAAAATATTTATCCTGGGGAATTTGTTGTAAAGCCTAAATGTCCTCACGTAGTCCCATTGTACCAAGTACCACTGCTCCCTCCTAGACACGTGACACTTTCGCCTGTCACCCTGTTCCATCTAACACCTGATGACGTCACGGGCTGTAGCCATGTGTCCAGGGTCTCTCGCCTCGGACATGTTACACCTCGCAGCCACTCTCCTTCCCTCCCCCCCCCCCCTTCCTGGTCCATACCCTGCTCCTACCCCCGCGCTGCCCCCCCCCCCCACCACTGCTCCTCCCTCCCACTGTCTTTCACCATCGCAGGTGTAAAATATCCGAAACGCCTTAAAGGCAATTTCCGTCCTATTTGATTGGCTCTTACATTGGACCATTTTCACCATCTCACTACAAAACCTGCCCCACTGCCCCTTCCCCCACCTTCTACCCTCACGTACTCCACCTTCTTCTTCTCCTCACGCCATTGCAGCCCGCCACTTCACCCCCACCCCATTGCAGCCCGCCACCCCACCCACTCACCCGTCGATAGTCTGCGCCCCACGCTGGGCACTGCTGTGAATAAATAGAGGCCGGCCGGTCAATAAATACCAATGCTATAATATTGCCATTCCTGATGGGGCAAATCAAACAAGTCCAGTCCATAATGGATACGCTAATGCGCGTATCCCTACACCCATCCACCCACCCACATTGCCTGAGGCAACACCACCTCAATTCTAGACTCCAAGCCATCTACTAGCGCCAGTCCCTTAAGCCCCCTGATCCCCACACCCACCTCCCGTCCACTCCTGCTCTCCTCCCCCCCCCCCATGTCGTCTGCCTTATCACCCATACTTCCGCAGATAATCTTTCCCGGCTCCCCATCGTTTCTCTGATTTCTGTATGCGGCGATCTGTGCCATAGAAATAATGCCTAGCTACCTGCCAACCGCCCACCTATACGCCGCTTGCTACCTGGCGCCCCCCCCCCGCCCACCTCTGCATCCGGCCCCACTCCCCACGTGCTCCAGACGAGACACAACACCGAACCACCTGCACGAGCGGGCAGCGAGCGCCCCAGACAACAATGCCCCAGCCAGGGCCTAGCGACAATAAGGTGACACAGTGTTATCGACGTCCAGAAAATAATCTAACAGGTTATCGACAAAATCTCGACTCCGGAGCGGAAACGACCGTCACCGGGCCGCGCAGGGGCAAAACCGCTAAGGCAGGGAGACTGGCTTAATTGGTCGTAATTGCAGTTGACGCTACCTTTTGTCCCGGGTGGCTGGTGAGCACAACGGTATAGGGCAGACACAATTATCTCGGCCTGGAACGACAATATTTATTGTACTTCCACGGTTAGTGACCGAGGATTAGAGACAAGCAGGCACGGGCAGGAACAATATACAACGCTATGCTGGCTGTAGATTGTATATTCAGGACGGTTTAATCACTTTTGGTCATATCGCGTCAATGGCAGAAGGAAGGGGGAGTGGAGCCATGTCCCCGGGGGTAACCCCCTACTTTTTGCGAAGAAGGACATGAGATATTTACCCTGTGACCACACAGACATGGCCACAGCGGGGCGCGAACGACCGATCCACGTGCCGTTAGGCTCTCAGGTGGCCAGAACACTCATTACAAGGCGAGCGCTCTAACCCACTGAGCTACCGGGCTTTGACACGCAGCGTGCGCAGCATTGGTTCCAGCAAACATTTTGCCAGTGATAGAATAGCAAGCAACAACTCGCCTACTCACTAAACTGATATGTTTTAAAATATCAGTTTTATAATAACCTTAATATCTTGCACAGACTATTTTCCTGGAATCATAGGCCAAGGTCAGATTGACCAGTCTAATTTCCTGGAATCATAAGTCAATATCAGATTGACCAGCCTGTTGGCGGAGGCAGACGTTGCGCCCAAGTTGTCGTATATATATAGAAGGACTGCCCCCCAGCAACATTAAGGAATTACCAAAAGACCAAGGGATTCTTTACATCAAAGCGATCAATGCAGCACGCGAACCTCCTACACACGAGGCACTGTATTGTCACCCACGCACGCGAGATGACTTGTGACATCACGTGACAGAGTTTTGCCTCGAGGTCGAACAATGGACCCCCATCGCTGGTATTATCGCCCATTGAATGGATATGACGTTGGGGAAACGTTGTGCGGACGTCGTGTCCGTGCTTTGTGCCGAGTTCTGGCGCATGTCATACTTGCTAAATGTTACCAGTGACATTCAGAACTGAGCACGTGGAAGTGTTCTAATGGGTGTCTAAACTCAGGGGTCGGACACGTCGTCTTCATCCCTCTGTTAGGGCTAGTGCCATATGATACATCAAGGCAGCCACCTTTTCTATATGTAATGTAGCTTTGAGAAGATACAGCCACCTTTTCTATATGTAATGTACCTTTGAGAAGATACAGCCACCTTTTCTATATGCAATGTAGCTTTGAGAAGATACAGCCACCTTTTCTATATGTAATGTACCTTTGAGAAGATACAACCACCTTTTCTATATGCAATGTAGCTTTGAGAACATACAACCACTTTTTCTATATGTAATGTAGCTTTGAGAAGATACAGCCACCTTTTCTATATGTAATGTACCTTTGAGAAGATACAGTCACGTTTTCTGTATGTAATGTAGCTTTGAGAACATACAACCACTTTTTCTATGCGTAATGTAACTTTGAGAAGATACAGCCACCTTTCCTATATGTAATGTAGCTTTGAGAAGATACAGCCACCTTTTCTATATGTAATGTACCGTTGAGAAGATACAGCCACCTTTTCTATATGCAATGTAGCTTTGAGAAGACACAGTCACCTTTCCTATATGTAATGTAGCTTTGAGAAGATACAGCCACCTTTCCTATATGTAATGTAGCTTTGAGAAGATACAACCACTTTTTCTATATGCAATGTAACTTTGAGAAGATACAACCAATTTTCGATATGTAATGTAGATTTCAGAAGATACAGTCACGTTTCCTATATGTAATGTAGCTTTGAGAACATACAACCACTTTTTCTATGCGTAATGTAACTTTGAGAAGATACAGCCACCTTTCCTATATGTAATGTAGCTTTGAGAAGATACAGCCACCTTTTCTATATGTAATGTAGCTTTGAGAAGATACAGCCACCTTTTCTATATGTAATGTACCTTTGAGAAGATACAACCACCTTTTCGATATGCAATGTAGCTTTGAGAAGACACAGTCACCTTTCCTATATGTAATGTAGCTTTGAGAAGATGCAGCCACCTTTCCTATATGTAATGTAGCTTTGAGAAGATACAGCCACCTTTTCTATATGTAATGTAGCTTTGAAAAGATACAGCCACCTTTTCTATATGTAATGTAGCTTCTGAGAAGATGCAGGCGAGACAAGTTATCATGGTATCGCGTTGTGAACCTCGCTTACCTGGAGGGCTAATTACGATTTGTGAAAGACGATTGGTTTTGAGAAAAACAGGACATGGGTTTCGTTCCGAGATGCCGGGTGGGGGAGGCGGATGGGGTGAATGGAGGGAGGAGTGAGTGGTTGGGGAAGGGGGCGCGTACAGGTAGATAACCGGCGAATTTGACCCCAGGGGTCGCTGATATGGGCTGGCAGGGAGGGGAAGGGGGGGGGGGTGGAGAGTGGAGGGGCACCCACAGAATAACCGTGAATCTTCCACTGGTTCGGTAGACATCAAACCCAGCTGGGTGGCGGTATCTCTCTGTTGTGTCGGTCAATGGCGGGTATGTGAAGGCTCATAACAGACTACACCCGAAGGAAGCCAGACAGTGACTCTCTACCGGTCTTAACCCCTCTCCCCACGCACCCCCGCCCCCCCCCCCCATCCCCGCTCGCCATCTCTCCAAAAGGTATAGCGAACTGCGAGGGGAGAGGAAGGAAGGGAGGGGGGGGATGGAAGGACGGGGCGATCCAGTCAGGAGTGCTTTCCGTCCCGACTTACTCACTTCCTGTTCACGTAGCGAGGCTAGCTGTGGCCGGGATTTCCCGTTTGATCCTCCCGCGATCCCCACGCGAACCTTATTTGGGGCGCCCCCTGCCGGCCAATGGCGGCATCCGCGAGCGGACGCGAGAACCACGCGACAAGGTCACGTGTTCCGGGCCGGGTGACCCTCAAGGAGACATCGTGGCCGACCCGGCGGGTATGACCAAGTTTGCTTCCTCGAAACAGGGAAGAGGGGTGTTGGGGTGTATGGTGGTGGGGGTGGCGGGGGTGTCGGGGGTGGAGTGGGAAAGAGGTGCTGATAAGTCGTGGGAGAATTGTGAGGGTGCCAGCAGCCGGCGTGGGGGTGTAACCCACCCCTTGTGGGTGGATTCGTGCGGATGTCACCCGCTCGACTCTTTGGAGCGATTTGGAACCCGGTCGTATATCGCATCATCCGGGTTCTTGCGCTTTTTCTCGCTCTCTCTCACTCAGTGTCTCGCGAAGATCTCGCCTAGGAAAGAAAAGCTGGCCGAGGGGAACCCCAGAGTCATGTCATCCGGGGGAAAGGAAAACTTAGAGTGTTAAAAAGAAAACTTAGCGACTTAAGGAGACCCCGACAAGTACTCTTGTCTCGGCTTGTGCCATGAGTGTCACCGAGATTCTCACCCTGCGTGACCCGCCCGCCCCACTCCAGCCCCCCCCCCCACCCCACCGGCCCACTGGGCCCTACTCCAGTGTCCCAGGTCCGTCTCTTCAGGTTTAAACCCAACACGAGCATGAACAAGGAGCTATGGAGAGCCGGACTGGGTTTCATGCGTGGGGGGACAGAGAGATAGGCATGAGTAGGAGACGTGCACGGAGAGGGAGGGGGGGGGGGGAGAAGGGGTGAAACGGGAGTGAGAGTCAAAGAGAGAAGGACGAAACGAGGAGCAGACTGGCCAGCTTTAGCCCCAGTCCAGATGACGGTCGTAGGCGAGTTGACTCAGATCCGCGTAGTGCACCAAGTTTTTCTCCGGATGGGTCAAAATTAACTTGCAGTAAAGTAGAACTGCGGTGACCGGAATAGACTAAGCGAACGTTTCTCATATGACTCTGTTAGGACGCTTTAAGCACTTTTGGTCATATCGCGCCAATGGGAGAAGGAAGGGAGAGTGGAGCCATGTCTCCGGGGGTAACCCCCTACTCTTTACGAAGAAAGACATGGGATCTTTATCATGCGACCACACAGACATGGCCACAGCAGGGCTCGAACCACCGATCCACGCGCCGTTAGGCTCTCGGGTGACCAGAGCACTCAATGCGAGCGCTCTAGCCCACTGAGCTATCGGGGCGGCCCCTGACTGTGTTAGGAGGCGTCTTCATTGTATATTCCGAAGAAGCAGTATAAAATGAAAACAAAATGCGGACATTGTGTGGAAGGGCGCTCGTAGAAAAAATGACTTTGATATTGTTGACCACGCGATGGCTCTCGCATAGTCGTCAGTTTTTACACTGTCCTCGGGCGGAACACACACAAGCCGAGGTCTGTAACCATTACATTGTAAAATGCATGCGTTGTTATATCGATGGTAAAGGCCAAGAACTATGAGTAGACGTAACACACAAGAACGTAACATTTTCCCTTACGCCTTGAAGCTGTCCCTGAGGAATTGCTCCAGTTGGCACAATATGGTAACGATAAGATCCCATCAAGCTGGCGGACAGCGTTCATACTCTTTCCGCATCGCTCACGTGGTGCTCATACCTTTCATTTAAAGCAATGAACTAAGGCTTGGCCGACGTCACAGAGAGACACCTACACACAAAGGGAGAGAATGAAAGGAGCTCTTAAATGAATGACTCGCGTCGGGTGACCACTAATGGACCTCTGGCTATACCTGATCAGGGGGATATCCCCATCTTGTCTTCTTTTCTATCCTCAACGGTAGACCCCCCCCCACACACACTTTTCCCCCAGCCAAGACTGCATCTTTTCTCTACCAACAATTCGCATCATACAGCCCCCGCCCCCTCCCCCCGGCCACTATCTTTCCACGTACATGCAACCCCCGGCCCCCTCAGCCCCGCCCCACAATCCATGTATATGACGCATTCATTACCCTCACATCCCACCCACGACCAGTAATACCCTGACTGACACCCGTGTATCAATACTAACCACCGCCCGTGGCGTTTGTGGCGAAATATAACGAATAGCCCACAATGCCTCGTGGTACATGGGACAGGTCGTTAAACGCGCTGACGGCAGAACGGTAGCCAGCCTTGCTATCCCAGGTCCCAATCCCCGCTCGCTCCTCAGGCGGCGCCGTCACCTGAGGCTGCAGTCGATTCAGGTGCGCCGTGGCGGAGGCGTAGGCGGCTGGGCCGGCCATTATTGCATCACCAAGGCCGAAGGGCTTTCCGGTGCGGGCTCTCCGGCCCGATGACCGGTCTTTGTGGGCGGCAGACCCTTGCGAATCAGGGTCACTTCCTGGTCACAGCACGGAGGCAATGAGAGGCCAAGTAATTGTCACACCCAGTGCTGGGGTGGGGGGGTGGGGGAGGTGTTGGCGTGACTGGGGCGCAGCGGTTAATTTCTACTCTCTCCACCACTATCACCATGCTCCTTTTCCTCTCCCAGGTCCACGCACCCTCCACCCCACACCCACCTTCCATCCCCATCCAGCAATGCATGCCCTGCTCTTCTCGTCTCACCCTACCCTGTTTTTGTCGTTAATTTTGTTTGGGCATTTTCTGTGACACTTTCGAGTTGTTTTGATTCCCCGCTGGTGTGACACAACCTATAACCTCTCCCCCCACTCGCGCCATTCCCCCTCCCCCCCCCATTCCCCCACCCGCCAACCCACCACGCCCGTCACCCCACCGCTCCCCTCGACCTGTGCTACCTCTACCCGATATTGAGTCATGCACCTTCTTATCATCACCCTCCCGCCATTCACTGCCCCCCACCCTCTACCACCCCACCCTTCATCGACCGTAGGTATCCTCACCACCCGTCCCCACTTACTGGATACCCCGCCTTCTCTGCCGACCCGAACCTACTACCCCTCTCCCCCCACAAGCGTGCTCTATCCACCAACCCCTAGCTTCCATGCCCTGGCCCGCCCTTTTAATGCCCAAATTTGTACCATTTAACATATGAAAACCAAAAGCTAGGCCATCTCTCGAAGCAGCCCCCCCCCCCCCCTATGCAGCATACCTGGATCCGACCCGGGAGGTAGGGGGGGGGGGCTTTGGGCGTGTGCGTGGGTGGGGGTGAAGCTGTTCCGGGGGTGATTGTTGCAGCAGGATAAAACGGGTTTATTTGTGCGAAACTAAAACACGTCCCAACGTCGTGGTTGCCTGGTTATGGGGCATTCTCCAGTGAGAGGGGGTCATGACGCATCAACAGATCTTAAATCTGGCGCTGTCGCATTTAATGTGGAGAAAGTGGCCAACTTGGAGTGTTGGCATGAACACGTTGCAGGGCAAACGCCCCAAATTCCCTCTGCCCCCCTCCCCCCTGCACTAACAATGTAATTCTATAATGACAAATTATTTACTTTTACCCTGTATTGGTAAGCCTTAACAAGGCTCCTCCATGCAAAAGTCCGTATATTCGGTTACAATTTGGCGCATCATAGCATATTCTTGTCACTGTTAGTTAAATATAAACGTCTTTGTTATTTTGACACCGGTGACGTCATTTTGGTACAATTCCGGTTCCGGTTTTGGTGATGCATGACGGTTCCAAGAGCAATCAATGTCCTTGACCTCAAAATTATGAGCTGTATGATTTCGATTAAAACTGGTTCAAATTTGTCCCAAGTAGGAAACTTTAATTCGTCATCTACTGAGGGATTAGACTTCATTTGCGCGTTATAAGATATTTAGTATCATTATCGAAATGGACAATTTTTGTTCAAATCGTATTTGTCGGTGACAAGGAATGTGGCCAATATAATGCTGGGTATTGTTCGTCAATGTTAAAGAATGCAACACGGTTCCATCACAGACATCATCGATGAATATTTACCACTCATTTGTATTATACATTTCTGAAATACATTACTGACGAGCTGACAGGAAATGCACACACCCTCCCCAGCACTCCGCCTCTCAGTACATGATACCGCCACACCCACCCAAGCACTCTGCCACTCAGTACATGATACCGCCACAACATATCGTTTGAGCAAATGATTCTTCTTTGGTAATTTTGTTCCGCCTGCCAAAATTCCTTCTGTCGGTATTCAGACCCATGGGTAACCCGTTGACATACTGAAGTCGTTATGTGAGATTTCCTACTAATAGAAATGTCGTGATTTATTAATTAGACAAGCGCAGCTATATCGAACGTTGAACATATATTTAATTGTTCAACCAGTTGGAGATGGTATATTGTGAATCTATAATACTGTGTGGGTGGCTTAGTGGGCATCAGTAACTCACAATACCCCATGGAACCCTATGCGAACCTTATTATTAACGTCAAGTAGAAACTTTGGCCAGACTTTATTTGCCCAGTCAATAGAAGGAAATATCCGCTAGGTGAATGTATGTTTAGAATAAGAAAAGTGCCAACATCGAAACCAAAAATATATAACCTCTCTTCGTCATTGTTTCCATCTAGCGGGTCACGTTGATATGCCGAACACCATATCAACGAGATGACGTGACGTGCAGGGAGTTTTCAGGCCTAAATTACGACAACATTAGAAATAGGACCCCAGATTTCTCCCATATAATTACTAGGGCTGGGTGGTGTTTGCCCCGCTAGTTTTGCACCCATCTTAATGCACAACGTATGTTACATTAACTCCTGGTTTGCTGGCGGTTCTCCCCTTTCACTGCTGTAACACATTTTTTTCCATGTTTGAAAAGGCTGCACTACGTACTGTTTGAGGATCAAAAAACTAATTTCTGTGAATGTAAGTCAGGAAATTACACTGCGTGGGACGTTCAATGGGGCCTAAGTAGGGCACAGATGGAGCGGGGGGGGGGGGGGGGGGTCGGCGGCCCCCGAAGCCGAAATTATCCCGAAGTTGGACGGCCACGTGAGCTGTAAGGAGATATTCCCGCCGCTAATCTGCACCCCCCCTCTCTCTCTCACCCACCCCCCCCCCTCAGACCACGGACACTCACTCGCCATGACGACATGTCACAACGGCCAAAGTAATGACATTTGTAACCTCTCTGTCTGCCCCGTTGCGGGGCTCTCCTTCCTTCTGCTGGCTGGACGCACTCCATACACCATACTCCTAATGGATCTCCCTGGAATCGTCCGGGCGACACACGGACACGGGAGTGCCGTACTGGGCTGGTGGGGTGGGGGGGTGGTAGCTGAAGGAAACAGGGGGCGTCGAGCTGTGGTCAGCCACGGACCTGCGCGTCGCGACCAATCAGGATGAGAACAACGGGGATGAGTAGCGGGGAGGTACCTCCCACACACACCACTACCACCTCCCCCCCCACCGCCCTGGCTCAGCCCCCCCCCCACTCCCTCCTTCTCCTCGCGGGACGTCATTCTTCAGTAATCTTAAAAGGGGCGCAACCTGGGCGCATCGAGTTTCAAAGTGGTAGAGAGCACAACGAGTCTCGGCAAATGTGTGAGACGAACCGACAGAAGTAGGACAAGGAAGAAGACTCCGTTAGTTTTCTGCGGACACAGGCCGTTGGGTACGAATCGGGTGTGGGCACAGGACGCTGGGTACAAATCGGGCATGGTCTCCTAAACCATGCTGTTACGACTTAGTCCGGAGGGAAATGCATTGGATACGAATACATCTAGAATCACAAGACGTTGAGTACGAATAGAAATATATAATTAATTAGGTACTTTGCATGTGTTGTACACAGTGTGGACTTTGCATGCGTTGTCCACCGTTGGGAGATGGGCGGTGGACAGTGGGACCAATCCAGTCCGACCAGTCCTTGTCAAAAACCGACCAATCCAGTCCGACCAGTCCTTGTCAAAAACCCACCAATCCTTTTCAAAAACCGACCGATTCTTGTCAAAAACCGACGAATACTTGTCCAAAACCGAACAATCCTTGTCAAAAATCGAACAATCCTTGTCAAAAACCGACCAATCCTTGTCAAAAACCGACCAATCCTTGTCAAAAACCGACCAATCCTTGTCAAAAACCGACCAATCCTTGTCAAAAACCGACCAATCCTTGTCAAAAATCGATCAATCATTATCCAAAACCGACCACTCCTTGTCAAAACCGACCAATCCTTGTCAAAAACCGACCAATCCTTGTCAAAAATCGATCAATCCTTATCCAAAACCGACCACTCCTTGTCAAAAACCGACCAATCCTAATCACAACCACTCGTTTACGTCAAATGCTAGGTTGGCGCGACAGATGTCTAATACACCGGGCAAACCAGGACTACCAGGCGATAAAATGAAAAAAGGAAGCGTGCCAGATTGAGGCCTTCCACCGCCGTGGAGTACTGTGGAGGGGCATAGGTTACGAGCGGGTCACTGACTGCACGGCCCGTCATCATTGGCTAGCCCACAGGCTGAGGCCTTCCACCGCCGTGGAGTACTGTGGAGGGGCGTAGGTTACGAGCGGGTCACTGACTGCACGGCCCGTCATCATTGGCTAGCCCACAGGCTGAGGCCTTCCACCGCCATGGAGTACTGTGGAGGGGCGTAGGTTACGTGCGGGTCACTGACTGCACGGCCCGTCATCATTGGCTAGCCCACAGGCTGAGGCCTTCCACCGCCGTGGAGTACTGTGGAGGGGCGTAGGTTACGAGCGGGTCACTGACTGCACGGCCCGTCATCATTGGCTAGCCCACAGGCTGAGGCCTTCCACCGCCGTGGAGTACTGTGGAGGGGCATAGGTTACGAGCGGGTCACTGACTGCACGGCCCGTCATCATTGGCTAGCCCACAGGCTGAGGCCTTCCACCGCCGTGGAGTACTGTGGAGGGGCGTAGGTTACGTGCGGGTCACTGACTGCACGGCCCGTCATCATTGGCTAGCCCACAGGCTGAGGCCTTCCACCGCCGTGGAGTACTGTGGAGGGGCATAGGTTACGAGCGGGTCACTGACTGCACGGCCCGTCATCATTGGCTAGCCCACAGGCTGAGGCCTTCCACCGCCGTGGAGTACTGTGGAGGGGCGTAGGTTACGTGCGGGTCACTGACTGCACGGCCCGTCATCATTGGCTAGCCCACAGGCTGAGGCCTTCCACCGCCGTGGAGTACTGTGGAGGGGCGTAGGTTACGTGCGGGTCACTGACTGCACGGCCCGTCATCATTGGCTAGCCCACAGGCTGAGGCCTTCCACCGCCGTGGAGTACTGTGGAGGGGCGTAGGTTACGTGCGGGTCACTGACTGCACGGCCCGTCATCATTGGCTAGCCCACAGGCTGAGGCCTTCCACCGCCGTGGAGTACTGTGGAGGGGCGTAGGTTACGAGCGGGTAACTGACTGCACGGCCCGTCATCATTGGCTAGCCCACAGGCTGAGGCCTTCCACCGCCGTGGAGTACTGTGGAGGGGCGTAGGTTACGAGCGGGTCACTGACTGCACGGCCCGTCATCATTGGCTAGCCCACAGGCTGAGGCCTTCCACCGCCGTGGAGTACTGTGGAGGGGCGTAGGTTACGTGCGGGTCACTGACTGCACGGCCCGTCATCATTGGCTAGCCCACAGGCTGAGGCCTTCCACCGCCGTGGAGTACTGTGGAGGGGCGTAGGTTACGAGCGGGTCACTGACTGCACGGCCCGTCATCATTGGCTAGCCCACAGGCTGAGGCCTTCCACCGCCGTGGAGTACTGTGGAGGGGCGTAGGTTACGTGCGGGTCACTGACTGCACGGCCCGTCATCATTGGCTAGCCCACAGGCTGAGGCCTTCCACCGCCGTGGAGTACTGTGGAGGGGCGTAGGTTACGAGCGGGTCACTGACTGCACGGCCCGTCATCATTGGCTAGCCCACAGGCTGAGGCCTTCCACCGCCGTGGAGTACTGTGGAGGGGCGTAGGTTACGTGCGGGTCACTGACTGCACGGCCTGTCATCATTGGCTAGCCCACAGGCTGAGGCCTTCCACCGCCGTGGAGTACTGTGGAGGGGTGTAGGTTACGAGCGGGTCACTGACTGCACGGCCCGTCATCATTGGCTAGCCCACAGGCTGAGGCCTTCCACCGCCGTGGAGTACTGTGGAGGGGCGTAGGTTACGTGCGGGTCACAGACTGCACGGCCCGTCATCATTGGCTAGCCCACAGGCTGAGGCCTTCCACCGCCGTGGAGTACTGTGGAGGGGCGTAGGTTACGTGCGGGTCACTGACTGCACGGCCCGTCATCATTGGCTAGCCCACAGGCTGAGGCCTTCCACCGCCGTGGAGTACTGTGGAGGGGCGTAGGTTACGTGCGGGTCACTGACTGCACGGCCCGTCATCATTGGCTAGCCCACAGGCTGAGGCCTTCCACCGCCGAGGAGTACTGTGGAGGGGCGTAGGTTACGTGCGGGTCACTGACTGCACGGCCCGTCATCATTGGCTAGCCCACAGGCTGAGGCCTTCCACCGCCGTGGAGTACTGTGGAGGGGCGTAGGTTACGTGCGGGTCACTGACTGCACGGCCCGTCATCATTGGCTAGCCCACAGGCTGAGGCCTTCCACCGCCGTGGAGTACTGTGGAGGGGCGTAGGTTACGTGCGGGTCACTGACTGCACGGCCCGTCATCATTGGCTAGCCCACAGGCTGAGGCCTTCCACCGCCGTGGAGTACTTTGGAGGGGCGTAGGTTACGTGCGGGTCACTGACTGCACGGCCCGTCATCATTGGCTAGCCCACAGGCTGAGGCCTTCCACCGCCGTGGAGTACTGTGGAGGGGCGTAGGTTACGTGCGGGTCACTGACTGCACGGCCCGTCATCATTGGCTAGCCCACAGGCTGAGGCCTTCCACCGCCGTGGAGTACTGTGGAGGGGCGTAGGTTACGTGCGGGTCACTGACTGCACGGCCCGTCATCATTGGCTAGCCCACAGGCTGAGGCCTTACACCGCCGTGGAGTACTGTGGAGGGGCGTAGGTTACGTGCGGGTCACTGACTGCACGGCCCGTCATCATTGGCTAGCCCACAGGCTGAGGCCTTCCACCGCCGTGGAGTACTGTGGAGGGGCGTAGGTTACGAGCGGGTCACTGACTGCACGGCCCGTCATCATTGGCTAGCCCACAGGCTGAGGCCTTCCACCGCCGTGGAGTACTGTGGAGGGGCGTAGGTTACGAGCGGGTCACTGACTGCACGGCCCGTCATCATTGGCTAGCCCACAGGCTGAGGCCTTCCACCGCCGTGGAGTACTGTGGAGGGGCGTAGGTTACGTGCGGGTCACTGACTGCACGGCCCGTCATCATTGGCTAGCCCACAGGCCGAGGCCTTCCACCGCCGTGGAGTACTGTGGAGGGGCGTAGGTTACGAGCGGGTCACTGACTGCACGGCCCGTCATCATTGGCTAGCCCACAGGCTGAGGCCTTCCACCGCCGTGGAGTACTGTGGAGGGGCGTAGGTTACGAGCGGGTCACTGACTGCACGGCCCGTCATCTTTGGCTAGCCCACAGGCTGAGGCCTTCCACCGCCGTGGAGTACTGTGGAGGGGCGTAGGTTACGAGCGGGTCACTGACTGCACGGCCCGTCATCATTGGCTAGCCCACAGGCTGAGGCCTTCCACCGCCGTGGAGTACTGTGGAGGGGCGTAGGTTACGAGCGGGTCACTGACTGCACGGCCCGTCATCATTGGCTAGCCCACAGGCTGAGGCCTTCCACCGCCGTGGAGTACTGTGGAGGGGCGTAGGTTACGTGCGGGTCACTGACTGCACGGCCCGTCATCATTGGCTAGCCCACAGGCTGAGGCCTTCCACCGCCGTGGAGTTCTGTGGAAGGGCGTAGGTTACGTGCGGGTCACTGACTGCACGGCCCGTCATCATTGGCTAGCCCACAGGCTGAGGCCTTCCACCGCCGTGGAGTACTGTGGAGGGGCGTAGGTTACGTGCGGGTCACTGACTGCACG